>JAOQMQ010000194.1:1024878-1036135 GCA_027563845.1 Erythroxylum subrotundum
TCCAAAAGTTCAGGCTCTAAAGCGTCAAAAGTGTGAAAAATGGCTGGAGCTTTGACTGATGTCTTTGTTGATTCTACCATGAACCGGTAGTGGATATCATCACTACTGCCTGTATCAAATGTTGTTCCGAAATCTCGTAAACGCATGTTCTTCATTCCTGGAATGAAATCTATGACTTGGTCCAAATAGCCACTCGAACGAAAATTTTCATCTGCAAATTAACACGATAAATGTTAGAAAGGCTAAACTCACTCTCAAAAGCTAGTTTAAGAGAGGAGGTTTGAACATTATTATAAATTGTTGAATGCTCTCATACTTGTTCGATGTAGAATTCCTGACACACCCCCCTCAGCTCAGAGTAGAGCTGGACATCTGACGGACATATTAGACAAAGGGACATAACCGGGTACGGCCCCAAACTATCGAGGTAAGTAGGCTCTGATACTATGTTAGAAAGGCTTAACTCACCCCCAAAAACTAGCTTAAAAGAGGAGATTTGTACACTATTATAAATTATTAAATGCTCTCATATTTGTCCGATGTGAAATTCCTAACAATAAAGAGGTGTTTCACGGGTAAATACAAGTTGAAGAAACATTCAGATAAGAATAATATTTGTCATATTCATAAAAAAAACCTGTAATTTATATACGTTTTGGGGGTATCAGTCCTCTTTGTTTGAGTTCCGGAATTTGATAAGAGCCCATGAGGCCACAAGCAGAGAAAGTGAAGAAAACCGCAATAGGACGTCCCAACTCTTCTGCTGCTTTAATAGTGAACAATGACATGAATCCATCAGAGATTATGCAGGTCACCGGAGGGGTATTGGAAGACTCTGTGTTACTGAATCGGGAAATCAGGCCCTTGAACGATGACAAGTAGTGACACTCCATGATGGCTTTAGATAGAGCAGTCAAATGTTGAAGAAAATCAGTTTCTGGAGGCGGAAGATCTTCTGGAATGAATTCGAACCGAAAATCCGGCAAGCTATCCAGCGAATTTGGACCTCTGGATTCAAGCATACGTCTATGTAAAGACTCAAGATTCACGAATGTTATTTGAAAACCTTTGTGATGAAGCAGCTTTGCTAGTTTAAGCATAGTTTTAATGTGGCTCTGAAATGGGGTTGGGATGAACACTGCATGAGGAACAAGAACTTCAGTTGCCATCTCCTCTAAACAATCTAGAACTCTGGATTATGCCAATTCTACAGGAATCAGCGTTCAATTTGTATTGGTAACAAGAGTCAGAAGACAGGAAGAGCAAGTAACCACACATGAAGCTTCCGTTTCTTTTCAAGATGACTTACTTGGAAAGAAGTTTTAAGATCAATTTGTCGGAGAAAACTACATGCATGGCTGCTGATAAAGGGCCTACAATAGCGGTATTTGCTGTAGAATAGTCCAAGTTAACTACGAAAGTGGACAAGACAAACAAGTTCAAGTCTTGTTTGGTTGATGTTTCTTGACAAACAAGTGTGTCAATTGATTTTGTTGGTTTTTAAATGGCATACGAGCAAGGAATAAATTGTGTATTTGTTTTCTATTCTATTTAGAACTAAAGAACAAATTTGTATTCTAATAAATGGTTATGGTAAATTCATACAAAATAAATCTATAAAAACATAATAAAAAAGAGAGTTGGAAAAGAGAAAAAATTAATTTAAAGCGATTTAATCAAATAATTATTGACCTATATTTATTCCTCTAGTTGCGCTCGAGCATTCATTATTTTCTTTTTTTAATAAGCGAAAAGGAATTCTTTATATAATATCTCTTTTACTACGAGTAAAGAGTAATCATTTACATATCTCTTTAAAAGCTAAGAGCTACGAATAAAAAATTCGATCGGTTCAAACGATTCAATCGTAAAAACTTTGAATCAACTAATTTTTCAATTCGATTTTTAACTTTTCGGTTCAATTTACTTCAATAACCTTTGTTGTTAAAAATTGATTAGTTTATTAATTAATCGATTAATTTTTGTAAACTAATTGATATAAATCAAAATAAATAGATTAAATTTCATTTAACAATCCATTTTTGAATTAAACTTTAAATTAAGGAGAATCTCCTTCAATATTATTGTAAAATTTTTAATTTTATTCAATCTTTAACCAGTTTTATGACGATCTAATACCGACTGAGCCTTTTAACCTTTAAATCTCTTATTTTATTGATTTAACTTTCGGTCCGATTTTTAAAATATTGGTTAAGAGTAGCCTTCAAAATGTTTATCCCAAAAAAAGTTTCTACTGGCTATACTAGTACAATTATATATAACTCAGAACTTTATTTTCTTTCTAATACTAATAAACTAAGATATAATATCTGTTATGTAATATATATTGAAGAATAATTCAAAGTCAATATTGTTATGAGTCAATCGAGTTTGTTTAGGTTGTTTCCTTTGTTCTAGCTATTCAAACTTTTGAATTTTTTGTTTGTTCGATTAATTTGTTATTGAGATATTTGTTCAAGTTCGTTTCTTCATTGCCTACATATTTAGGTCCTCAACATCAGTGTTAAACATACACTCGACCATCAATAAGGTATTTTATCTATTGCATTATCTCTTCTTCTCAGCTCTTTCTCTTTTCTGTTTAGCCAACAAATTTGGTATCAGAGCTAGAACGATCCATTTCAAGTCCTTCTCGAAGTTCGTCTACTCAAATCCAGAGGCACGGTACCATAATTTATCCTTTTCTCAAATGGGAGCAGCAACATGATTTTCATTACAGTGAGATTGCAATCACTAAGGCGTGACTTTGAGACATTGTTTTATGAAGAATGGTGAATCAACCACTGATTTTTTCTCAAGAGCAATGGCACGGTGAGCAAATTCCTGAATAGATGATATTTGCAAAGGTATTGGGAAGCCTAACTCCAAAATTTGATCATATGGTAGTTGCTATAGAAGCAGCAACAGATTTATCAATTCTTTCGGTTGATGAACTCATGGGATCTCTTCAAGCCCTTGAGTCAAGAATCAACAGATCGATTGAGAAGAAAGAAGAGAAGGCATTTCAGATGAAGGAGATATTGGAAACTAAAAAAGTAGCATTCAATGTTACCATTGCAAGGGATACGGGTATATGAAAGCTGATTGTTGATACAAAGATCTGAAGATGAATTTGTAGCAAAAAATGAAGAAGATATCAAGCTTTTTATGGCTTGTATGGGTACTATGTAGTGCCCCATTACTACAAGGTACGTATCGGAACACCCTGAGGACATTCCAGTACCTAACCCATGATAATGGCACGCTAGAGCTTCCACAACATTCACTTAAATATGGCATCATCATTCTTTATTCTCTTATAAGACACCATCAAGAAAGACATAGTATTTAAAAGCCAAATTCCTCATTTCATTACTTAAACAACATGTACATTGTAGCTTTACAGTATTATTCGAATATGTACAATGACAAAACTAAATACAAAATATGCTACATATGAGGAATTATACAAAAATTCTATCTAATCTACCAATCTCAGCTGGCCGACCTTTGAGCAATTTTTTCTTTCCAAAAATACAAGAATATTGCTTCTTGTAGAGTCTCTCAGTAGCTAAAGTCCTCTCTCCGTCCTGAAAAATCAACATTGCAATTTTGATGAGTTTTGCGAACTTAATGAGGTAACCATCATCGATGGTTTACTCAATTCATGCAACACATCAACACAAGTAACATATAATTCACATCTTTGCATTTTGGCATAAGGCATCACATATCACTTTTAGAACAATCATACCAAACATTTCATTCATACAAAATACACGTATCAATTATAAATGCAATGCACATGAGACTCGCTTTCATTTATTATTGTCGTTGTGACCGAGTGCCTTTTTACTAGCCCATATCCCTCGTGGATATCGAGTTGTATCAGATAATGTCCCATATCCCTTAGTGGATACCGGGTACTGAGCCTGAGGCTCTGATCATAGTCCGAGCTTTAAGCTCTTTACACTGGCAACTCCGGTCACAACTGCCTTTATCTTTCATGCATTCATGTATTGGAATGCTTCACATTAACATATTCTCAATCAATCATATGCTTTCACATTCACATTCAGAATACATTTATCTTAGGACCTTAGTCCGACATTCAACAATTAGTTGAGAAATTACTTATTTCTTCACATTCACATACAAGTAGCACTTCAATATCGCATTTAAGCTTCAGAAGCCTCGGACCTTCATTGTCCGAAATCAACACAATCAAATTACATTTATAAGCTAATTTCAAAATTTAATTTAACACAAACAATTAATTGAGTGAAACTGTCTAGGTTACTCACAGTTTGCTCCAGAAGCTATTGCCTGGAAGTCCCAGCAACGTCTGGATGATGACGCTTTATATGCTCCTCTATATCATGCAATACATACACATTTATACAAGTCACAACTTTGCACAATTATAAGTATTCATTGATGCACATTTATGTATATGAAATATGTACGATGCATGTTCAATGACAATCCCAGGTACATTTCCTTGATACTCGTCTCATAACCAATTAACATGATCTCGAAACCATTCCTTAACATCTAAAACACTTTCCTTACTTAAATAGCTCTATCCAACATCAACTAGGCTCATTCAAGTTCACAATCAAACCTAAATATCTTTGGGAAAAACATTGATAAGTCATTTATCTATAAACAAACATATCTTGGAATAAAAGGCATAACGTTTTCTGTAGATGTCGGACTAATGTCATTCTAAAACTCTTTCGAAGAGGACTTCGAGATCTACAACTTTCATAAAGACTCCAAAGAGACATTTCTGAAAGTGAACAGTGAATTTCCACTAAGCAGACATACACCCCCCTAATGGACATAATCGGGGTTGGGACGTTTTTCAGACCCGTGAAGGTCCGTTTAGCGGACCTAATGTCTGTTTAATAGACATGGACAAGGCTAAGAGTCTTTCCAGACCTGAGAAGGTCCATTTAGCGAACTTAATGTCCGTTTAACGGACATAAGTGAGACAAAACTCACTCAAGAGCATTCCCAATGGTTTCTACATCTATCCTAACCTCACTTTCACTCCAAATATTTTCCCAAAATGAGACATGAAGTTGAGAACTAGGGGCAGCAAATATTCCATACTTGATCATAAACACTCAAAATAGAACATATTCTCATACTTTCAAAACAGAACACAAACATATACATTCATCCACTAATTTGCTGCCCCTAGTTCTCAACTTCATGTCTCATTTTGAGACTCTTACGGACATAATTTAAATTTGATGTCCTTATGAAAAAATGTATCCTTGTGTCTTTAATTTAATGCAAATCAAAAATCATCTTATTTGGATAACTATAAAACAAGTTATGACTAAAATATAGAAGCTTAATCAGTGTCAATGTTACTGCTAACATTTTCCAGCTCTCTTCCAATTTTCCAGATTTTATAACTTCCAACATTTTACATCTAACCCAACTTATACCTAGATCATCTTTTCTACTTCATTTCCTCTTCATTCTCAACTCCATTTCAACTCAATATCATTCACAACCCAATTCATGATCTTTATTTGATCATTAACCAAAAATAGAACATGTACACGTACCCATTCATTATCAAATTTTTGCACTCATCCTGACACCATTATGATGAACATTCTACCTTAAAAACATCTCTATAACAATATGTGAATTATTACCCATCATACATATACATGAGTAAGACATTTATATAAATTTTTCATCACCCACGACACATACATAATCATTGCATAATCAAGTCATCAAATCTTAATTTACTCATCATTCTAACTTTATTTAACCATACCCATGATATTTAAAGCATAACTGACTTGATTTAGCTTCAAATCTTCAAAAATAACACTTAGTCCTAGCTCCCAAGCATTATACGATCTTCATCTTCTAAAGGTGGTAGGGTTAGGTTCTTTAGTGACAATGTGAAGAAGACAGCAAAATGATAGTAGTAAATGGAGGTGAGAACAAGCTCCAACGTTTGATGAGGTGAGAAGTGAAATGTCGTGGATGGAACCAAATGAAAGAGATGAAGAAGCTTAGGGCATTTCGTGAGAGACAAAACAAGAGTTAAAATGAAAGACACTAAAGAGAGTGTCTTGCAAAATAAAACAACGTGAGAGGTGAGTGGTGAGTGGTAGTGACACTTGTCACCTTCCTATGGTCCCATTTGGACCCTTATTAATAACTAGTCTAAAAGTCTCCAATTTTTGATCCAATTTTCTCTCAATTTTCAATGACACTTGTAAATAAATCACAAGGTCATTTATCAAAATTCTCATTGTCATTGGACAGTAATTTCTACTACTATTTATCAATTGTTTTACCACTTGACATTTTTTTTAGTCTGAAATTACCCAAAATTTTAGAAAATTTCTAAATTTCACCACAATTTCTAAATCAATACGTATACTCTCTAAACCAATTTTCAATACAATCAAACCACAATTCTCAATAAATCACATTTATAACTCAATTATACCCGAAAATGTCAATGAATGCATGTACAATCACTTTAATGTGCAACAATTCAATATTCAAGTGTATGTGTATGCTATAATATGCATGAGCATGAAATGCACTTTCTAATTTCTCAATAAACTCTCATATACAATATTCTAGGATTCTAGTCCTTAACATGGAATAACGGGATGTTACATACTATCTACAGACCAAATGATATATGGTTTGTAGATATCAGTTGTTCAAACCATATGACGGGCTCCAAAACCTTGTCTAAAAGCTTAATAAGGCACGAAGGATAAAGGTACAACTTGGGAACAAAAAGAAGATGCAAGTTGAAGGCAAAGGCATAGTAGGAGTTGATACTAGCCATGGTAAGCTAAAAGCATTGAACGATACTAGCCATGGTAAGCTAAAAGGGTTGAACGATACTTAATTTGTTCCTAATCTAGGATACAACTTATTGAGCGTTGGACAACTTATGGCTGGTGGGAATTCTATCTTGTATAATCATAATGTATGTGTTATCAAAAATAAGAAATTAGGCAAAAAGGTACTTGTCAGCATTACCTCAAACAAGATGTTCCCATTGGATGTGACCAACATGAAGAATTTTACGCTTCCTGCAAAAACAAGAAATCAGGAAAAAAAAGTACATGTCAGAATGACCTCAAACAAAATGTTCCTGTTGTATATGACCAACGTGAAGAATTTTGCGTTTACCGTAAACGTAAGGGATGAATCGCTATGACATTTAAGGTGTGAACATCTCAATATTAAGGGCTTGAAACTTTTAAGTGATAAAGGTATGGTCCAAGGGTTACCCAAAATTAGCTCTATTGATTTATGTGAAGGGTGTATTTATAGGAAACAAACTAGGAGGCCATTTCCTATTGGAAAGGCATGGAGAGCTTCCAAATGTTTATAATTAATTCATGCTGATTCGTGTGGACCTATGCAAGCTGAGTCTATGGGTAGAAGTAGTTGTTTCTTGTTGTTTACTAATGACTATAGTCGTATGAGTTAGGTTTATTTTTTGAAAAGGAAGTCAGAAAATTTTGAGAAATTTCAGAAATTTAAGGCCATGGTGGAAAAGCAAAGTGGCCACCATATCAAAGTTCTTCGTACAAATGGATATCTATAGGGAATTAACAACTCCTTACAGTCCAGAACAAAATAATGTTGTTGAGCGAAATAATAAAGCTGTTGTGGAGATGGCAAGAAGCATGTTACAAGCGAAAAGACTCTCAAACCAATTTTGGTGGCAACATCTGTCTATTTGTTGAATCTCTCACTAACAAGGGCTATCATGAACCAAACTTGTGTTGAAGCATGGTGTGGTAGAAGACCATCTGTAAGTTATTTAAGAGTTTTTGGATGTATTGTTTACGCTTTGGTAAATTCTCAAGTTCGTAAAAAGCTTGATGAAAAATTTGAAAATTAAAGCCTATAGATTGTATAACCCTCTTAGTGGCAAGGTTATAATTAGAAGGTATGTTGTATTCGGTGAAAATGCAAGCTGGGATTATGGTGAAAAACAAATGCAACAAGAGATTCCTATGCCACTTGGAATCTTTTAAGACAAAAACCAAAAGCCAACCTCCACAAGTTCACCATCTGGTTCTTTTACAGAGACAACAAGCTCATCAACTTCAACAACATCAAGTAGAAACTCTTTAGATGTGGAGGAAGAGTCTTTAAATGAGCCAATTTCACTAAGACGATCAACAAGGGCCAGAAAGCCAAATTTTAAGTATACTAATGACATTTATTCATCTTGTCAATTTGCTTTTGCAGTTTTAGATCCCTTATACTATAGAGAAGTAGCTGAAAAATAAGGCAAAATAGCAATTGACTTGAAGTGGGTTTTCAAGATAAAGTTTGCTGCAGATGGAAGCATACAAAAGCACAAAGCTTGCCTTATGTCAAAAGGATATGCATAACAACATGGCATTGATTTAAAAGAAATTGTCTCTCCGGTAGTTTTATTTGAAACAGTTAGACTTGTTCTAGCATTAACAATAAGAAAGTGATGATCCCTTCTTTTGGTTGTATCTTTTAAGGGTATTAAACCTAGTTCTTCTAGGACTTGAAGTTGATCAATTCCCACGAAAGCTGTTGGAAGACTTAATTTAAATTTTTAGGAGTGTTTTTGTTATGATGTTAACATCAAATAAGTTGGAAGATTTGTACCATTATTTTTCCTAATTTTTAGCCTAGACGTTGAGACTTTTTAGGTCAACAAACTTTTCTTTCTTATCAGGTAGGATGTACAACTTATATATAGGCTATCTTCATCATCACTGTCCTTTAAATTTCTCCAACAATTTTGGTATCTGAGCTCGATCCCTTTAAACTAGGGATTTAAACTCTTTTCTCTGTCAAATATAGCAACAAAATTAAATGTAGCTAATGTGACATCATCACAAATTCCAGTTTTCAAGGGTGATTCAAATGAGTACTAGAGCATTAAGATGAAAACGTTGTTTAATTATCAAGACCTTTAGGATTTCATGGAAAACATATATGCAGAAATAAGTGATGATGAGGCAAACCAGAAGGAGAATCATAAATGTGACGCCAAAGCCTTATTTTTCATCCAACAGGCAGTGGATGAATCAATCTTTTCATGCATAGCAGCAACAACTATGACCAAGCAAGCTTGGTGAATCTTGAACACTAAATTCCCAGGATCAACAAAAGTAATCACCATTAAGCTTCAATCCTATCGATGAGAGTTTGAAACTTCTAACATGAAAGGGAATGAATCTGTACATGGGTATTTGGCTCGCATCTCGACTATTGTAAGTCAAATGCGATCCTATGATGAAAAAATCACTGATGAAACTGTAGTTGCAAAGGTTCTAAGAAGCTTATCCTCTAAGTTTGATTGTGTAGTAACTGTAATTGAGGAGTCTAAAGATCTGTTTAATTTTTCGTTTGATGAATTAATGGGCTCTTTGCAAGCAAATGAGGTAAGGATTAACAGGACAATAGTGAAGGCGGAAGAAAAAGCCTTTCAAATCAAAGCAGAAGAGGAATCCTCTAATCTACGAGGAAGAGGCAGATTTCGAGGTGGATTTTAAGGAAGGGGGAGAGGTAGGAGCAGTTCAGTGTAGTGTTCGTACTGCAAAATATATGTGCATAAAGGGCAGCTTAGGAGCCCGCCCGCTTAGGCCCATTTCTATAAATAGTAAAATAAGGTCTATTTTTATTCTCATAAAAAATAAAATGAAATAAAATAAGGTTCATTCTTAACTTTACAAAGAACAACAGAAGATCTATATTTTACTTCTTTTTATTTTTTATAAGAGCCTAATATAGGTAAAAATATGGGCTTATTTTTTACTTTACCTAGGGCCTATAAAATACTAGGAACGACCTTGGTGTTAGGATCTAGGTTTGGCTTAAAGCTCGATCAGACACAAGGCACCAGGCTTGAGTCCCGTCAATTCAAGCCATTATTTGCAATTACTATACAAATACAATTTAAAGACTTAGAAACTAATTTCTATAGAAATTTTATTTATTATATTATATAAATAATAATATTAAGAAAAAAGTAGAGATGACAATGAGCCTGATTAGGTTAAAACTCGATCGGTCACGAGACAACCTAATTCGAGCTCGAGCCCAAATTGACCTAAAATGTAAAAACAACGTCATTTTTTACAAAACAATGTCATTCGCTTATATTTGTCGGGCCTCATGTTGAGTTGGGTCTGGGCAGCTTAAATCCGAGCCTGACATAAGGCCGTATATTTTTTGAAAAAGTTGAGCATGAGGTTTGCCCCGGCTCAAATATCATTTCTATCCAAAAGTCTTCAAAGGCCTAAAAATACTTGCATTATTGAGTTGAATCATTCACACGGAATTTAATTTGAATTCAATTAATTTATTTAGTACCTTATTTAAAATATATAATTTATAAAGTATTTGTTTAAATGGAATGTTAAAATTTAAAATTTAGATTACTTTTTAATTAAATAATATTATAAAATTTAAATGAAACAAAATTACATATAAAATAGTTACGTGTTCTTATTTTATTTAGAACATATGGAAAAATTTAGTAATTAATTAATTAAAAGATAACCTAATGTTATCTTTTAATGAATTAATTAAAAATAGTTATGTATTTAATTATGAATAAACATGTAAATTAATTAATATGAATAGAATTTAATTAAAGTTTAATACAAAATTAAATTTACAAGCAACTCTTATAAAAAATAAATATGCCTTTTAAACTTAAACTAGGTAACAAATTTCAAAGTTAAATTCAACATATAGATATTTAATTTTAAGAATTATATAATAATTGAATTCACTATAAAATATTAAAAATTAAATTTAATCCATATGTTTTAATTTAAAATAAATAATTTAATCACATTTTAAATAAAAGAATATGTTTCTGCCAAGTCGAGTTGTATTGATGCGCCATGTCTTGAGTAAGTGTTGTCGACACATCCTCAAGTAAATTCCCTAAATTTAGCCGTCGCCGTCACCTCCCTTCCTCTGTGGTGACGGGAGAAGCTACTCTCTTACGATTTTCCGTAAATAAAAGTCGCGATCATCTCTATCAAGCACCTTGCCTCAGCCAAGAGATTCCCTCGCCTGCCACAATCATAGAGATTCTTTGGAAGTAGGGGTTTTGGGAGGACCACAAAACTAGCCGACGCCCTACCGTCGCTCTGGCGACACGCGCTAGGGATAGAGGAGGATATAGAGAGGAATGGCAGGAGAGATTGTGAAAGCAAAAAGGGAGATATTGGAGGTA
>JAOQMQ010000194.1:1057792-1079439 GCA_027563845.1 Erythroxylum subrotundum
TATATTTTATTTCACATAAATGCTAAATAATGGGTTAGAAGTTGAGTTATAGATGATTGATGTTGTATATGATGAGTAAGAAACTATGAGTTATGCTATACATGTTTTTAAAATGGATTGGTTGTGAAAGGGATGTTTAATGAGAATTCAAAGTTGTTGAATATAGAGATGAGTATATGACCTGTTTTGTGTTAATGGATGAGTGTAGAAATGAGATTGAAGGAGTGATTCAAATATGCTCTGTTTCTAGTTAATGACCATATATAGATCATTAATTATTTTTGGATGATAATGAGTTGAAATAAAGTTGAGAATGAGGAGTAAATGAAGTAGAAAAGGGTGATCGTTGTACAAGTTATGTTAGGTGCAAAATCTGGAAAGTTTGGAGATAATTGACTGGAAAATGTTCACTGAGCATGCTTCAGTCTTTTAGCCATAATTTTTTCTCTAGTTATCCAAATGAGATTATTTTTAATTTGGATTAAACTAGAGACATATAGCTACATTTTTCATGAAGGTATAAAATTAAATTCTGTCTTTAAAAGTCTCAAAGTTTGACATGAAATTAGGAACTGGGTGTAGTACACTGTTGGATGAATGTATATTTTGTATTCTGAATTCGGGGGAAAAAACTGTATTGATCTAGGAAGATTTTGACAAAATTGTCTTCATGAAAGTTCTATATCTTTCCTTTATCTTTCCAACGGTATAAAGTATGAAAATTTTGGATAACGAAGTTAAGAGATATGACCATTTTAAGTTAGTAATGTTGCACACGAGGTATAAAAGCCTCAGGTGCGATCGCAACAAAGAAAGGTGCTATCGTACCCAGCCTCGGGTACGATCGTAACAAGGAAAGGTGCGACCGCACCTTAGGATCGCACCTCGTTACGTCACCAATGTTTTGCCATCTGAAGGGTGTTTTAGTTCTGAACATGTTTGATTGTTTTGACCATAACTTCTTCTCTGGACCTCCAAATGAAGTGATTTTTAAACCAATAGATTCCTAACACATTTTTTTATCTCTCCATAAACAATTGGTAGCATTTTGAAGTGATTTGAAAAATGATTGATTGAATGAAATTGAGGGAATCTGTTGGAATAGTATGAACAGATATGATTTCACTGAATATGTTTAGGTATTTCGATTATATCTTATTTTGTAGTCATCTTAATGAGATAATTTTTTAATTGGAGTAAACTAGAGACATAGGGATACAAATTATCTGAAGAAGTTGAATTTTGATACAGTCTTTAAGACTTTCAATTCTGGATGGAAGTTGAGTATAGTATACTGTTTTAGTATAAGAACAGTCCGAGAATGTTGAAGTATAACTTTCAAAATACTAAACCAAATTGAATGATTTTGGTGTCATTAAGAACTTAAGACAATGATGAACATTTTTCTTGAAGAAAATGTTGCCAAATTACTTCGTTTATATTGTCTAATTGATCATGGAAAATAGACTCGAAAGTCTGGAATTTCAGAGAATTTATAAGAAGAAATGAGAGTTTGGATCATGTATGATCTTGTAATGATGGAATAACATTAGTGAATGACTTGTTGATATCAAAGTACCAAAGCTATGAGTTTGTTTGGGAATAAAGATATTCATATGATTGAAGTTATGATTCAAAAAAGAGGAGTAAAGTGTATCAAGTTAAAGTGAATGAGACATTGTTATTTGCGAGAGCAAATAATGCTACAAATGAAATGACGAGTAATTGAGTTATAAAATGTGAATGTGGATATAGCGTGAAATTTGAAAATATACCTGAAATTGTTATTGAGCATGCATTGTACTTATTATGTATACACATTTGTGCATAAATAAATGCTTATAATTGTGCAAAGTTATTAATGTGTGTGTGCAATGTGTATATTGCATAATTTGGATGTGCAGGATAAACATTCGCATTCAGACGTTTCCAGAATTGGAAGCAAATGCTAATCTGGAGCGTACTGTGAGTAGACCTAGATGGTCTTACTTTATTTTTTGTTTATTTATATTATGAATTTTTTGGTTATGAATGAGATGTGAATGCGATTGTTTTGATTCCGGACAGTAAATTTTCGAGGAGTTTGCTAAATGTGAAGATATCGAAGTGCTACTTGTATGTGAATTTGATGAAATAAGTGATACATGATTGATTGTTAAATGATCGCATATAAAATAAAAGTGATTCTCAGCTTTAATGTTGAATGTCGGACTAAGGTCCGATGATAAGTGAAAGTGTATAATTGATCATATGCGATTGATGCATTTCATTACATGAATGCATAAAAGATAAAGGTAGTTGTGACCGGAGTAGCCACCGAAAAAGAGCATAAAGCTCAGACTGTGAAAAAGATCCTAGAGCTCAGAAAGTGTATAAGAGCCAAAGGCTCACTATGTAAAATGAGCCTGGTATCCCCAACGGATACGAGACAGTTATCAATGAGCCTGGTATCTACAATGAATACGGGATAGTTTTAGGCACTCGGTCACATCAAAGTAATAAATGAAAGTGAGTCATATGTGCATTGCATATTCATTAATATGCATGTTCGAACGATTGTAATATCCTGTTAACTGGTAATTGAATGAAAATGTCAATGTTGTGAACAAAGTAATATGTGATTATATGAACTGTATATATATGTTATTGAGTGAACCATCGAGGATGGTCACTCACTGAGTTCGCAAAAACTAACCCAATATATTGCAATATTTTTCAGGTTTAGAAGAGTTACCTCGTTAGGCCAACGGGAGTACAGACACTGCATTCAAGTAAGAGATAAAGGTCGGGATCAGTTTGCGTCTGAATTTGTATTTTCTTTAATTTGTATCAAATTGTGTATTTTGAAATTTCTGTACAATATGTATATGAAAGATTTTGCAATGAAATGAAATTATGACTACAAGTATTTTGTACTTGTAATAGACCCAAATGGCTATTGAAATTCTGATGATTGTATTACTGTGATAGAAAAAGTTTATGATTAAAATGCGTCGTTTCAATTATTCATTTCCGCATACAAGTGTTTGACTGACTGAGTGTGCTAGTATGCCACCCTCGTGAGGCATGGACGCAGAAATCACTCAGGATGTCGGGTACATGTCTTGCAAGAGTGGGGTGCTAGACACATACTTCTAATATATGTTGATGACATGATAGTGATAAGAGATAATCATATGGAAAGACATTCTCTAAATCAATATTTGGCTAAGGAATTCGAGATCAAAGAGTTAGGAAGGCTCAAGTATTTCCATGATATTGAAGTAGCTCACTCTAGGCAAGATATTTTTATCTCCCAATGAAAAGCATGTTATTAATCTCCCAAATGAAACTGGTATGACAACTTTCAAGCCAACAAATACTGAAATAAACAATGAGCATTAAACTTGGAAGGCAGAGAGGAGGATGTTACAGTAGACAGGAAAACTTATCAATGCCTTGTAGAGAGGTTTTATATATATATATATATATATATATATATATATCTCACGCACAAATATTGGATACACCATATGTAGTGAGGGTGATATGTTAATTCATATATAACCCAAAAAAAAAATTCATTTGCAAGCAACTCATTGAGTATTGTAATATCTTAAAGGGACACTAAGAAAAGGTATTATGTTTAAAAGAAAATTATTCTCTGAAATCTCAAATTTTGTCTGAGTACTCGGACTTTCAATAAAAGAACTTTTAACCTTTTTATAAACTTGAATTTTCAATTAGAAAATGTGATGTGTTCTCTAAAAGTGATTCCTACTTCCTACCCATTATTGCTTGTTTCCTCACTAAACTTTCGGCACTTTTGCCTTGAATTTCCAATAGCCAAAAACTTAACTTTTCAACCATATCAAATCTAAAACTCCAGTAACTTAATGGATACTCTGAGCTAGAAATTTCAGCAACCAGATTTTTTAAGTTCTGTGAATTATAAATGTTTGTCTTACATCAATCTATATAAGCGAATTCTTCTATACAATATATGCCCAGCCACAAAAAGAGAAATAATATATAGCCTATGCAAGCCCGTTGCCGAATTTTCTTTTATCAACCATACATAGTATTTTCCTTATCTTAGTTCATCTTCTCTCAACTTCCATATTTCTATTTAACATGACCCAGCCAAACAGAGCGCGACTTCTTATGGATTGCAAAGATTAGGCAAATGGATTTCCTTGCAGCTGACCCGTTGTGCCAAGAGGTGAAGACATATCTTACCTTCACAGCATCTCATCAACTTTACCAGCATAGGGCGAGTGACACCTTCGCACTAATTTTTCTCTTTACATCTTTCAAAGAGCAGTTCATATGTTCAATACATTCTTACTTTATCTACTGGAGTAAGCAAATCCTTTGAAAGTTGGCTGTAGCAAATACTTAAGTAACAAGTTTTCATTCTCTTGGTCTATAATTTATCTAGTATACTTGCATGATTTTGACAATTCAGACTCTTAGCATCTCTATGGATACTCAAAATATTTTTCTTGCCCCTTTGTTATAGATTTTTAGTAATGCAACCGACTGGATGGTTCATTTCATGGTAATCTTTTTTCGATTATTGGTACTTATAGTGTGCATTATGATGTTCTAATCGTTGGCTCATTTAGGGATGTTCCTAAGTACTCCCAAAGTCTATTTGATAATGAAGCTAGACAAGGTCAGTCCTTCCAGCGGACAATCTACAAGTTAGTAAAAGTCACGAGGAAGCATCGAGAATGTTCTTTGAATGGTTGGTATATATGCGTGAAAAACAGAGTGCCTTTTCATCTGGGAATATGAATGGTGTATATTTATCGAATATGTGCTGCACTTTGTTGGTAAAGAAGCTTGAATGGAACCTATTTCTTTGTGACTTATAAGGTATTAAGTGATGGTAGAATCACCATTATGGATGAGCAGCAGCATGGCCAATGAACTGTATGATTTGGTTGATGATCTTGTTGATTTGTGTTGTTTCATGCAGCCTGCTATACTGAAATTTGTGGAAGAATTGGCAAGATCAGTTAAAGTGAAGAAGAGAGGCAGAATGAAGACCAAGATTCCTATGTATAACAGAAAGCTAGAGATGATGATCTTGGGAGTAATTCAGAAGTGCTTGGATCCAAAGAACAAAATTTGAATGAATGAATATCAGTACAAGAAAGGTGGAAAGAATGAAGCAACATGTAATGGGAAGCTAAAAGATGAAGAACCAGAATGTATAAAGCAAATATAGAGCTGGTTTTACATCAATTGAAGAAAACCTGAAGCAGAGGTTGATAATTCCTGATGAAATTATGAAAAAAGTCATGCAAGTTAATGAAGTAAAAGAATTCAAAGTCAAAGTATCAATTGCCATTAAAGGGAATTAAGCTAGCTCAAAACCGCACATCAACTTTTGGTTTCTGCAGCATCAGTTTTTGCCTTTTTACTTTCTGCAGCTTTTAAAATCACTAGGTGATACCATTGTCAGAGTTTGTTAATTTTTCAGACAGCATTGTTGTTTTGTCCTTGATGAACCAATGAGAGTGAGATACTTGTCAAAATCTTGCTCTTTAGTTATGTTTGTTTTTCATTTTCAACCATTGATGTAACATGGCACAAAATGTGTGAGAGCTAATATGAAAAGCTCCAGATCATTTTCAGTATGTAATAGTTGCAAAAATATATGAAAAAAACCATCTTCTTCATCTGTGTATGAAAATTCCTTTCTTTAATTTCTCTGTTGTTCATCTTGAGTTGCTTTTGGAGTTGTGCTGAACAAAATTCTTGGAGTGGAAAAAAACAAACTTTGAAGTTGAAAATTCCATTTTTGGAGAGTTAGCATAATCTCATAGCTACTATCCAAACCAAACCTTTTACAAAACACTTGCGAGAAACATACGAGAAACATACATTGTTTATTATAGTAACAATTACTACATTTCACAGAGAATACAATCAGTATATTAAAAGTGAATGTTGATCTTCTGCAATATTTCTCGTCCTTGGAGCAAAACCATTTAGTTCAGAAGCTGCTACTGGAGAGTCCAAGCTAGAGTCACCTTCAAGCTTGAGATTTGTGTGGAGAAGGAAGTTCTGTTCTACCTTGCTAGAGTGGTATCAGAGCTACACGGTTCACACAACCTGGACTGAACCAAAACCATGGCAGGTACGAGTTTCCCTGTGATGAATCTACAAAGTGTACAGGCCAATATATCAATCTTAACTGGTGAAAATTACAGAGCTTGGGCTTTTAGAGTTGAGGACTGTCTTAGAATGTGTGAATTCTGGGATGTGGTAAATGAAGGAGTGACTGATGATGAGGGAACAACAGAATTAACAGACCAACAATTAATAAGAATCAGGTAGGACAGAGACAAAGACTTCAAAGCTCTTGTTTTTCTGAGGTCAGTGGTTAGTGAGACAATTTTGTTAAGACATGCTAGTTGCAAAAGTGCTAAAGAATTGTGGGAAACATTAAAGCTGAAGTATGTGGGCTCAGCTCAGTCATTGAGGTTGAAGAAGCAGGCTGTAATGAGAAACTTTGAAAACTTCTCAATGAAGGATGAAGAGAATGTCGGAGCTACAAAAACCAGATTCATGAATTTAGTCCAACAGCTGAAGGAGTTTAGAGAAAACACAAATACTGATAGATTGGTTGACAAGTTTCTGAGCAGATTGCCTTTGAGATTTGAAGCAAGTATAGCACCTACGAAGTCCTTTGCTGGGGTTGAGTGTTCAATCCTGGATGCTTCGATAGCGGGTCAGGTGAGCTTACTTTCAACCATTGAGAGTGCCCCTCTTCCTGTTGCAGTTTACTTAGAATTGCAATTTAGTAATGATCCAGATTCTGTGACATTGGAGCAAGTTTTAATGTGCTGGAGATGCATGAAGAGAGACATGGGATTCGAAGGGAAGGAGCGGAGTATGCTTTGAAGGCTGAATGTTTTACAGTGCCAGAAAACCCACCAATTCTCACCCAAACTCAAAATCTGACTCAAAACCACCTTGAATCAAATGTAGTACAACCACAGATGCCTTCACATTCATAAAACCAGCCACAAAATACCCAAAATCCTTACCAGATAACCTCATTTCCTCGAAACCAGTCCTACCAAAACCAAATGCAATATCAGATGCCTCAAATGTATCCTCAAACACCATTCCCTCAGCAATTACCTTATTTGAACCATCCTCAAAACTTTCAAGCTACCAACCAATATGCTGGAAACAACTCCAACTGAATGCAAAGTGGACCTCGAACTTCAAGAAGGGGGATGTTTCCAAATTGCAAGTTTTGTGGGAAGAACAATCATGCTGCTGAAGAATGCTTTTGGAATGAGAATGTGGACTGTATACATTGCAGAAAAAGGGGACATTCAAAGAGAGTGTGTTATGAGAAATGGATACAAGAGCAACAAAATCCTCAAAGCTCCATTTTTGACAAGCCACCACCAATCCATCCTCTACAAAAAAAAATACTTCATCAAACCAAATGCCAATTCAAACTCAGCCCTACCAAAATGTTCCTGGATCACAGATTTACCAAGCACATTATGTTGCAAATTCTGAAAATGCAGCATATCCACCACATTTTACTTATCAGCCTTTGTTATCTCAAACTTACTCATCTCAACCTCAAACAACACAGTCATATGTATCTCAACCAACCTATACACACCAAATGCCATACCAACCGATACACACACAAACATCAAGCCAATAACCACAAATTACATATCCTGTTAATAACTCCTCATCCCAACACCAATCAGAAACCAGTCCAAACTTCCAAGCTAACCTACACAACATTCCAAATACTCAACCTGGATCATCACAGACCAGCAAACCAATAGAAAAACCAGTGACAGAGGAGAGTGTGTTTATGGTGGAAACTTATCACAAAGGCATGAAAGATGATTCTGGTGTTGAAATTTGTAAAGCTGAAGCAAAGGATGAGAAAGAGAGTGAATGGCTAATGGACAGTGGGTGTTCCAATCACATGACAAAAGGAAGAGAAGCATTTGTGAAGAAAGACACCAATATAAACACAGTGGTAAAGATTGGAAATGGTGAAATCATTCCTGTATCATGGAAGGGTGCTGTGGAATTAGCTACAAAAGCTGGAAATACAATTCTTGAGGAAGTGTATTACATCCCTGAACTTGATTAGAATTTGATTAGTGTTGGTCAACTATTGGAAAAGAAATACAAAGTTCACTTTGAAGATGAAATGTGCAGGATTTTTAATGAACAAGGTGAGCTGGTGCACAAAATTTCGATGATCAACAGAGTTTTTAAGATTAAAATGATAGAAGTGGATGGAGCATTTGCTGCTATTCCATTGACAGAGTTAACTCAATTATGGCATAGAAGGTATGGACATGCAAACTTGGATTATGTCATTGATATGCAGAAGAAAGAGTTAGTTCATGGAATACCACATTTGAGCAGCAAGTTAAAATCAGTGTGTGAAGCTTATGCAAAAGGAAAAATCCATGTTTTACCTTTTCCAGCAAGTGATTGGAGAGCCACAGAGAAGTTGCAACTGGTACACACTGATATTTGTGGACCTATGGAGACACCATCAGCTGGAGGAAGTAGATATTATATGGAGTTCATTGATGATATGTTAAGGTATTCATGGATTTATTTTATGAAGAGCAAAGATCAAGCGTTCGGATTCTTTAAGGTATGGAGAGCAGAAGCTAAAAGCCAATATGGAAGGAAAGTGAGATGCTTGAGAAGTGATAAAGGAGGAGAGTATATTTCGAATGAGATGAAGAACTACTTTGAAAGGGAAGGCATATTCCATTAATTCTCAGTTGCTTACTCACCACAGCAAAATGGAGTTTCAGAAAGAAAAAATAGAACAATTGTGGAAATGGCAAAGCCAATGATGTTTGGAATGAAAGTGCCTAGAAGTTTTTGTTAAGTCAAAAAGACTTCACTTCTATTAATTTTGGTGACAATCAAATACTAATAATCTTAGAAATAAATGAACTGTATTGATAAGTTTGTTAAGTGTGCAGAAAAATGTAAGTAGTCATCATAGACGAAGCACAAAAACACAAACGAAGCAAAACACAAAAGAAGCAAAACACGGAAAAAGCAAAACACAAACGACACATCATCACAAAAGAAGCAAAACATAGAAGAAGCAAAACACAGACGACACTTCATCACAAAAGAAGCAAAACATAGAAGAAGCAAAACACAGACGCACGTCATCACAGAAGAAGCAAAACATAGAAGAAGCAAAACACAGACGACACGTCATCACAGAAAAAGCAAAACACAAAAGAAGCAAAACACAGACAACACATCATTATAGACGAAGCGACAAAATCAGACAATATAAAGTAGAAGATACAATAGAACGTCAGACAGTTAGTTAGTTGGAGTTAGTTACATAACTCAACTAAATAACAGTTTCTGGAAGAAACAAGAAGCAGTTTTTCAAGAAGCAGTTGGAGATTTAGGCTATAAATACTAGTCCTAGTCGAAGACTGAAAAAACTAGTTGTTTTACTTAGAAAAATTCTGTATTCAAAGTGCGAAACAAGAGAGCAAATACTACTATAACGAAAAGCTCACAATATCTTTCTAGTGAGAGAAAGAAAAGGCTAAAGCCTGGAGAGGCTAAGATGGCAAAAAGAATACTTTGTGAAAGAGACCTGAAGAGGCCTGGAAGGGAAGAAAGAATACTTGTAAAGTTGAAAAATATAGTGAAATCTCATACGAACTCTGAGAACTGGACGTAGTCCAAGGTTTGGGGTGAACTAGTATAAAATCGCGGCATTTATTCTCTAACCTTACACTTTATTTTTCTTGTTGTTAGACAAAAATTACTTGTGATTCAAATACATATCAACTTTAGTAAAGTATCTTTGGTATTCATTTGATAGTTGAAAAAGATTTTCAAGAAATATCAAAAGATTGGTAGTCTAGAAAAGATTACACAATTCAACCCCCCTTCTTGTGTATTTTGTATACTTTAAGTGATTCCTATATTAACAAGTGATTTACTTCAGTTGGTATCAGAGCTCGGTTTAACTACCTTTACAAAGTGAGGACAAAGATCTATGGCTGAACCACATGTTTTTATAGCTGAAGATGCCTCGGTCACAAGACCTCCTGCATTCAATGGTGAGGATTATCATTATTGGAAGGACAGGATGCGACTCTTTATAGAATCCACACATATTGATGTTTGGGATATCATCGAGAATGGACCATACACACCAGTAGATGATGAAGGCAATATCATTCCTCGTATCAGATGGTCAGCTGATCAAAAAGCTCGATTTCAATTAAACTCAAAGGCCAAGTTCTTTCTGAGTTGTGCTCTAAGCATAAGTGAATATGATAAAGTTCATGGATGCGAAACTGCGAAGGAGATGTGGGACACTTTATCCATCGCACATAAAGGCACAAATCAGGTGAAAGAGTCCAAGATCAGTATTCTTGTACATCAGTATGAGCTGTTCAAAATGAAAGAGGATGAGTCTATTGATTAGATGATTGGACACGATAATCAAGACCATGTCAGAAAGATTCTCAGAAGTCTACCTAAAATATGGAGACCCAAAGTTACAGCAATACAAGAAGCCAAGGACTTAAGTAGATTGAAGCTAGATGAATTGCTTGGTTCTTTGAACGTATATGAAGTAGAGCTTGATGCAGAAGATAAACCTAGAAGAGACAAATCTATGGCATTAAAGGCTGGTCAGAAGAATCAAAAGATCCAGAGAAATAGAAGGTCATCTTCAAAAGCATTAAAGATTGAAGAAATCAAGGATGATGATGCCAGTGATTCTGATCAAGATTCAAGTGAAGATGATGATGAATTATCCTTCATTTCGAGAAAGATTAGGAGGATGTGGAAAAAGAAAGAAAAGGGAAATAAAGACTTTTCTTTTAAAAAGAATAGCAAAGACGAAGTCAAGAACGAAAAAACCTCTATCATTTGCTATGAGTGCAACAAACCAGGACACTACAAGTCTAAATGTCCGTTGCTCAGAAGAAAACAGAAGAAAAGTAAAGAAAACAAAAAGAGCATGATGGCAAGTTGGGAAGATTTGGATTCGTCCGAATCTGATTTCGATTCAGAAGCATCAATACAAGCAAATATATGCTTAGTAGCTGAAAAAGAAAGCGACGACGAGGTAACTTCTAATTTTAATGAACTTCAAGAGGCATATTTAGAATTATTAGAAAATTCACATGCTATATTAAAGCAATATAGAGCTTTAAAAAGGAAATTTGCTGAAAACTTGAAGAACACGGAAGTGTTAGAAAAAGAAAACGTCTGCCTTAAGAAACAAGTAGACGATATGAAAAAGAAAGTGACTGTAGATAGATCTGAAAAAATTAGTCAGTTGAAACAAAGGATTAATACTCTTTCAGCAGATTTATCAACCTTTACTGAAAGTACAAAAAAGATGAACGACATGATTGGAAGTTATAGACACCCTAATGATAAGAGTGTTTTAGGGTTTACTAATAGCAATGTTCGTCATAATAAGAGTTATGTTCCTTACAGAAACAAAAAGAAACAATCCTCTTATTATTATTTAAATAATTGTAAGACTAACCCCAAAGGACCCAAGAAAATCTGGGTACCTAAAAAGGACACAATATCTATTGCAGATCTCCTTCCTTGGAAAAAGCAACCAGCACCAATGGAACTTAAACAGTGAATGCTCGCGACATATGACAGGAAGAAGGTCTATGTTCCTAGACCTCCAAAATAAGCATGGAGGATCAGTAACTTTTGGAGATAACCAGCAGGGCAAAATAGTTGGAATCGGCAAAGTTGGATTGATAAGAAGAGTACAAGTGCATGTTGTCACTTCCTTGGTCATAATCTAGTTTCTTGGTCAAGCAAGAGACAAAGTTCAATTGGTCTATCTACTGCAGAAGCTGAATATATGGCAGCTGCAGGCTGTTGTTCACAGACGTTATGGATTAAGTATCAGTTAGAAGATTACTCCATACAAGAAGAACAAATTCCAATCTTCTGTGACAACACAAGTGCTATCAATCTATCAAAGAATCCAATACAATACTCGAGGGCAAAGCATATTGAAGTTAGACATCATTTTCTACGAGACTATGTACAGAGGAGAATCATTAGTCTACAATTTGTTGAGACAAATCATCAATGGGCAGATATCTTTACTAAACCTTTGAGTGAAGATAGATTCAAAGAAATCAGACAGAACTTGAATATGGTAATGTTGAAAGACCAATCGTCTGACGCGTCATGACCCAGATGATTCACAAGAGAAAAAGATAAAAGTCGTAAGTTTTCAAGTAAACAGTAACAGTAAGTCATTGACGCTAACTTTTCAAGAGTAGGTATAAGAGGGAAACCTTCTCAAGATTATAGAATACCTCTTACTCTAGAATATTCCTGAAATACTCTGAAATCGACTTTTGTAGTGCTCTCAGCCAAGACATTTCATTACTCTATTCTTAGCTTCAAGTTCTTTCATTTCATATTCTCATCTTCAGATACTAACATCGTTACTTTGAGCAAAATACATTTGTGTGTTTAGTTTTTATGATTACAGATCACAAATGGAGCAATCTATTATCTATGGAAGATATGTTGATTTCGTCTCCTTGAAGCAAAATCAGATGGACATTGAACCAGAAATTGCAGCAGTTGGAGGGAAAAATTTCTTTCAGGTTCGTGAAACAGTCTATCTGAATGAGTTATATGAGTTTTGGAAGAATGCAAAGGTGGTAGACAACACCTTGGTATCAATGGTAGATAGATTGTCGATTATCGTGACACTGGATTTAATCGAGAAAGTCAGTGAGTGTCCATGTATTAGAGCAAAACTGTCTCATAACATAAAATGGATGACTCAAGGCTGTGTAGACAAGGCACACATCACTCGACAACTATATGGAAGTAGTGACCCAAGAGACAAGAAGGCGCCAACTCTTGTTCCGAAGGCTAGGGTTCTACATACTCAACTTTTTCATTGTGTTCTACCAAGATCAGGCTCGAAGAACGTTGTGACAACAATCGATGAACAATGTTTGTTTCATCTACTCAATCATCAACCTATTAATCTTTCGTACTTAATTTTGAAGTACATGATGAAGTCAAAGAGAGATTCTAGCTCTTTACCGTATGGTATGCTGTTAACAAGGATTTTTAGAGATTCTGGAATCCTTCTCGACAGAGGGAACAGGATGAAGATGGATGTGAAAAGCATCATTAATGCAACCACTATTAGCAGAATGGGATTAAAGATTGAAGACAAGGCACATAAAGGCTCTACTCCGAAAGCAAGGTCTGAGGGGGAGCATATAGTGAGATGCAGTAGGAGTGAACGTGTTACGCCTACAAGTAAGACAAAACCTCAACCTACAGGGAGAACATCTACAGAAGAAAAGACATAGAAATCGGCAGATGAATCAATAAAAGCTAAGACGATTTCACAAAGAAAAGAAAGCCAGGTTATACAGTCAGCACAATAAGTGTCATTAAAGAGAAAGGGAGAGACACTTCAATCGGAAAAATCCAAACAATCAAGAAGGTCACTAAGACTATTAACCTTACGTCAACAAGAACAAAAGAAACAGAAAGGTTTAACTCTTGGTGAAGACTCTGAAAAGCCAGAGAAAGCACATCAGACTACTAGATCATTGGTCTTAATTTTGCAGAATCAATCAGCAAAATCAACTAAAGAGACAGAAATTAAGAGGAAATTAGTGTTTGAGAGGAAGAAGCCTCAACAACAACTTTCTTCTAAACTGGCAGAAGAATAAAAGAAGCAAAAGCCCAGTCAGAAAAAAGAGTTCTTCATATGATGTTCAACAGAAGGCAAAGAAAGTTGAACACCAATTGGCACGTTATAATTCTTCTCAACCTATCAACAAGGAGGATTTGAGAATGAAGGCTATAGAAGAATCTATACCTATTCGAAGCAGAAACTCAGTTATTATAAGAGAACCTTCGAAAAAGTTAGTTAAGGTACAAGCCGAACCTATACTAATCAATGATCAATCAATACACCTTTTAAATCATGGAGAAAGAAGATTATATGGTATTCTGCGAGATGAAAAGACAGAACCATATCTAATGATGATGTCCAAGGATCGGTATACAATTTATCTGATTACAAGCAGAACATTGATCAAAATTAAGCCAAATATACAACCGAGATCTTCAAACCTTGTTCGAAATGAGGGAAAAGGGAAAAAGAAGTTGTTCCCTGAAAGAAATGAAGATGATCTTACAGAAGATAAGATTCAAGTAGCTGTGAAGAACATAGATGATGCATGCAATGCAGCTCAACCTGGAGGTATCTATGTTTCACATCATATCTCAAAACCATTAGGAAGTCAGTGTGGAGTTTCCACCACAGATGCAACCATCAAGGTAGTTGGAAAAGTGACAAAAGGACAGTATAGAACCATCATGGTTGAAGGTATCAATTTCAACTTAGAGACCTTTGTGCATTGGATCATGCATTTTAGACCTTTAAGTTTCATACCATCATTTAAAGAAGTGTTACACCTTCTTGGACATCCAGTTCCAAAACTACCTATACCTAATGATCTTGATCTCCCAGAAGAAAAACAAATCTTTAAACCTCCTACTATCAAAATCATAGATTTAGATGTTTTACCTTCAGAACCATCTGTTGCTAAAAACTTCCATCCACCGAGTGAACCTTAACAAGATTCTACTATTGTTTTGGAGGAAGTCAGTCACACACAGAAGGAAATTCAGGAAGCTTTGGTAAAAGAAATTGAGGAAATTTATACTAAAGTTGATGACCTGAGTGACTCAGCGGGTGATCTTCACGAGGAAGTAGCATATCTACGAGTTACTATTGAACAAGACCTCAAGATGATCCGCACTGATATGCAACATATGTTTTCTGAAATTATGAAGCGTCTTCATTGAAATTTTTTATTAATAACAAATGGGTTAGAAGAGAAGAAGAAAGAAAGCATATGGGAAGACAAGAAGAGAAGATAAGAAAGTAGACAATTTTTTTTGTGTTTACGTATATCATATATGTATATGCATTTCTTATATTTTGTTGTCTCGTTATTCGTCTGAATAATATTCATCTGAATTTCATTTTATCTTTCTAAAAATATTATTATTTGTTATCATCAAAAAGGGGGAGATTGTTAAGTCAAGAAGACTTCACTTCTATTAATTTTGGTGACAATCAAATAATAATAATCTTAGAAATAAATGAACTGTTTTGATAAGTTTGTTAAGTGTGCAGAAAAACGTAAGTATCACATAGTCAGCACATAGTCATAATTATTTCAGCCTATGTACAGCTCACTCTCCACTCCAAAAACAGCCTCCACTGCAAGATAAAAAGAGCCTCCATTCTCCTGCAATTACGCCAGCCTCCAACACCAACAAAAGATAGCCTCCAATACCAACAAAGTAGCTTCCATTTTATTCACGCTAGTAGCCTTCGTTGAAGCTTTAAAAAGAACACTTCCATTCAATCCAAAAACTTGACTGCCGCAGCCTCCACACCTTCACAAAAACAGCTAGCCTTCACATCATCATTGACGCATGGATAGCCTCATCCAGAAAATAACACGCTGTAACCCTCCATGAAAAAGCCTCCATTCACGCACACCAAAGTTTCTTTTTGATAAAAACTTCCACGCAGCTGTTGTTTTTACTCCAACCTTGGACGTAGCCTCCATCCAAGAGCCATAGACGCAAGCCTTGATTTTTCTTCTCCAATTTTCAACACTCACACACAACAGCCATCCTCCACTCACGCACAAAAGACGAAAAAGAAGCAGCTACATCTAACAACACAAGCCTCCTCCAATTAAAAACAAGAGAATGTCATTTTGCTCACCAACCCTTCATTCATCACTCACTAACACATCAGCCTTCCTCTCCATAAGCGCAACAGCTCCATCCTCTCCATAAGCGCAACAGCTCCATCCACCACACTTAACGTTGCCTCCATTAAATGACACTCCAGCCCTCCACCTCCACTCCACTGAAACACCACCATCTCTCTCATCCACCAACACAAGCTATCTTCACCACTTCACCACCAAGCCTCCATTCATTCTCACACATAAATCATAATCCACCAGCCAACCAAATCAGCCCACACATCCAATAACGTAACCTTCATCCATTCACCAACCAACGCAAGCCTTTATATTTCATTCTCTCAAATCACCAAAGCAGCAGCTCCCTTTGGATTCACCTCCAATCTTCCACAACATAAGTTGTCTTCATGCAAGCCTCCATCACCATTCACCACTAAGGAAGCAACCACGCAAGGAGAGGGGAGAGCTCATTTTTTTGTTGAAATTTGGAGCCATGCTTTTCATTTATATTTGATTCCTTCATGAATCTATCTAGAGTTTATGGTTTTGAATTGCTTGACATGACGATTTGTGGCTAAAACCTTTAATTTCTCTTAGGGATTTGATATTTTTGTTGATGCTTTAATATTGAATTTTCTGGAATCCATGACTGAAAATTTATATACTTGTTGATTTTTCCTTGGGTATATTTGTTATTCCTTTGGATTATTGAAAATTACCTTGGTATAAATTCGCCTTTGGAAAAAGGGAGTTTTTGCTAGAAGATTGAAGGAAATTTCGACTAGGATTTTCTTGTGAGTTGGGAGACCCAAGAAATTTAGGAGGTGAAAATTGAGGGTTTGAGACTTAAGAAACTCTAGGAAGAACTTAAGTAATGGATTACTAAGTGACATCTAGAGTGGATAGATTAATTCACCTTTGGGAAAAGGGGATTAATTACTCTTAAAATTCACCTACAAGGTTAGGATATTTCAGTTGTGAAGGATAGCTAATTCAATATTAAGGTTGACAAAAATATCATTCCCTAAGAGAAAATCATTCCCCTTGCCGTTAAAACTTTTAATTAGTACATTATTGCAATCTTATCTTAATTAGTTATTGCATAGATTTGTCATATTTATAGTTATTTTGGTTTCATTAAATTGTGTAATTGCTTAGAAATTTCCTTGAGTTTTTAATAAGTCGTTACATTGTTTTAATTTTCCAAAATTTAATCCAACCCGATTTCAAACACTATTAGCTAGCATAGATTTAAATTTTCTCATAATCCCTGTGGATACGACTAGGTTCTTACCGATTTATTACTCACTTCGACAACCGTGCACTTGCGGTTCACGAACAAGTTTTTGGCACCGTTGCCGGGGATTAATGTTTGAATTTTTTATTTCTATAGCTAGTTTGATATTTACTTTTTGGCTTTCTTTTTATCCCTAGAGTAACTTATTTGTTTCTTTTTATTTTTGCATTTGTGTTTTCTAGCGCAGCTTGTGTGTAAAAGGATTGTATGCCCCAAACCACTAGAGGGCAAGAAAGACAGTTTGACCCAGAGTTGGAAAGAATAGTAAAATAAATTCGTCGGCAAAAGAAAATGGAAAATCAAGCAGAAGAACTTCAGAGAATTCGAAGAGAGAAGGATGAAATGGCTCAAAGATTAGCTCAGTTAGAGGTCAGACTTGGTGTATCTAATTTGACTGGAAGAAATGAAAAAGGAGATAACATAAATGAATAGGAACAGTTACAATAACATCTTAGCAGGATATACTTCCAGCCTACAGTGGTAGACAATTATCACGGTATCCAAAGACCTAATGTTCGTGCTCAGCATTTTCATATTTCACCTGGACTCATCAATTTGGTTCAGACAAATCAATTTGGAGGAGCACCAATGGAGGATCCAAATGAACATCTTGCAAGCTTCCAGGAATTATGTGACACTATCAAGACTAAAGGGGCAACGCAAGATGACATTAGGCTCACTTTGTTACCATTTTCTCTTCGGACAAAGCAAAGAATTGGCTTCACTCAATTTCTGCTGATAGAATGCGAAATTGGCAGGAGGTGACACAACAGTTCTTGATTAAATTTTTTCCACCTGGTAAAGCTGCGAAATTAAGGGCAGAGATCAGTACATTTAGACAGCATGATTTGGAACCATTGCATGAAGCTTGGTAGAGGTACAAAGACCTTTTGAGAAAGTATCCACATCACGGATACCAAGAGTGGGTACAAGTGGAAATGTTCTATAACGGGTTGAACGGCCAGACTCGAACCATTGTAGATGCAGCAGCAGGTGGTACTCTGATGAGAAAAACATCTCAAGAAGCATGTGCATTGCTAGAAGATATGGCTTCAAACAACTACCAGTGGCCCTTCAAGGGAAATACTGGAAAGAGAGGAATTCTATAAGTGGACTAAGTGACTCAGTTATCTACTCAATTGGCAACCTTATCAAATCAATTTTCAAAATTCCTGTCAAAGGAAAAACAGAATGAGCAGGTGGCAGCTACTAGTCATTCATTCTACACCAATGATGAGGGGATGGAACAAGCCCAATTTGTTAACCAAAGGAACTTGGGATTTAAGTCACAGCCAATGGAAAATCAATATGGTTAAAGCTACAACTCTAAGGAGCAATATAACTATGGTATTCAAAGGAACAAGCCTCACCCACCTGGATATGGACCACCATTGGCAGAACGAAAACCTTCCTTGGAAGAAATGATTGGCACTTTTGTAACTGAGACAAGAAACCATTTCCACAAGAGCGAGAAGGAGATGGATGAGTTAAAGACGCAAGTAACCAATATGGGGACTTCAGTGAAGGGTTTGGAAGTTCAATTGGGACAACTTGCAAATGCTGTCGGGAATTTGGATCAGACGACATTTCCAAGTAATACTGAAACTAACCCAAGAGAACAGTGCAAGGCCATCATTCTGCGAAGTGGAAAAGAATTGGAAGAGGTGAAACCTAAAGAAAAAAGCTCCACTCAGTCCAATGTTAACGAAGGAAAGAATACTTGTGAAGAAGCAAGTGTACCTACACAAGTTGAGAAGGAAGTTAGTTCAGAGAAGAAACTAGAAGGGGAACTGCAAACAAAAATCATCCCCAAGCTGCCATATCCTCAAAGATTTCAACGGAAGAAAATCAATGATCAATTTGCAAAATTCCTTGAAGTCTTTAAGAAACTTGAGATCAACATTCCCTTGATTGAAGCTATTGAGCAAGTACCGAATTACGCAAAATTTATCAAGGACATTGTTACCAAAAAGAGGAGATTTAGAGACTATGAGACAATATTGATGACCAAGGAGTGTAGTGCAGTCTTGCAAAGAAAGTTACCACAGAAACTGAAAGATCTAGGAAGTTTCACAATTTCGTGTGAGATCGGCAACACACATTTTGGTAAAGTTCTTTGCAATTTGGGGCAAGCATAAATCTCATGCCTCTTTCCATCTTCCAAAAGCTGGGGTTAGGAGAAGTCAATTCATCAACAATTTGCCTCCAATTAGCGGACCATTCTCTCACTTATCCTCGAGGTATTGTAGAAGATGTTCTTGTTCGTGTTGACAAATTTATTCTCCTGCAGACCTTGTGGTGCTTGATATGGAAGAAGATAAGGAGATCCCGATCATACTTGGGTGACCATTCTTGGCTACCGGAGGTGCAGTGATTGATGTGCAACAAGGGGAATTGACCTTGCATGTAAATGTCAAGAAGGTGAAGTTCAACATATACAGATCACTCAAACATCCAAGTGATACACTAGCTTGCAACCGAGTAGATGTCACATCATCTTGTGTGGTAACATCTTTTCCTTCCCTTATACCTAAAGGCCCATTATTGACATGTTTGGAAGGTATGTTTATAAAAGATGCTATGGATGATGATGATGCTTGTTTGATGATAGTATTGGATTCTTTTGAATGCTTGAAAAATTTTGATCAAATTGAGCCTTTGTTTTGTGTGACTAATCCTGATGATGTTGGTGATGTGAAAGATGTGCATCCATTGATTGATTTGAAACCCTTACCTAAAAATTTGAAAGATGCATTCTTGGGTGCTAATCAAACTTTTCTTGTCATTATTTCATCTTCATTGTCATTATTTCGAGAGATCAAGGACATTTTTAGAAAATGGCGAACCCTAACAGGAAGACTGGGCTCTCAAGCTTGATGATGCCCTTTGGACATATAGAATAGCTTTCAAAACTCCAATTGGCATGTCTCCATATCGTTTGGTTTTTAGAAAAGCTTGTCATCTTTTGGTGGAGTTGGAATACAAGGCTTATTGGGCAGTTAGGAAGTTAAATCTTGATTGGCAAAAATCGGTCTCTTCAGTTGTGTGAATTGAAAGAATTTCGAAATGAAGCATATGAGAACTCCAAAATCTACAAAGTGAAAACTAAGAAATGGCATGACCAACACATCATGAGGAAAGAATTTGCTCCATGAGAGAAAGTTTTACTTTTCAACTCGAGATTGAAGCTTTTTCCAGGTAAATTGCGCTCTAGATGGTCGGGGCCTTTTGTTGTGAAGAATGTTACCCCTTATGGAGCGATTGAAGTTGAGGGAAGTGATGGAAGAACTTTCAAAGTGAATGGGCAAAGATTGAAGCATTATTATGGTCAAGAGTTGCAAAACATTGCAAGCATTTCACTCAAGGACCTCAAATGGCTACGTCAAGCTATCGACGTTAAACATAGCACCTGTCGGGAGGCACCCCATTCTTATCCTTTCATTCTAGTTCTGTGTTGTTTCAATTTTTTTTATTACTTTCATTTGAGTACCATATTTGCTTTTTATCTGTTTTGTTTTTTTTTAGGAATGCAAGATTGGAGCTGTGAATTATGATTTCAAGTCCCTGAGCCTTCTATAATCCAAGGAGTCTTCCTGGTGAGTTACGTTCTCAATGGCATGGTCTTTTCGTTGTTACTTATGTATTTCCACATGGCGCTGTTAAGATTTGGGACATAGGTAACAATCGAAACTTCAAAGTTAACGGCCATCGATTGAAGCCTTTTTGTGAAGGTTTCAAGGACATTTAAACTGAGAAAGTGGTTGTGGACATTCCGAACTATAGAGAATGATGCGCACATGATTGAGCCCAAGTTTATCATATAAATTGGCTACACTTTCATAGCTTTTAATGTAATTTTTGACTCTTAATTCATGATTTTGTGCTTAAAATTAGTCCCTTGCAGTGAGCTTATATTTTATGCAAGTTGTTAGTGAAATTGTTGCAAATTGACATTGATTGCGTTATAATTTTTCTAAGGACAATTGATACTGCAAATTGTTATTTTATATTGCAGGAGAAAAAGAGTCAAAAGGATCAGAAGAGTCAACACGTCGAGGCGCATGAAGAAGAACGTACGTCTCGATGTGAACTAATCACCTTGCCGCGGCGACGTCGCGGCGTATGAAGAGAAGACACGTCGCGACTTGTGTTAATTCCTACGTCGCGGTGTACCCCAATTCCTACGTCGCGGCGCATCGATGGACGACAGCACGTCGCGACGTCAAATAATTCACACGCCGTGGCGAGCAACAAAGAGCAGCACGTCGCGACGTCAAACAATTAACTCGTCGCGACGTGCGGTTCGGGTACCCGAACTTTAAATGGAAAATTCTCTCACTGTTTCAGCCCGACCCGTGACCCATCCTATAAAAGCCTTGCCAAATTAGGTTAAGGGGTGGAAAAATCGATTAACATTCGGCAAAGGATAGACGAGCGAAGAAAAGAAGAAAAAGAAGAAGCACTCGCGGCACCGCCCAGGGTTCCCTTCGGGGTTCCCTGGGGACAAATTTCTGTATAGTTTTTATCTCTTT
>JAOQMQ010000194.1:1094526-1110412 GCA_027563845.1 Erythroxylum subrotundum
TTGATTCAGCTACAACAGTCAAATTCCATGATTTCAGCAACATAATTTTAGCCTTGAAATCTTCTACTGTATAATTAAATTTTCATGTTTATTCTTTCATCACTTGTATAAATAGCTGTACAATTCTCTTTTAAAACTACACAAAAACAATTCTCTTCTTCATCTATCTTTCATAGTATCTGAGCCCACAATCTAGCCTTCTTCTACCCACCCTTCCCAAACTCTTCCAACAATTACATAGCTCCTATCTTCACAACCTCAAACCATATCACTTCCAGACATTCTGTCCTACATACACATTTTTTTTTTCAGGCATCACTAAACCTATTTTCCACTATCAGAGTCCACAGCAACTCCATTAACACATACCTTCTACAGCTTCACTTCACAAACCTCCAACATAGTTACCACACATAAGAATCCCTACCTATGCCAATAGCCACCCAACAACCAGAACAAGCATTGAACTCAACACCAACTCCAGAACAAGCACTGGACTCAACACCAACCCCAACCTTCCCTTTCCGGAACATTACAAATTTCATAACTACGACATCAGACAACTCCAATTACCTTGTTTGGAGCAATCAAGTTCGGGCAATATTACGTACCTGTAACTTATTGGGGCACATTGACAGCACGCTAGCTCCACCACTACCACCAACCATTACATCACTAGCATCCTCTCATCGTTTTGTCCTCAATACGCAGGATCTTGCCTCAATAGGAGCTTCGGTCCTAGATGAAGACCTGGTCGACCTCGCCCTCAATGGCTTACCAGCCAACTATAAAGCTTTTGTCACCGCCATAGAGAATCGCGAGGTCCAACCTTCCTTCACCGAGCTCTGAGCTGAGCTTCTCCTTTATGAGCAGAGGTTGTCACTGCATCACTCACTAGCTCCACCAGACCTTGACGTCGCCTTCGCAGCCGCAAGCACCACACGCAGCGTCCATGGACAAGGAGGACGAAGGAGCCGCCAAAACCACCGATCCTCTTACAAAAATCACTCAGCCTTCCCCTCCAGCCCATGCCCCTTATCCTTCCTTTCCAACCCAATCCACCAACCCCTTCCTCTATCAAGCCCACCAGCCCCATTTCAACTCCTATCCAGCCCAGTCTAAACCATTTCCCTTGTCCCACCATCAAACTTTCCATCCCATCCCTAATATAAAATCAAACTACAGCCATACACCTTCACTTTGTCAAATTTGCTACAAAATAGGACACACCATCGCTAAGTGTCGTTTTAGATATTCCAACTCTAGAAATGCCCAACCATACCCTAACCCAAACACATTTCATAGTGCATTCTCTGCTATGAACATCAATGATCAACCAAATACTTCTAATCTCACCACTAGCACTATCACTGAATGGCTTCCTGACACTGGTGCTTCTACTCACATGGCGCCTGACCCACTAATCCTAGACAATGCTGAGCCCTATAGTGGAACAAATCAAGTACTTGTTGGTAATGGCAAATCCCTTTCTATCACTTCTTCTAGCACATGCATACTCACCCACCATCTGAAATCTCTTTACCTTAATCATGTTCTACTTGTTCCACAAATAACTACTAATCTTCTATCTGTTGATCAATTTGTCACTGATAATTTATGTTTCATCGAGTTTAACCCCTTTGGTTATGTTGTGAAGGATCTCCAAACCCAGACACCCCTTCTCAAGGGTAACATCTATGGCAATCTTTACCTAATGAGGATAACTAACACCTTCCACAATCTAATTGCTCTTACTACTCAAATGGTGCCTCCTGCAATCTGGCATCAATGACTTGGTCATTCTTGCCATACCATAACCTCTAGTTTGTTTCGAAGTCTCTCTAATAAACCTTATGTAATAAAACCTTGTACTTCATTCTTCAAGGTAAAAGTACTAGACTTCCTTTTTCCTCATCATCCTGCAAATCAACTACCCTATTACAACTCATTCACTGTGACATTTGGGGACCATCCCCAACTTTATCACTCTCTGGGTATCGATACTTTATTATTTTTATTGATGACTATAGTCGTTTCACATGGATATACCCGTTAACTCATAAATCACAAGCTCTTGATCAATTCCATCATTTCAAAACCACCTAAGAAAACTTATTATCCGCCACAATCAAAGTATTACAAACTGATGGTGCACCTAAACTCATCAAAGGCCCCATTGCTCAGTATACTTCCAATAATGGCATAACTAGCCGCATTTCTTGTCCTCACACACCCCAACAAAATGTTGTTGCTGAACATAAAATCAGGCACATCACGGAAATAGGTCTTACCTTACTCCTCCATGCCTACCTACCAAAAACATTCTGGTTTGAAGCCTTTTCAACAGCTGTCTATCTAATCAATCTTCTCCCTACAACAGTGCTCCTCCATAAAACACCTCGTGAAGTCTTATTCCGTACCAAACCTAATCTTACACACTTAAGAGTTTTTGGATGTGTCTGCTTTCCCTTGGCTCAACAAGATCTGATAAGCTCACTCCTAAGGCCAAACCATGCATCTTTCTTAGGTATTCTTCCCAACATAAAGGTTATCGGTGTCTTGATCCTAGCACAAATAAAATCCATCTCTCTCGACATGTTCGCTTCATTGAAACCCAATTTCCATACAATGACCTCACTACTTCACCACCTTAATTACACCCACCTCCTACAATAAACTTACCATTACCGCTACAAACACAAACCTCATCTACTCATCATCAATCATCAATCATCACCACACCAACTCTTACCCAACCAATCATCTCAGCAAACCCATCATCCCATGACATCCTGCACTCGCACAAATACCAGAAAACCAAGAAATTTTCCAGATTATGTTACCTTTCATACTACCAACTCCTCACCTAATCCTCTTGACCCCACCTGTTATACACAAGCCAAAAAATTCTCCCATTAGTGTCAGGCTATGTCTGATGAACTTCAAGCTCTCCATCGAAATAAAACTTAGACTATTGTCCCACCACCAACCAATGCCAATATAGTAGGTTGCAAATTTTTTGAACTAAAAGAAAACCTGATGGGACAATCAATCATTACAAAGCCCGCTTAGTAGCAAAAGGTTACCACCAATCACCTGGTATTGACTATACCGATACCTTTAGTCCTGTCATCAAACCAACAACCGTTCGCATAATTCTCACCCTTTCTCTCTCCAATTCTTGGCCCATCTATCAATTAGACGTCAACAATGCCTTCCTTCATGAAAATCTTCAAGATCCAGTTTACATGCTCCAACCCCCAGGATTTGTAGATCCTCAATATGCTTACTATGTCTGTCACCTTCAGAAAGCTCTTTATGGTTTAAAGTAGGCTCTCCGCGCCTGGTTTCAACGTCTAAGCCAAAAACTTTTAGACCTCCAGTTCACTCAATCCAAATCTGATACCTCTCTTTTCATTCACACCACTTCCACTGATACCACTTTTATTTTGGTTTGTGTGGATGATATCCTGATTACTGGCTCCTCTTAATCCTTCATTACCACTCTCATAGATAATTTACATAACACCTTCTCCATCAAATATTTGGGTCCCCTTCACTACTTTCTTGGAATTGAAACCACTACCACACCAAATGGACTTCTCCTTACCCAAACCAAATATGCCAAAGACCTCCTTTCTCGTACAAATCTTGATCAATCTAAACCCACACCAACTCTGATGACTCCTACCTTACCCCTCTCCAAAAACCATGGAATCCCCCTTTCAGACCCAACTGAATATGGAAGCACCGTTGGTGCCCTCCAATATCTTTGCCTCACCCATCCTGATATTCAATTTGCGGTCAACAAAGTCTCCCAATTCCTGCATTATCCTACTTATGTTCACTGGACAGTCGTCAAACGAATCCTCTGGTATCTATGTTCCACCATCTCTTATGGTTTATACTTCATAAAATCACCAACACTTACCCTCGCAGCCTATTCTGATGCTGACTGGGCTGGATGCCCCAATGATTGTCGCTCCACCTCTAGCTATTGTTTTTACTTGAGCCCTAATCTTATTTCTTGGAGTGTTAAGAAACAACCTACTGTTGCTCGCTCCAGTATTGAAGCTGAATACTGGAGTATTGCACTTGCTTCAGCAGAAGTATGTTGGATTACGTCACTTCTTCATGAAATTGGTCTTTCCACCCCACCACCAACATTATAGTGTGACAATCTTGTTGCCATTTTTCTCATTGTTGATCCTATTGCTCATGCTCGCACTAAACATATTGAAATAGATATTCATTTTGTTTGTGATCTGGTCGCTAAGAAAGCTCTCTTCGTCCGACACATTTCTGCCAAGGAACAAATTACTGATGTCATGACCAAACCCTTACCTACCACAACTTTTTGCCAGCTGCGAGATAAGCTCACTGTTGCTTTCACATTGAGCTTAAGGGGGGATGATATCATATGCCTTTGATTAAGCTACAACAGTCAAATTCCATGATTTCAGCAATATAATTTTAGCCTTAAAATCTTCTACTGTATAATTATATTTCCATGTTTATACTTTCATCACTTGTATAAACAGTTGTACAATTCTCTTATAAAATAACACAAAAACAATTCTCTTCTTCATCTATCTTTCAGTAAATGTATTGTTTTCTTGTACATTGATGAATAAGTTTACACCATATTTATACAAGTCTTGTGATATCTGAGTTGTTGAGATAATAACAAATAAGATACAGAAAATAAAATCAAATAAGATATAGAAGATAAAATGGAATACAAGATAATGATAAATACAAATCATAATAATATTGGTGAGATTGTCGAAGATCTGCACATGTTTATTAGCCCCCCTCAAGCACACGGTGAGTTGTCACAGTGAGCTTGTCACGAAGATTATGAAAGGCAGAGGAAGATAAAGCCTTGGTCATGATGTCTGCAATTTGATCACAGGAAGACAGATGTTGAATAGTAAGCGCCTTGTTAGTAACAAAATTTCTGACAAAGTGAATATCAATCTCGATGTGTTTTGTATGAGTGTGAGTGATGGGATTGGTAGCAAGAAATGTGGCACCAAGATTATCACACCAAAGAGTGGGTGTGATGTGTGAGAAGCCAATTTCACCAAAAAAGGACGTAATCTAACAAATTTCAGTAACAACATTAGCTATACTACAATATTCAGCTTCAATGCTAGATCTGGCAATAGTGAGTTGTTTCTTTGCACTCCAAGAGATAAGGTTTGTCCCAAAAAAAATACAGTAACCAGATGTGGATCGACGGTCATCAGGACATCCAGCCCAATCTGCATCATAGTAGGCTTGATAGAGAGAGAGGTTTGCCGGGTTAAATGGATGCCAGAAGTTGATGTGGAGCGAACGTAACGAAGGATCCTTTTAACAGCGGTCTAGTGAATATTGGTAGGGCAATGAAGAAATTGAGAGATTTTATTTATTGCAAATTGAATGTCAGGACGGGTAAGACAAAGATATTAGAGAGCACCAACTGTGCTTCGATATTCAGAAGGATCAAGGAGAGGGGTACCATGATTTTTGGAGAGAGGAAGAGTTGGGGTGATTGGTGTAATGGCATGTTTGGATTGGCCAAGGCCTGTGCGGAGAAGAAGATCTTTAGTGTACTTAGTTTAGGTAAGGAGGAGTCCAGTGGGTGTGGTTGTTGCTTATATCCCATGAAAGTAATGAAGAAGACCAAGATCTTTGATATAGAATGTAGTGTTAAGGTCTTGAATGAGATTGGTGATGAAAGAGGGTGAAGAGCCGGTAATTAGGATATCATCAACATAGACGAGGAGATACATGGTATGGGAAGTAATGGAACGAGCAAATAAAGACGTGTCAGATTTACTGGGGGTGAATTTGAGATCAAGTAGCTTTTGACTCAAGTGATGAAACCAGGCACGTGGAGCCTGTTTGAGGCCATAGATAGCTTTATAAAGATGACAGACATAAGATGGTTTGTGAGGGTCAATAAAGGCAAGTGATTGAGCCATGAAAACCGATTCATTGAGATTTTCGTTAAGAAAGGTATTGTGGACATCAAGTTAACAAACAGGCTAATTTTTAGATATAGCAATGGTAAGGATAAGGCAAATAGTGGTGGGTTTGACTATATAACTAAAGATATCAGTGTAGTCAATGCCAGGAGCCTGATGATAGCCTTTGGCAACTAAATGAGCTTTATAGTGATCTAAGGACCCATCAGAATTTCTTTTGGTGTGGAAAATCCATTTACATCCAACAATATTAGCATTAGGAGAAGGAGGGATAAGAGTCCAGGTGTGATTGCAATGTAGAGCTGTGAACTCATCAAGCATGGCTTGACGTCAATATGGAAATTTGTTTGCTTAGTGGAAGGAGGTAGGATCAGGGGTATATGAGGTTTGTGTGCTGGTGAAATAGGTGACATAATCGGAAAGGATCCGGGGAGCGCGGGTGTTATCACATATGCGAGTGATCATATGGTGCTGAGGTGAAAGGGAAGGAGGTGATGGGGTTGATGTGGTGTTTGGTGAAAAGGAAGAGGTTGGAGCAGGTAGTGGGAGCAAGATGGTAGAGGGAAAGGATATGGGAGAGATATTGGGGGTGGATTTTACACAAGGAAAAATAGTTTCAAGAAATCGGACATGTTGTGAAATGTAAAGTTTGGAGGTGAAAGGGTCAAAACAACGATAACCCTTATATTTTAGTGCGTACCCTATAAAGACACATTTGGTGGACTTTAGAGTTAGTTAGCCTGCACGAGTTGCCCCGAGAAAAGGAAAATAAGCGCACCCAAAAACATGAAGGTGTGAAAGATTAGGCGGATCGAGAAACAGGGTTTCATGAGGTGACTTATGATTGAGGACAAGTGTGGGGAATAGATTAATAAGGTAGGTGGCTAAGGAGAAGGCTTTGAACCAAAAAAGTTTAGATAGACATGCATGAAGGAAAAGAGTAAGCTCAGTTTCAGTTATATGGCGAATTTTACACTCAGCAAGTCAATTTTGTTGTGGGGTATGAGGGCACGAAATGCAGTAAGATATGTCATGGGTGGCAAGGAAGTCAGTGATTAAATTTGATCCTTTCTTTAATGTATGGAGTTGGTGCCAAAGTAGAGATTGTTACGAGTTTGATTGTTGTATAAAGTGGCTTTCCAGACCAACCCAGAGATCCCGCGCTATCGTACAACCGATTGTAAGCCTCGCAATAGAGCTAGTCAGAGAAGCAGTAAGGAAGCAGTATACTAGCCTGTCGAACTTTTGCCATTTGGGGAAGTCTGGAGAGTCATCATCCGGTGGTGTTATGGAACCATCAATGTATCCAACAAGATCAGAAGTGGTGAGGATGGCATGGACTTAATTTCGCCAAATGAGGTAATTTGTTGGATTCAGTTATGTAGTGAGGAAATTTGTGATATGATTGAATGGTAAAATAGGAGAATTGAGGTCTACCAATTGAGATGTATGTTGGGTTTTGCAAATTTTGGGTTAGGTGTTTAGCAAAGACAATGTTGTTGTGTGTTTTGGATTGTGGTAAGTTGATAAGTAGGATAGGTGTTTGATGAAAGTACTGGCTGTAGTTTGTAAATGCAAATTGTTGTGAAAATCAACTAGATTAGAGCAGGTTCGCAGCTAAATAGGACTGAAGGAATAGTAAGAAACACACAAATTTTAAGTGAAAAACCCCCAAATTAGGGTAAAAATCACGGGCATGGATAAAAGAATTTTACTACTGAGAAAAACTGGAGAATTATAAGGAATAATTAGACCAAAAATATACAAAATATTTTATCTCTCTTTCTCTCTCTTTTCTCTCTCACCTCACTTTCTCTCCTCTTCTTTGCTTACTTGCTATTCTCTTCATACTACTCCTACCTTTTTATAGACAGGAGTGCCTTTGGCTGTGTTAGGCCCAACTAACAATTGTTGACAGCCACAACTGTTGACAATTCTCCCACTTGAAGATTTGATTGATAATCTATCATATCTTCACACCATTCTTTTCTACCTTGCCGCTTCATGTTGCTTAGATCTCTGTCAGGCCACACGAGGATCGACATCACTTAAACTTGTCACCATTGATTGCTTTGGTCATAAAATCTACCAAGTTATCCATTGTATGAATTTTCTGCATGTCCACCATTCCTTCTTCCACTTTCTCACAAACGAAGTGATATTGAACTCGGATGTGTTTTGTCTTTGAATGAAATGATGGATTCTTTGCAAGATGTAAAGCACTCTGACTGTCACAATACAGAGTAATATTCTCTTGTTTATTCTCAAGTTCTCCAACAACATCTTTAACCACACTGCTTTTTTACTAGCTTGTGTAGCTGTTATATATTCTGCTTCTGTTGTTGACGTAGCCACAATTGACTACAGTTTTGAAACCCAACTCACAACTCCTTTAGCTAGTGTAAACACATATCCTGTAGTGGATTTACTTTTATCAAGATCACCTGCATAATCAGCATCAACATATCCTTTGACAGTAAAATCTGACCCTCTATAACATAATACAACATCTGAGGTTCCTTTGATATATCTGAGAATCCTCTTAATAGTATTATAATGCTCTCGACCAGGATTCGCCATGTATCTACTAACTACTCTCACTACATGTGCAATGTCTGGTCTCGTACAAATCATGGCAATCATTAAGCTTCCTACTGCTGATGCATATGGTACTCGAGACATCTCCATCCTCTCTTCTTCATTTCTAAGACTCATACTTGAGGATAAGTTGAAATTAACAGGAAGAGGAATATAAATTGACTTACAATCTTGCACGTCGAATCATCGCAAGATCTTCTTCAAATAATTCTTCTAAGAAAGCCAAATCTTCCTATTATTTCTGTCTAAGTGAATTTGCATCCCTAGAATCTTGTTTACTAGTCCCAAGTCCTTCATTTCAAATTCCCTAGCCAACTATGCTTTCAATTCTTTGATATGATCATTATTAGGGCCTGCCACCAACATGTCGTCTACATACAACAGCAAGACTATAAAATTATCTTTTTTAAACCTCTTGAAATATGTACAAGAGTCTGCATTCAGTCTGCTATATCCAAGGCTCATGATGAAGGAATCAAATCTCTTATACCAACACATCGGTGCCTGCTTTAAATCATGTAGAGATTTGTTCAACCTACAAAACAAATTCTCTTTCCCTTTTTCTTCAAAACCTTCTGGTTAGAGCATATAAATTTTTTCTTCAAGATCTCCATGAAGAAAAGAAATTTTCACATCTAACTGCTCAAGATGCAAGTCAAATATAGCACATATTGTCAGAACTACTTAAACTGTAATGAGTCGAACCACAAGAGAAAATATTTCGTTAAAATTAATACCTTCTTTTTTAGCATATCCTTTTACCACCAATCTAGCACGATATCACTCTACTTGATCGTCACCACTCCGCTTGATCTTGTAAACTCATTTATTGCCAATCGGTTTTCTTCCTTGTGGTAGTGATTCTAGCTCCCATGTCTTATTCTTATATAGAGCTTCAATTTATTCCTGCATTGTTGCCATCCACTGAGATGCATCTGAACTATTCATTGCTTCTTGAAGAGTTGATGGCTTTCCGTCCTCAATTAAAAGACAATATGCAATATTACTCTCCATAATATAATCTAAGAGCTAGCTCGGTGCTCTTCTTATACGAGCGGGTCTCTAAGTATCTAAAACATCATATTCAACTAGTTCTTGCTCTTCGTTCTCTGGTGCAGCTTCAGAAGAATCATTTTGATCAACTTCCCTAACCACTTGTACTGCTGTAGTTTTTGGATTCTTTTGTACAATGCCAACATTTTATGTTTGCTCTTGATTTTTATCTTCCATGAAGATAACATCCCTGCTGATAACAATCTTGAGGGCAATGGGATCCCACAAATGATACCTCTTTACTCCTTCAGCATATCCCAAGAAAATACATCTTATGGATTTGGGATCCAACTTCGTAGTTTCTTGGGCATTAAACATCATATAGGCAGGACTTCCAAATATATGGAGGTTAGAATAATCCACTAGTTTACCATTCCACATCTCCATCAGTGTCTTTAACTCAATTGCAGTTGATGTAGCTCGATTCACCACATAACAGGAGGTATTAACTGCTTCTGCCCAGAATTTCTTATTTAAGGTTGCAGTTCTCAACATCGCTCTTGTTCTTTCCAACAGAGTTCTATTCATCTGCTCTGCTACTCTATTTTGTTGAGGAGTGTATATCGTTGTGAACTACCTTTTCATGCATTTTTGCTTGCAGAATTCATCAAATTCTTTCCCAGTATATTCATCTCCATTATCTGAACACAATGCTCACAGAAGGGTAGTGATACCTTTGTGAGACCTGGAAGTAGATTCTTCTCTGCAAGTATCTTCATTCCTTGTTCTGACATATGTCCTAGCTTTTTATGCCACGTCATTGTAGATTTGTTGTCTGGACTAGTCATCGCAACAGATGCCTCTCTTTCTTGCAAAGTTACTCCCTTCAGCATGTACAGATTTGCAACAATCTTCTCTGCTTTCATAGATACTGGCGCTCCTTTAATCACTTTTATAATCTTGTTTTGGATCTCAAATCTGAAACCGAGATCATCCAATTGTCCTACAGACAACAAATTCTTCTTCAGGCCCTCCACATGTCGCACTTTTTCAATAGTCTGAGTTGTTCCATCATATATCTTTAACTTGATGGTGTCGATACCAACAATCTTCAAAGCTTGATCATTACAGCTATATATTAGAGATAGATTCATATTGAAGGAACCATTCTCTTCGAGAGGTCATATGAAAAGTAGCTGCTAAATCGAGAGCCATACATCAACAAATCTTCTCTTACCTCCAATAGTCATTGCTGCTTCATAGATCATTACACCTCTATCATCTGAAGAATTTGCCGTATTTCATTGAGGAATATAATCTTTCTTATTCAGATTCCAACAATCCTTCTTCAGGTGCCCTTTCTTGCCACAATTGTAGCACTTGAAATTCGTCTTACTCCTGGATTTTGATCTACCATAACTATGACTCCCATTTGGGCCACGTTCTATTGATCTTCCTCTCGTCACCGCTAAGGCCTCCGCTTGTTGCGAATTTGCCAGCCTGTCTTCCTTACTTTTGCGCCGACTCTCTTCTTTCCAGAATAGCAGCTGTAATATTGTCGAAGATTAGAGTGTATGTGTTATTTGTTAGATTGATGATGAGTTGATTATACGAATCTGGTAGATTTTGGAGTAAAAGTTATGTACGTTCACTTATCTCTATTGTGTGTCCCAATGATGTGAGTTGGAAAAATAGAGTATTTAAAGTATTTAAGTGCTCCGTCATCGAAGTGGATTCCGTCATGCGTAAAGTGTATAGTTTTCTCTTCAGAAAAATTTTGTTGTGGAGTGATTTGACCTCGTATAATTTTGTGAGGTGATCTCATATTTCCTTCACATTCTTCTTTTCCTCTATGCTAGATAATACTCTATCAGCTAAAGCTAGGTGAAGATTAGCTACAACTTTTCCATCCATCTCGTTCCATTTTTTATTTGTGACTCCAGTTGGTCGTTCACTAATGGCCGCCAGACAATTATCTTTCCCCAAGATTGCCTTTATCTTCAACTTCCACAATGAGAAATTACTCTCGTTGAACTTTTCAATCTCAAATTTTGCTGCCATTGCTTCTATCACAAACAAAATTTAGCTCTCACTATTTCACGTGAATATTACCCATATGTATGAATAGAACCGTACATATGAATAGTACAGTACACGTGAATAGTACTGTACACGTGAATTACAGTAACTGAACAATTTAATACAAAATTAAATAAATAAATAGTTGTCACCTTTTGGTTACTATTCACCAACTTTTACTATGCTCACCAGAACTCTAAACGGATTACGCCAAAAAATTCGTCGCAATTTTCTCACCTTGCTCTGATACCACTTGTTGTGAAAATCGTCTAGATTAGAGCAAGTTTGTAGTTAAATAGGACTGAAGGAATAGTAATGAACGCATAGATTTTACATGAAAAAGCTCCAAATTAGAGTAAAATCACGGGCAAGAATAGAATAATTTTACTACTGAGAAAAACTAAAGAATTACAAGGAAAAACTAGACCCAAAAATACACAATATTTTGCCTCTCTATTTCTCTCACCTCACTTTCTCTCCTCTTCTCTGCTTGCTTGCTTGCTATTCTCTTCATGCTACTCCTGCCTTTTTATAGGCAGGAGTGCTTTTGGCTGTGTTAGGCATGGGAGGCACCTTCGGTGCCTACCAGCTAACAATTGCTGACAGCCACAATTGTTGACACATTGCGTGTGGATGAGGAGATGATTATTGTATAAGCTTTGATACCATAATAACAGAGAAGAATATAAGTGATATGTAAATGTATTGTTTTCTTACATTGATGAATAACTTTACACCGTATTTATACAAGTCTTGTGATATTTGAGTTATTGAGATAATAACAGATAAGATACAGAAAATAAAATTAAATAAGATACAGAAGATGAAATGGAATACAAGATAATGATAAATGCAAATCATAATAATGCTGGTGAGATCGTAGAAGATCTGCACATGTTTATCATATGTAATCAGTTCACTCTTGAAATTCTTCAGCTTGCATATTTCGTCGACTTATGTTTTGATCATAGTCTATCTAACTTGGATTTCACTTGCAAAGATTTGCTAGAAATTGAAGTATTAATCTACATCAGCTCGAAGATTTTATCTTTAAAAAGGAATAACAAATTTTTAAGTAATTAATTTATTAGAATTTTGTTAATTTAATGTTATTCCTCAAATTTTTTATGTTAATTTAATGTACAAATTTTTTAATTAAATAACTAATTATTTAATATTAACAACTTAATTTAAAATATAGGTAAAAAATTAATTATCAATTATTCATCAGCATGATTAAAACTCTTAACTCAATATTAAGAAATAGATCACCTTCTTTAATTAGTTACAAAACTTACCTTTCAATGGTAGCAGACCTCTTTCCTCCAGTACAGGAACTTGGTAAAGTCCCATGAAGCCACAGGCACAAAAAGTGCAGAAAATGGCAATAGGAAGCCGCAGCTGTTCTGCTGCTGTAACAGTGAGCAATGACATGAATGCATCCGAGACTACGCAAGTCACTGGCGGAATATTAGGAGAAACTTTAGAGACCAGGCGTTTAAATGATGCCAAGTAGCGACCCTGCATCAGGTTTTCCCAGATGAGATCCATCTGTTGGAAAGCATCAGTGTCTAAAGGAGGTAGACCATCTGGGATGAATTCGAACCGAAAGTCAGGCAAGTCGTGCAGGGATCCTCTTGATTCAAGCAAGCGTCTATGATTAATCTCAAGGTTGACATATGTTATGTGAAAACCTTTGCGGTGAAGCAGCTTTGCCAGTTGAAGCATTGTCTTCATGTGGCCCTGAGATGGGAGCGGGATCAAAACTGCATGAGGTTTGTGAGGTACAGCTTCTTCTTCAGGTCTCATCTCTTGCTCACTGCACCTCTCTTCTCTTAACAATCTGTAAACAATTCTGCACCTATGGCTGGCTCTTTGATCTGATTGCAGGAACAGGACAAGCATCCGTTATCATAGAGCACTTTACTATCGTAAATTGATGGAAATTGATATGTGGATGAAATTCATCTATCTGTCATGTCAGGAAGTGACGGGCAATGTGTACGAAAGTCAATCCATCTGAGACCACATGTAAAACGTTAGGAAGTGATTAAGCAAACTGCTTAGGTTCACTTCCATTTATGCTTTGTCTTTTGTCTTTTGTTTTTTAGTTTGTAGTTTTTTTAATTAATGTAAGAATTAATTAATTAATTAATTTTATTTTATATCATATTTATTAACAAATGTTTAAAAATTATCATATCTAAAATATTAATAATTAAATCAGTTAGAAATATGTTAATTTATAGCTATAAACTAATATTTATTTATTAAGAGGTATTTTACTTCAAATTTAATTTTATTGTACAATATTAAATATTTAATTGTAAGATAATTTTATTTAATAAATACTTAATTTCTAAATTTGTTTATTAATATATTTTAAAAATTGAAAGTATTTTTTTTTATATATGTGATTTTTGTTGCTTATGAGTGGACATAAAATATATGTGACTTTTGTTGATTATATATTTAGTATATATTTCATGTGGGAAGAGTGTAAAGTTGCGTAAAAGATGTTGTTCATTGTTCTTTCAATAATTTAGTAGAGTCTAAAAGGGCATATTTTAATTTTAATGAAGACATTATGTACAACATTAAAGAATGTTTCATTATTTGCTATGTCATTACATGAGTGTGTTGCTTTTCTATAATATATATGGTCATCTTTTTTTATATTTTTTATGTTAGATTTGTTGTATTGGTTGCCCTTATAATAATTACAAGGTGAACATATGTATATCAAATGTTAAGTGTAATATTGGTATTGTAATTCTAATTCCTTACCCACAAGTCAAGTTACGAGGAATATCTAATTATTTCCATCACAATGAATTGTTGTTAACAAAGTAATTCCAAGGAAAGTCTTTCAAAAGATATCGATCTAACTTAATTATTTTCCTATAAACAACCAAAAACCATATTTCAATACATTATATAAAAACCTCTTGAATGGTGGTTGTCCAATTTTTCCTCAAGTTTTGTTTGAATCGTAAGTTGTCCTCTTTATCAACTTGTCATAACTCGTGTTCATTAGACAATAATTTTTGATAATGACCTTTCATGAATTGTCCCTCTCGCTCACTCTTAATGCACTGACAAGCGAGTACGTATTATTGCCGGACAGAAATGACATGCATTAAAGCCATCACTAAGAGACAAATGATCCTTAATTTAAGACTATGCAATCGACAAGGAAGTAGTAATTAAGGTCCCGTATTTTATTAGTATTTTTTAAAATTATGAGAGATGAGGAATACCAATGTTTTAAAAAACAATTCTAATAATTTTTTCGTAAGTGATGTAGTCAGGTGCAAGTTCAGGCCAAGAAGGACAACCCAGCCTGTGCTTACCTGGATTTTTTGGCGGCAAAGGTCCCTGTGGTTTTAATTTACGGCATATTTTTCCTGTGGTTTTAATTTAGGCAGCACGGGTCCCTATAGTTTCAATTAAGGTCATGATGAGTCCTTTTAACCTGTTATAACAGGTTCAATCGGTTACTATGACTTTCAATGACATGTGTCAAAAGGTTATTGGATGAAAATGACATGTCAGCAATTAAAAATTTTTTTAAAAAAAAAGGAAAAAAAAACTTAATCATTTATGAAAAAATAAAATAAACTAAATGATTTAATAAATAAAGATAAAAACTTTTTAAAAAAATCATGTTAAACAAAATAATAGATTAAAAATCCAATTGCTTGGACAAACAAACATGCTGCCGTATAACCTTAAAAATCCAAAAAACAAAAAATTGAAATCGAAGAGACAAATAGTTAGTAAAAGAATAGAAGGAACCCTAGAATTACAAATAGAAAGAGAGATCGTGGTCGACTTGGGAAATTTTGGAAGAATTCAAACGTGATGACTGATACGAACAGTACAGTTGCAGTTTCTACATCAAATGCAAGTGCTGCTGCTGCTGCTAAGGATGTTGTTGGAGAAAATGGCAGCATGGGTTTGAGTCATAGTTGCTATGAACTGTGATTGGCATTTTAATGTTAAACTGGGGTTGATGGATGGCGCTGCAGAATTGTATACATATATATAGCTATACAAAAAAATGACCTCTTTGTATATAATTCTATACATATATATAGCTATACAAAAAAATGACCTCTTTGTATATATAGCTAGATATGGATCCTTTACGTATATATGGATCAACAAAAAAAAATGTCATTCGTACTTTTTCTTCATTTATGTATATATAGATCAGTTAATCACTTGGACATACAAAA
>JAOQMQ010000194.1:1118689-1132383 GCA_027563845.1 Erythroxylum subrotundum
ACCCCAGTCGAAAAACTGGAGCTCTGATACCACTTGTTGTGCGGAAACGTGAATAAATTTGGAGTGAAAATAAAATAACAACAAGAAAGAACACCAAGATTTTTATACTGGTTCGGCAATGCCTACGTCCAGTTTGGAGACGACTGATTGTTTTACTATAATCAATGAGAGCATATAATAGTGTTTATCACTCAATTTCTCAAGAGACCCAAAATTAACCCAAGCTCCTATTAGAAAAGAAAAGAACAATAAAATATATATATCTATATATTTTTCTCTCCCTCTCACTATTCTTCTCTCTCATAATTTTGGAAATGTTTCTCACTATCTCCCACGAAATCTTCTGCTCTCTTCTTCTTCAGAAAATTTCTGCTTTCTTTATGCTCTCTACTTCTCCTCCTTCATTTGCTTCTCTTTTATAGAGAATGCCATGGGTGAAGTCAATATTAGCTGCAACAACCTCCAATCAAGCCACCATTATTGAGCCACCATTATTGATCACCGAAGGTAGCTTCCATTTCTGACTTTGCATGCTTCCATTTTTGACTTTCTTTGAGCCAACAATCAACATTAACGTAATCATCCTGCAACGCGGGCTCACAGACTGGAACATAATGACTTGCGATATTAGTGTCTGTCGGAGGAAGGCCGTCGAGAATGAATTTGAACTGGAAATCAGGCAAACCATCCATGGAGTTTGGACCTCTTGTTTCAAGTAGACATCTATGACTAATCTCTAAATTCACAAATGTTATGTGAAAACCTTTGTGGTGGAGCACCTTTGCCAGTTTAAGCATTGATTTTATGTGGCTCTGACCCGGAAATGGTATGAAAAATGCATGAGGTTTACGTTCTTGTGATCCCCAATCTAAACCTTTGAGATTCACAATGTATAGCTCTGCAAATTTCTTGTGGAAATTCTTCGAAGCTACATATACTTGTATCATCAAATCAACCGTTAGAATTTTCAGTTTGGTTTATTTTAATAACTTTTGTTACTGAAAATCAGTTAATTAATTAATAAATCAATTAATTTTTGTCAATCATCTATTTTTAAAGAACAAAGCTATTTAGTTTTTAATTAATAGTCTCTTTCTTTAATTAAAATTTAACTTTGGGTGAAGATATTTTCCATTTGTTCACCAAAATTCTCTTATTCTATCACTTTGTTCTTATCCATTTGAAAATATAGTCTCCTAAGGAATCTTGATACACATGGATACAAAAATTATTGAAAGAGAATTGTTATTCAGATTTAAATTAAATTATTATAAGTAATTAATTAATTATACATTAATAGATATTAGTATTTCAATAAAATATTTCATTTTATTTTATTTTTACTTATCTTCATATTTTTATTTTTTATTTACTAAATACCTATTTTATTATGATCCAATATTAATTAAACTTTTAAACCTTAAATCACTTATATAGCTAATTTAATTTTTGATCCAATTATTAAAGCATTAGTTATTATCATAAAAACTGATTACTAAAATTATTTAATAGTAACAGTAGACAATATTTCCATCAATTGTTAAAAATTTATTTGTAAACATATTTAAATAGACCCAATTTTCTAGTTTTATGATAAGCTGAATATATATAAGATTATCTCTTCAATAATTAGCTATGATTAAAAAATGAATCAATTCGAGCGATTCAATTGTAAAATTCTTGAACCGATTAACCTTTTGATTTGATTTTCAATTTTTTCGTTTGATTTACTTTAATAAGTTAAAAATTGATTAGTTTATTAATTAATCGATTAACTTTTGTAAATCAATTGATTTTTATAAACTAAAATAATCTAATTAATTTTCATTTAACAGTCTCACTTTTCAATTAAACTTTAAATTAAGGATAATCTTCTTCAATCTTATTTCAAATTCTACAAATTTATTTAATCTTTAATCAATTTTATGACGATCTAAAACTAAGTTGAACCTTTTAAATTTTAAACATTTTGTTTTATTAGTTTAACTTTCGGTCCAATTTTTTAAAAATTAATTTTTAGGTTGAAGTTCAAATATGACAATCATATATTTTTAAAAAAACTATGATAATCATATTTTGGATTGACTTAAATGTCACATTTATGTCTAAAAATACAATTAAAAGCTTTAATCTTAAATGTCACATTTATGTCTAAAAATACAATTAAAAGCTTTAATCTATCAAAATTCAAAACAATAGATGTATAGTTTTCTTCCTAAGTAAATAAAGATAGACATTCATTACATTTTTCGTCAATCAATGTTAATAAATTAAGATTTTCCAACCTTACAAAACTAATAATGTAGAAATTAATTTAATGTCAAACATTTACCAAATCATTAAACCTTAAAATTTTAGCAAACATTTGTCAAATGAACTCATTTGTATATCCCATTTATATCATTTCAATATATTTTAAATTCAGTTATATTTCTCATTTTTTAAATAAATGATTGATATTTTCCATTTACATGACTTGTTAAGATTATTGGGATCTACGTAGTTTTATATACAATCAAGATTGAGAATAGTTAATCTCGATTTTGAAGTTGAAAAGTGAAAATCCGAAAGGATATAATTTTGCAAAAACTTGGTTCTACCGCAGTTACTTTAAACTGCATTTGTGGTTGCTTGATATAAAGTAATTGTATCAACAATTTATAAATTTTATAGCACAAATGAAAACATAAAAATTAAACGCGAAATAAACAAATCAACACCCGATATTTGATAACATAGTTTGACATACCTTACTTACGTCTGTGAGACCCTCACTCAGCTTAATCACTTTCACCAAAGAACAATAATAGGTTTACTCAAGACATTATAGAGCCGACTCACAACCTGTAAAAGGATTTCACTTTCAATAACACGATCATCTCGTGCTAACCTCAAGAGAGAATTTTCTCAACAATATTTGATAACAAATAATGAAAATAAAATAAGTCAAGTGATAGAAACAATAACAGACATAAACAAAAACACTTGAAATAAGAGAAACATCTCCCCTAAAAATTCAACTTCTTCAACGAAAGATCGGGAAGTTGTCCACCAAAAATTTATGTTGTGAACCTTCGATAATGTCATTGAGATATCCCACGCATAGCAGTAGAAAAATCACCAACAAAATAAATGTTTCTTCACAAAAAGGTTACAAACAATGAAGCTACAAAATACACGAAAATTATTGGAGATTTTTGCCACAAAAACAACAACAAAGATAGCCCAGAAAATCATACAACACTGAGGAAAGATGTAGCTGTCAGATATCAATGATATCCCCATGAAATCAGCTGTAAAAGATAATCCAAGGTTTCCCAAAAATTCTAACTGCCAAGTCACAATATGCCTGTCTTTTTTCCACCCAAAAATGACAACAATATAGCCCCGAAAATAACATAAAACACAACAAGAATGCAGCTGCAAAATAGTCAATAGAATCTCCAAAATTTTAGCTACCTTAGATAGTCATTATCTCCAAAATAGGTTGTCAAATAAGAGTCCAAAAATCACCAAACAATTACATCTTATATTAGTAAAGATATGGTGATTTGATTCCAATTCAGTCATATCCTCATTAGGATTTAATCTTCACATAAGAGTCCCACATAAGATAGATAACTTAGCATAGTAAAATTTCAAAGATGTCCAAATTTGTCCAATTACAAATAATGCCCAAAATTAATTAATAAGATAGCTTAGCACATATCTTAACAAACTCCCCCTTTTTGGCATTATTTGTCACATATTGAAACTCTCTCTTAAGAAGATAATTGGACACACATCATCAAGTCCACATAATATATAGAAACTTCCCCTTAATCGAACATCGAGTTCCAAATAACTTCTAAATAACATTCAGGTTCACATATCATCAAGTTTGTTAAGTATAAGAAACATCTAAAGAAACAATAATCCTAAATAATCAATTATCCAATCATTCAAATTTCTCCGCCTTAAGACAAAAAGATGCCAAAACGCAAGACGAATAGTCACACACATACTTTAAAATCTCCCCCTGAATGGAACAGTCACAAAAAACAATCTAATATCTCCCTCTTGGGATTAAAAAAATTTCAAACCAAGGAATGCCTTCAATACGATTAATCTCAGTAAATAAAGAGGCATAAGAATCAGCAGTAGGTGTAGCAGAAGAATCATAAGCACGTAGTGCAACAACAGAAGGCCAAGATGACAACTTACCCAGTTAAAACACTATGTTCAAACTTAATAAATCTCCTCCTTACATAAACCATGTGAAAGTATATTGCTCAAACTTATACAGTCCACACTATAGAGAGAAACCAAGATAAAACTTGAAAAACCCTAATTTCTCAAATCATCAAGCATAGCCTCATTTTCACATCATATATACTATTCAACAAGTAGGGAAAATTCAGACACACACCAAACACCTAAACCTTAGAAAACTCATAAATCAAAAACTCAAAAAGTCTAGACGTTAACTCCTTCAAACTTCCATTTTTTTTAATAAACAACATCAATATACTTCAAAAGTGTAAAGCACACAGTCCCTGTGCCCCTCGAAGAAATTCAAACTTGGCTTTATTTCTCGTCACATTACCTCTGTCATCAACTATCTGATTGGTTTCTTCCTCCGAAGTAACCAACTGGTTCCTTATCTTAACAGTTTCTTTTCCAACAGCAACTAAATGTGGATCTGGATAGTTTTTGGTATTAATTCCCTTGCGTGGTTGTTCTGATGTATGAGAATGCAACATGTATCAATTATCTGCCAATATTTTGTCACTTACTAAGCACTCTCCTTATTCATTCAACACCTTGTATCCATCATTAGTAAATTTAACTAACAGCCCATCATCACAAACTTAATTAATACTTACCAAGTTGGTTGCTAAACCATCAGCGTGAAACCCATTTTTGAAGTGTGGCAGTTCGTCCACGCTATCCTCTTCCAATAACTGAAGCCTTCTTTCCATCACCAAAGGTAACGTGGCCATCTACACAACTTTGATGACTAGTCAAGTAACTTCTTTCGCCTGTCATGTGACGTGAGCACCCGCTATCAAAATATAAGCCATTATGTGAAATAGTCGACTTAGATTTAAAAACCACAATTGCTTGTAATTGACCCTTTCTAACTTAAATATGTTTAGATAACGTGGGTTCCTACTGGAAATTTATAGAAGATTGTCTAGATTTTCGGTTTTGACTCCTTTAGAATATCATTTGTAACATCATGTAACAATTTGGCCTTATGTGCTCGTTTATCCCACAAAAGTGACAAGTAGGTATAAAATTTCGTTTCCTCTTTAACGTTTCTCCTTTAACAGATCTAACTGCACCATTTTTCTCAACATTCGACTTAGAACAATCAGCTTTATAGCCAATGCCTTAAAAGTCTCCTTTAATCTTACCAATTTTTAGCAACTTTTCTAACTTTTCGGTGCCTCCATTTAACATTCTTATCCCTTTTTTCATACTGACCAGCTTCAACTTTGTTTCATTTAGCTCATCTATTGTAGGAACAACTTCTTCTCTAGATCTTGATTGGTGTTCTTCATAGTAGAGTTTTTCCCCTTCAACTTCTCATTTTTCTTACATGTTTAGACCCATTTAGCATACATTAACTCATAAGCTTTGCAAATATCTTCCCTTTTGTAATCCTAACCACTATCATCAGTGTCATAATCTTAATAGAAACTTTGGACTGATTCATCTGCGTTTTTTCTTGAAGTTTTGGACTGATTCATCTTCGTTTTCGCCACAACTAGATTTCTGCTAAGCAAGCAACTGGATTTTTGCTATATAAAGCAACAAACACAACACTATTACTCACAATTTCTTCTTCGTTACCGTACTCACTTTTAAATTCGTTTTCAATCTAAGTGCTGGCGTAAGACTTCCCTTTTATTTTTTAATTAAGAGCGTTATCACATTCCGCTTGCATATGTCTGCAATTTGACATTCATGATATTGCATCTTCTTTGCTTTTGTTTGTTGTTTGAAGTTATTATTGGAAGAACTCCCACCATTATGTCTAAACTCAGGTTTATTTATCTTTACCTTCTTTAGCCACTTGCTGAAATTTCTTATTAGCGACACCATATCATCATTTTCATCAGAGTCGTCTTCTGAATCATTCACGGATTTGGCAACTTCAGCTTACAACATAACCCTTTGTTCTTCTCACGCTTATATCTTAACAAGTTCATCTCAAAGTTTGTGAGAATCCCAATTATCTTATTCAAAGATGACTCATTAATGTCATAGGCTTCGTCAATGGCTGCAATTTTCGTTATGAATCTAGGAGGCAATGATCTATCAATGTTTTCTTGACAAGTTTCATATTTGAATACTTCTTCCCAAGTTGATGTGCTTGATTGGCAATATCACGCAGCTGCTTATGAAAGTAGGCGATAGTTTCACTTTCTTCCATCTTAAGCTCTTCAAATCTGGTAGCCAACATTTGAAGTTTTAAAGCTATCACCAATTTTGATCCCTCATGTATTGTTTGTAATGTATCCCATGCTTCTTTTGCTGATTCACAAGCTAATATCATGCTGAAACATCTATCATTTATAGCACTAAAAATTGCATGTATTGCTAGAGAATTATCAAGTGCTTCTTATTCTTCAACCCTTGTCTATTTAGATGGATCTTTAAGCATTGTTTCTCCCTTTCCATCAGTCATCATTAGATGCGTCCAGCTATTTAAAATCAAGTTCCATGCTTTTGTTCCTTATGCCTGAATAAATACTCTCATCCGTGATTTCCACGTAGGATAATTGGAACCATCTAGCAACGATGGCCTAGTGATTGATGCCCCTTTTCTTATATCCATAATGGCAAAACACAAATCTACAACTTGACACACCGAGTTCTGTGACCCGCTTTGATACCAATTGAAAATCCAAAAGGAATTAATTTTGCAAAAACTTGGTTCTGCCGCAGTTGCTTTGAACTGTATCTATGGTTGTTTGATATAAAGCAACTATATCAACAATTTATAAATTTTCTAGCACAAACGAAAACAGAAAATTAAATGGGAAATAAACAAATCAACACTCAAGATTTGATAATACAGTTCGACATACCTAGCCTACATCTACGGAGCCTCCACTTAGCTTAATCACTTTACCAAAGAACAACAATAGTTTTACTCAAGACATTACAGAGCCGACTCACCTTATCTTTGACATTATCCCTGGTCCTCACAACCCGTGAAAGTATTTCACTCCCAATAACATGACCACCTCATGCTAACCTCAACAGAGAATTTTCTCAACAGTATTTGATAATAAAGAATGAAAAAAAAAAACTCAAGTGATAGAAACAATAACAAACATAAACAAAGACATTTGAGATAAGAGAAATAACTCCTCTAAAAATTCAGCTTCTTCAATGAAAGATGGGAAGTTGTCCACCAAAAATTCTGTTGTAAACCTTCGATAATGTCACTAAGATATCTTAAGTACAGCAGCAGAAAAATCACCAACAAAATAAATGTTTCTTCACAAAAACGTTACAAACAATGAAGCTACAAAATATATGAAAATTGCTGGAGATTTTCATCACAAAAACAACAACAAAGATAGCCCAGAAAATCACACAACCCAGAGGAAAAACGCAGCTGCCAGATATGAATGATATCCTCATGAAATTAGCTGCAAAAGATAATTTAAGATTTCCAAAAATTCAAGCTGCCAAGTCACAATATGCCTGCCCTTTTTCCAACTAAAATCGACAACAATATAGCCCCAAAAATCACTTAAAACACATCACGAATGCAGCTACAAAATATTCAATAGAATCTCCAAAAATCCAAATAGCTTAGGTAGTCATTATCCTCAAAATAGGTTGTCAAATAAGAGTACAAAAATCATGAAACAGCTACATCTTATATTAATAAAGATATGGTAATTTGATTCCAATTAAAACCTATCCTCATTAGGATTTTAATCTTCACATAAAAGTCCCACATAAGATAGATAACTTAGCATAGTAAAATTTCAAAGATGTTCAACTTTATCTAATTATAAATAATGCCCAAAATTAATTAATAAGATAGCTTAGCACATATCTTAACAAAAAGGCTTTAGTTCATTCACATATCCATTTAGAATAAGATTTGATAAGATACAGGGGAGAATTATTTTATTACTTATATAAACTTAATTTAATTAACCCCTTGTAAATATCCAATATGCAATGCAAGTTATATCTTATGGACACGTAGAATTCGATGACACATCGATACCAACAAGAAGTTTATGACTCTGGAGGAGTTTGTTATTATATGTGGTTTTCTCCTTCTTTTATGAACTCTTATTCTTATCCTCATTGTTTGATGATTTTCTTTGTCATTAAATATCATATTTATGCTTCCAATTATTGTAAATAATCCTTAGTGAGGCATGACAATTTGAGTCTTTGACTTAAAATCAATAAATGGGGGCATTGATTGATTGAGTCTCGAGGCTTAAGATTTTGGGGAATGGATGGCTCGAACAACTCATCCACCAACCCTAAAGCGACGTTGTTTTGGATAAACTTTTCAAAACAACATTGTTTTAGTCTGTAAATTTGACAAATTTAAAATTAAAATAATACCCTCAATCAAGTGTCAAATTAATCATACTTGATCAAGTGTTTTTTTTTTCACAAGTCATTATAATAGGTTAATCATATTCCTTGATTCCAAATGGAAAACAAATCAAGACCAAGTATACCTATACATAAAATCAACGTAAAAGAAACATTCTTCCAACTTAAGAAACCATAGAAAATTTTCCTGATTTTTAAAATTATTGAAAAATTCCTTTAAATTTTTAATCTTCTAGAAAAACACGTTCTCTTAAACTTAAATAGAAATAACTAAATATGATATAAATAAATAATTTATTATAATTATTAATTTAAGTTAAATTTAATTAGTTCAAATCGATTTCAAAATTTTAGTTTTGCCATTATATTAGTAAATTTTGAATAGTTAATTTTTGAAATTCATATTAAGTATATTTTATTATTATTTTTTACGAAGTTTAAGAAAAAGTATTTAAAAATTGAAAGTTATAAAAAAATCTAAAATTTTTAAGATCCGATAATGTTTTTAAAGATTCTTTAAAAATACAAAAGAAATTTATATCTTTCGTCTTAAAAATTAATACTGAGTTTCAATTTTTTCCTCTTACCCTCTCAGACATTGTTTTGAAAATTGGACCGGATCGGTCGGTTCGATCGGTGACCGGTCAGCTATCCGGTTCGGTTCACTTATAAAAATTGGTCCCTAGTTGAACCAATGAGAACCGGTCAATTGATCGGTCGATCAAAAATTTTTTTTATATTTTTTAATATTATTTGATATATTTTTGTATTTTTTTAATATTACTAATATTATATATAATTAAATATAATTATTGTATAATTATGATGTCACACTGATTCAACCAATAATTAAATCGGTCAAACCAATTAAACTAATAATCAATAAAGCCTCAAATTTAATGTCCGATCTGAATTTCAAAATATTGACGGCAGACGTACGACAATTTACTTACGGAACGGGGAATTCCAACGTTGAGGACGCCATCAACAGTCATTCCTAATCCGTCAAGGATCAAGACTAGAGCCATCAACAGTCATTCCTAATCCGTCACGGATCAAGACTATCTCCATAGCCGCCATTATATGCTAATCATGTCATCTATAAAATCGTATGACTGCCGATGCTACTTCCCCCACGCCGAGCAATGATTGAATTCATTAAACACCAAGCCTTTGTATTACGTGGACCTTTTGGTTACGAAAAAGTAAAGTTAGAAATTATATAATATATCATGTCAAGCCATTCCACACACCCTAATAATAAATATAAAATAGGAAAATCGGATGAAAAATTAACTTAAAATTTAAAGGTTCAAATATATAATAAATAAGAAATAAAATTATAAAATAAGTAAAAATAAAATATTTTATTAAAATATCAATATCTATTAATGTATAATCAATTAATAATAATTCTAATAATTTAAATTAAAATTGAACGATAATTTTTAATAATTTCTTTGTTTTTGAGTATTAAAATAAGGATTATTAAGAAAATTGAACTAAAATTAACTAATTTAATTTTGTAATTATTACAATTAATAAACACACTCATTTATAATATACAATAAAAGAAAAGTTCAAACATTTAAAAATATATAATAATCTCTCTAAATACAGAAGAAACAAAAATTTCCAAGTACCTAAAATACCATTCAAAAGCTATCATAGACCATGAAAGAAATCAAGTCGGTTCAATGTAACACTTTGAAACTTCAAAATCCACAGTTACAATTCAACACGAAAGTCTTCCAAGAGCGCATGACAGACACGTTAAAGAAAAATTTGTCAGAAATGAGACAAAAAGATTGACTAACATTGTACGTATGTTCTTCACCTGTTTGACTGGGCTGCAAGGTAGGTGATTTTACTTTTAAAGAAAAATTTGACAAAAATTTGGCACAATATAATGGCACTTAGAGAATTATAAGTTGTCATCCATCGTTGGAAACCTTCTCAGCACTGTGTCACTTACTCTATAAAGAGCTCGAGAAGCTCTGCGATAATATAGAGAAGATTTATGGCTTCCTCTAAACCTCATGCTGTTCTTATCCCATTTCCATTTCAAAGCCACGTAAAACAGTTGCTTAAATTAGCAAAGCTTCTTCACTACAAAGGGTTCCACGTAACTTTTGTGAACACTGAGTTCAATCATCAACGTTTCCTTAGAGCAGAAGGGTCAAATTCTCTTGACGGCTCTACAGATTTCCGATTTGAAACCATTCCTGATGGTCTGCCTCCTTCAGACCCCAATGCTTCACAAGACATGCGCAGTCTTTGTGAGTCGACCGCAAATAACTTACTGGCTCCATTTGTTCAACTTCTTGACGAGCTGAATGAATCGTCAAGTGCCCCTCCGGTGACTTGTATCGTCGCAGATGCTTTCATGCCACTCACAATTACCGCTGCCGAAGAGCTTAAGATCCCCCTGATAATGGTCTTCACGCTTTCTGCCTGTGGCATATTGGGAATTAAGAATTGCCGCCATCTCATGGACAAAGGTCTACTACCACAAGGTATCTCTTTCTTTTCAATTCATTGATAAAGAAATTAGAAAACCCTTCTACTCAAAATTTAAGATCTGAACTCTGCATAAATTTTTATGATTTAGGGTGTACATGTCTGCTCAGCTTGATTTGTGTTTGCAGACGAGAGCTGTTTAACAAATGGTTATTTGGAAAACATTGTGGAGGGAATTCCAGGAATGAAAGATATCAGGCTGAGGGATTTCTCAAGCTTTATTCGAACTACAGATCCGAATGAATTCTTTTTGAACTTCACAACGGAATGTACTGAGAAAGCGGTCAAAGCTTCTGCAATTCTTGTGCATACGTTCGACGCATTGGAACAGGATGTGCTGGATGGTCTCTCTTTGGTGTACCCTCGTGTTTACTCTATTGGTCCATTGCAGTTGCTTCTCAATCAGGTTAAAGAACCATCTATGAAATCAGTTAAATACAATTTTTGGAAAGAAGAAACCCAGTGTCTAGCATGGCTGGACTCCAAGGGTCCAAGCTCAGTGATATATGTCAACTTTGGTAGCCTTACAGTGCTTACTGAGCAACAACTACTAGAATTCGGGATGGGACTAGCCAACGGCAAACAAAATTTTCTATGGATAGTTAGGACTGATTTGGTTACTGGTGGCTCGGCGATTTTGCCAAAAGAATTTACAGAACTAAGTGAAGGAAGAGGCTTTATAGCAAGTTGGTGTCCACAAGAAGAAGTCCTCAACCATCCTTCAGTTGGAGGGTTTTTAACACACTGTGGCTGGAATTCAACTCTTGAGAGCTTGTCAGCTGGAGTTCCAATGCTTTGTTGGCCTTTCTTCGCAGATCAACCAACCAACTGTAGATTTGCGAGCAAGGAGTGGGGGATTGGCATGGAGATGGATAACGATGTAAAAAGAGATGAAGTTGAGAATCTTGTAAGAGAACTAATGGAAGGAGAGAGAGGTAAGAAATTGAAGAACAAGGTCATGGAGTGGAAGAAACTGGCAGCAGAAGCCACAGGTCCACATGGTTCGTCTAGGGTTAATTTGGACAAGTTCGTAAACGAGGTTCTTGTCTAAGTACGACAATGATATCTTCATTACACTTGTCAAAGTCCATTTTTTATTCAAACTATACTAAGATTCAAGACTGTAAGGTATGCTTATGTATGTTGTAATTGGAACCACGGTTCACTTCTGTGGCATCTAAAATCATGGTTTTTCCTTATAAAAATTTGCTACAATAAAGTGTTAGTTTTTGCTGTTGGTTGTAATTTTACGCGTGACATTATTATTTAATTAATGATGACTTTTTTTTATCTTTATGTATTATGTTAATTAGATTTGATATTTTAATATTAAAAGTAAAATCTCTAGAATAATTACTGTATAATTGAAATTATAGTGAGATCATAATTATGATATTTGGTTCGGATCGGGTTCGACTCAATTGGGTATTGTCCCCTCTGGTGCTCAGTCGTTTTGTGTGGAGCATCTGGTGTTTGCCACATCTCGAACCTGAGACCTCAGGGATTTGGTCCACTCTTGGTGGACGCCTCTTACCACTTGAGATGGTTCAGCCTGATTTTGCTGAGGATGGATGTTGTTGCTTGGATCCATGATTCTGAATAGCTTTGACTGGAGAATACCTGCAAAACAATAAAGGCACACCAGGGGTTGGTTTCTGGCAAGTCCCTTCGACGTTCAAGTCAGTCTTTTTGTATGGGTTATGGTGATTGTAAACAAAGTGAAGCAGGGTTTCTTGTGTTGTACTTGTATTATGGCGAAATAGTACCTTATATACCTGGGATCACTAGGTTTAGGTCTTTACGTGAGTCTTTACGTTTGCCTGGGAGATTATCTCCTACGACTGGGCCGTCGATACCTGGGCCTAGGATCGGGCGTCATATGGCCGGCCCAACCATAAGCCCCCTACTCCTCGAGCCTGATCGAAGAGAAGGGTCGAAGGAGTACATGAGGATTGTGCAACTCGTTTTTATGACAGCTCGTGATAGGCCCGATCGATCGAATTTCGACTCCTGTTGCACGATAGTTCGTGATGGAGCCGATCGATCGGATGTAGATGCTTAGTATATGATAACTTGTGATAAGGCCGATCGATCGGGTGTAGACGTCAATTAAGGCCGAGCCCGATTCCCCCAAATGGTTGGAGGTTCGTTAGCGATTTGGCTCTGTTGTGCCATCAGTTCGGGTGTCTCCCATTTTGCGTCATTTTTTGAAGATGAATCAAAGCTCAAGTGTTGGGGGCCGGGATCCCTCATTTTCAATATAGGGACGCAAGATATCGTCTGACTGGGATAACTTCGGCAACCAAGGCCTAGAAGACAAAGTATTTCTTTGTGAGGCCAATGGTAGCGCGTCTGACTCCAGATTAGAAGGTTGCGTGTTTGGTTCACGTTGGTCGGTCGTAAGGTTTGAGGGAGTCATGGTTGACGTCTTGGCAACTTGGCCGAGCTGTGTCGAGGCCGAGCGATGCCAAGGATCTTGTCTTGGCATCCTGGCCGAGCTGTGTTGAGGTCGAGCGATCCAAGATCCTGTCTTGGCATCGCGTGGCTCCAACATCTTGTGTTGGCAACCTTGTCGAAAGTGGCCG
>JAOQMQ010000194.1:1209820-1227594 GCA_027563845.1 Erythroxylum subrotundum
GAGGTGCATGAATTGTGGTTATGATTTATGACAAGACTTGATAAGGAATTCTTTGAAAAGAATACAAGTGTATGAAACTAAGGGTAAAGGCTGCTGAATATGTGATTGTTAGTGACATCCTATACAAGCGCTCTTATGACTGGCCGCTATTACGTTGCTTGAGTGAAGAAGATGCAGAACGAACAATGGCTGAAGTTTACGAAGGAATGTGCGGGAATCACTTAGGAGGCAAAATGTTGGCTCATATATTGATCAGACAAGGGTATTATTGGCCGACAATGATGAAAGATTGTCAAGAGAAGGTCAACCGATGTGAGGCCTACCAGAGGAACAGCAACTTGTCTCATCAACCGACCGAGCAGTTGAAAATTGTGAGCCATCCTATCCCCTTTGCTCAATGGGGAATGGACATTCTAGATCCTTTTCCTCTCGGTCCTAGGCAGAAGAAGCTTTTAATAGTAGCAGTCGAATACTTCATCAAATGGGTAGAAGCGGAAGCGGTCGCCACCATTACCGAGCAAAAAATCGAAACCTTCGTACGCAAGAATATAATGAGTCATTTCGGGATGCCTATGGTTTTGATTACAGACAACGGTCGGCAGTTTGATAATGACAAGTTTAAAGATTTCTGTCAGCAACTGAAGATAAGGCTCCAATTGACTTCAGTGGCTCATCCTCAAAGCAACGGCCTTGCGGAGAATACTAACAAGAAGATAATGAGCGCACTCAAGAAGCGTTTAGATGGACGTAAGACTTGGATAGATGAATTAGACGAAGTGTTGTGGGCATACAGAACTACCCCAAACGGAGCCAAAGGAGAAACACCGTTCAGAATGACCTTTGGGGCAGAGGTTTTAGTTCCGGTAGAAGTGGTACTGCACAGTCAGAGAGTGTCGAATTATGAAGAAGAGCGGGATAATGAAGCCCACAGAGCAGAACTTGTACTTCTCAGTGAAGACAGAGATAAGGCAGCCACTCGTTCAGAAGCCATCAGACAAAAAGCAACAAGGTTCTATAACAAAAGGGTAAGGCCAAGCGACATAAAGATCAGCGGTTATGTTTTAAGAAAGGCCGAGGCGGCTGGGAAACATCCTGGAAATCTCGGTCAGGTATGGGAAGGACCCTATCAAGTGGTCAAACAAGCCGGACACGGCTCTTACATCCTGCGCGACACGAATGGCAATATTCTACCAAGGCCCTGGAATTCTCAAAACCTGAAGACATTTTACCAATAGATAAGCTTTACTTATTTCTCTATCTTGTACTTTATTATTGCTTACGCATTTATACATGTAGCTAGTGGGTACCTTTTTCCTGGCCTTGCCAGTTAGGTTTTTTAATGACCCACGCCCTTATCATCATCAATAAAGGGGTTTTAAACTTCTCGGCAGAAAAAGTCTTATCAGGTTGGGCTAAAGGAAGAACATTCTACTGACTGGTTGTCATCAACATCGTTCGGCCAGGTTGTCAAGACCGGATCCTAGAACCAGGCGATACCAAGAAAACAATCTTGGATTGCTCGGCCTCAACATCGTTCGGCCAGGTTGCCAAGACCGGATCTTGGAACCAGCCCATACCAAGAAAACAATCTTGGATCGCTCGGCCTCAACATCGTTCGGTCAGGTTACCAAGACTGAATCTTGGAACCAGGCGATACCAAGAGCCAAAATCTTGGATCGCTCGACCTCAGCATCGTTCGGCCAGGTTCTTCCACATCGGTCAACCATGATTCTCTCAAACCTTACGACCGATCGACGCGTATCGAACGCACTCGTTCATTGCCTATTATTTGAAAAGACAGTCCCTCACACGAAACTAATGACAGTCTAAGCTTAATTCATAAAATAAAGAAGACCACGGAGGACAAAAATAAGGTTTTATTTCCTCATAAATTTGTTCTGGTCACAAGCCCGACCAGATGAGCTTTGAAGGAGCAAAAGTCATTTTGACCCCTCGGTAGGGGGAGAAGTGCCAGCACCCAGATCGACAAGAGAAGTAGCCTCAGAGGTCGGCAAAGCAGCCAAGACAGGATCAGGGCCTGTAGGAGCAACCGGAGAGACACCCCCACGAGCTCGCTCCTCTTCCTCATCTGAACTGAGGTCCAGCAGCTCATCTTGCAATGTCTCTCTTTCCTTCTCAGCTATCTCCTTCACCTCCTCGAGTGAAAGGTCGAGCTCTGAGGGAAGCATTGGCTCGGCATAATCCTCGAATGAAGGACCATCCGACCCGTCAAGGACGCAAACGCTGTGGCAGTTCTTTAAGATGGAAAGAGCCAAATCACAAGCAAATTCTTTGCACTCATCATTTAAGTACCGCTATTTTCATCGATTGATTGCTTCAACCCTCTGCTCCTTGACAGAGCTTTGTAGCTCCAACAATTTCCTCTCAGCCTTCATTTTCTCTGTCACCGCTTCCTGGCAGTCACGGAGGACTTTCGAACGGAGCTCTTTTTCCATTTTTGCTGTAGAGTTGGCTTTAAGAACTTCCTCCTTCATGGTCTCACACTCCTTTGCCAGCTCGTCCCTCGACGCAACCACTCTGCTCTTCTCCTCCTCCCCTGAAACAAGTTGAGCTCTCAAAACGCTCTTCTCTTCCTCCAAAACGCTCTTCTCCTCCTCCACCGAAGCAAGTTGAGCTTTCACAACATTCTTCTCCTCCTCCGCCTCCGAATGTTGAGCCCTCAAAGCGTTGACCTGGCCATGAAGATCTTTAATCTCTTCGTCCATCGATCGGGTGACTTCAGCGAACTGGTCAACACGTTGATACATTTCAGAGGCGAACGCCAGATCCTGTGATGAAGAACTTTGTTAAAAAAACAGAGAGAAAGGGGGTGGAAATTACCCTTGCGCAGCCACGTACGAGACTAGCCATCATCTCCTTATTGTTCAACGAATCCAAAAACTCCTCGTCCGCAGGCGGGACAACCTTCCGGGCAATATGAAGAGCAATATTGATGTCCCTAAGCGATGCAGTCTTATTAAGACTGATCGTGGACACCCATTTTTCGGAGCTGGGGGCACGCTCCTTCCCCTTACCTTTGTCCGACCGGGGCACACGCTCTTTCCCCTTACCCTTGTCCAATTGGCAGGACGATCTTTCAAGACTCCGAGCGGTCTTCTTTCTCTTGAGTGGTCGTTCCACCTCTTCCTCCGAAACCGCTCGGTCCTCACTTGCCAAGTGGATCGGCAGCGCAATAGACTGTTCAGGTACAGTCGGCTGGGCAAGCGCTATAGACGGTTCAAGCACAGTAGGCTGGACGAGCGCTGTAGACTGCTCAGGTACAATCAGCTGAGCGATATCCGTGCTGACCTCCGCCTTCTTGCTTCGTTTAGTGACTTTGCGCTGCCCTTTGGATTTAGGGGAACTGGAGGAGGTGAGATCCCTGAGTTTCACCATGGCTGCACAAGTATAGAAGCAGGTTAGAAATCGAAACTAATACTCATGAATGCAGCAAGTTGTTAAACTACGAGGAGTCAACCATAAGGGGCAGTTTCTTCTTCTAGCCTGTTAATCCGAGGTGGGGGGTTAATTAAGAAGGCATCGATCGATGCCCCTCCACGATACCCCAGGATAAGACGGTCAAAAGCATACCGACCAAGCGCCTTAATCAGATCGATCACTTCCCATTCCTCCCTAGTAAGGGACAGATTGGAAGTATCATTCCATTGCTCGGCCAGGGGATATCTCCACGGCCTGGGTTCAAAAGTAGATCCTGGGGGCCTCACAAAGAAATACTTCGTCTTCCACGCCTTGATTGCCGAAGCTGTTCCAGCAGGACAATACCTTGCATCCCTATACTGGAAATGAGGGACCCCGGTCCCGACACTTGAGCTCTGATTCATTCTCAAAAAATGATGCAGGACATCGACCGATGGTGGACACCCGAAATGATGGCACAGTAAAGCCAGACCGTTAATGAACCTCCAACAATTCGGGGTAATCTGGCTCGGCCTTAATTGGTAGGCGCAACATACCTCATCAATGATCGGGGCATACGGAAGCTTCATACCACCGACCGAGAAAAAGTTGTCTGTAACAGCAAAATAGCCTCCCATAGCGCTATAAATTCGTTCATTCTTGGAAGCCAATCTGGGTCCCCACGACGAAGGGATGTTGTTCTTGATGATCGATCAGGTCAATTCCCTTTCGGTCATCGTCGATTCGTCGCTCGGCGGCTCTTCAACGACCAGCCCATCTTGCCGGTCACTCACCACGACTTCCTCACTCCCCCTCACCTTCGGCACCTCCATCACCTTCGCCGTCCCTTCAAGCAGCCCGACTACGACTATTTGTAAAGCACTTTCTTCGTTAAACCCCGCAGATGTTTGTGATGGAGACTAGCGAGGAGGCGACGAACAAGAAGAGGAGGTTGTGGTTTCATTCCTAGGCCTAACTTCACCTCTAGGACTGGTTGACGACATGAATGCAAAAAGGAAATTTGTAGGATAAGGATCAGAGAAAGGATGTACCTAGTTTAGTGACTGGAGTTGGGAATTTGGACGGCGGTGAAAAGGAAATTCCGATGACTGCAAGCAAAGAGATGAAGAAGAGAGGAAGCAGAGACTGGAGAATCGAACACGCAGAAAGTGAAGAAATGTGTCAATTTTGAGCATTTATAACAGAGTACTGAACGGGCGTACTAATCGAGCTCGGATGCATGGCAAAATCTGAGTCGTGGAGAATTAGGGTTGTCAGATATATGGAACGGCGCAATAGCTGAAAGGACGCGCATGACAGCTGCGCAGCAATTAAAAAGACGCTCGATGCAACAGTTGAAAGGACGCGCATGACAGCTGTGCAGCAGTTAAAAAGACGCTCCATTTCAAACTTTGAAAATCTGTCAGTGGATGCGTGCCGTAAGTAATGAGTAAACCTAGTGCTTTGATTAGGCGTCGACGTCCAACCGGTCGGCCCTATCACTGTGTCCGATCGGTCGGCCCTATCACTGCGTCCGATCGGTCGGCCCTATCATTGTGTCCGGTCGGTCGGGCCTATCACGAGCTGTCATGCACTAGGCGACGATGTCCGATCGATCGGGCCTATCACGAGTTGTCATGCAGACGAGCCGCACAATCTTTATGTACTCCTTCGACCCTTCTCCCTGATCGGACTCGAGGAGTAGGGGGCTTATGGTTGGGTCGGTCGTGCTAGGCCCAGGCCCAGGCATAGAACGACACGTGGGCCGATCGGCCCATTCGTAGATAATGACCTAAATCCGGCAGGTATTCCCTATATAAGTGCACTTCTTCATGACGGAGGTACGACATTAGAACCCTGATATTCTCTATTCTTAGCCACCAAAAGACTAACTTGAGCGTCGGAGGGGCCTGCCGACAATCAACCCCCGACGTGCCTTTTATTGTTTTACAGGTATTCTCTAGTTAAAGTCACTCAGACTCATGGATCCAAGCAATGGCGCCCAGCCTCATCAAATTCAGACAAAACCAATTATTATTATTATTATTATTATTATTATTTATACTAATCAAGACTGTTAATTAAGTAGTGCATTTGTAAATACTATATTATATAGAATATAACAACTGTCAAATTTGATATGAATTAAAACAAATTAATAAATATTTAAAGATGTTTTACACAACAAAGCGTAGTTCTATATTCTACAACTAAAAATCACAGGTTAATGCGAATAAAGACATTAGTGGTCGGAGTACTATCCTCGACAAGATCTTAAAATATAGTCATAATTTCAGCCTTTAAATAAAAATAAGTAAAGTTAACCGTGGAAGGGAATTTTCCCTGATTTGCTGCGGTTGATTTTCTGATCATAGACATCACTTGATCATAGACATATCATCTTGACTCAGTTGGCTGTAGGAGTACTATGATAAAGAATACGAAATATACCACATGAAGAAACATAAGCCTTAAACCACTATCGAGCTGCCAGCAAAATGAGCTAAAGTCGTGATACTGATAAATAGAAAGCATCAAAGATACACATCCTCAAAAAGAGCTAATCTAAATAAACAAAGATATTTTTTCATTTCTGAATTAAATATATTTAAAGTATAGTTAATTAATTAATTTTGATACAATAAATAATAATTAAAATATAATAAATTCATTGATGCATTAAATTAAAGTTTATTTATAAATTAATTATTTACCATTAACTGTTAAGATTATTCAGTTATAATTAATAATGATTAATATATTATTAATTAATTGATGTATTAAATTATAGTTAATAGATTAAGTAGACAGTATTAATATTTAATATATATGTTAATCATGACCCTGCATTATTAAGCGTTAATTTTTATTAACTATTATATACTAATATTCTGGTCGATTCTTCACAAGCACAATCGTGGTTTTCTTGATATTTCTTCAATGTCGCGATCGTGTTTGTTATTATCATTTATTAAATATTATAAATTAAAGACCAAATATATATAAGACAGCAACGAAACAATATCAATTAAACATAAACATTCAACTACAAAAACATGAAATACTACATAAACATCAAAACTTACGGTCATATAATAAAGTGAAACTATTGGAGAAACAAAAGATTCAGCTCAGAAAATAAACATCATTAATTAAAAATTAGAATCAATAAAAGCATTCAATAAGCAATAATTAATAATAATATAAATAAAAAATTTGCTAATATTTAATATCAAAGAATATCGTAATTAATGACCAAATAATAATTAATCAAGAATAATTATTAAATGTTTCCGATGGCATGCTCACAAGTCACACCCGTGAGCAAAGATTTTATAATTCATAATAACATGCACAATAATAAAAAATAATTAATTTATGATCTTAAATAATAATAGCATGCATGATTGTGACTATTATTTAATTAACAATAATAATAATGATAATTACTAATTATATAATTAACCAGTAATTAATGATAACAATTAATAAAACATATAATAATTTAAAATTAATAATAACATAAATAAAACTAATCAACAATATTGAATAACTATATTTAATTAACAGCTAGATTTAATTTTATTAGGCTCATTGACATTAAAGCATTATTAAAAAAGAGTTCTTATGACACCTGTATATATATTACGAGAATATCACATGCGTGAATTATACTTAATTAATAAGTTAGCCGACTCTAATTATATTTAATAAAAAATTTAATCAATTAATAATAATTACATTAATTAAATCCAAATTTAATATTTAATTATATTTTAATTAATTAATTAATCACTTATCGTGTAGTTAATTAATTTAGCATATTTAAATTAATTAATTATATTTTCATGTGTTAAATATATTATAACTAATCAATTAGTTAACTATGTTATAATTAATCAACTAATTATTAATATTTTAAATAATTATTTAATTTTATAAAATTACATAGGTGCTAATTACTCGATGGTAAGAAAAATAAAATAACATGCACGTTTGTGACAAGTCGCAACAGTGCATGGGAGTCACGCCTGTGACTAAGTCATAAGTGTGACTCCATAAGCGAATACCTATATATATAATAAATATTAGTATACAATAATTAATAATGACTAACATATATAGTAAACATTAACATCTACTACTTAATCAATTAATTATATTTTAATACATCAACTATTTAATTATATATTAATTATTACTAATTATAACTGAATAAAGTTAACAGTTAAAGATTAATAATCAATTTATGAATAAATTATTTTTCATAAATCAGTTAATTTATCATATTTTAATTACTATTAGTTATATCAAAATTAATTAATTGATTAATTAATGGGTTACAATTTTTATTTGCGTTAAATATATTACAATAAATTAATCAATTAATGACGTTATAATTAAATAATTAATACTTTCCTAATGAATTCAAATGTCGATGAACTTTGTTAGAGAGGAAAGAAAATGTGTGAGAAGTTCATGCTCGAAATTTCAAGTGAATCGGAGTTATAAAGAAGAAGTAACGACAAAAAGAACTAAGGATATTCAAAAGAATTATATATCTATGTACTCTCACTGTCACGATCCTGCATAAGCAAGATTATGTAATTCCAGTTGATGCTTCGCTCTCGCGATCGTGGTTGTGCACGATCTTGTTTTTTTTCAGACATTAAGCACGATCGTGTTTTTTCCAATATCTCTAGAATGTCACGATTGTGCAAATCCTTCGAGAGTTACTATGTGACGATTCTCCAGGATTGTGCAGCTCCTCTGAAGCTCCCTCATTCTCCAGGATTGCACGATGAGGACAAGGGTTTTCCGTATGTTTACGAAACAACATTTTTCATCACTTCTTCCTCTTTTTCGCTTAATGTACCAATTCTAACTTATGCTTTCACTATTTACTCTTTACTTTAACTTACATTTCGCCTTAACTCATTCAAATAGAAATCAAAATCTATGACTGATTTAATTTAAAATCAATATAAAATTCAAGAAAATAATAACTTCTAACAATTATCACGGCTGTGACTAACAGGCTTTAACTTTTTAATAACGGTATGTTAAAAAAATAAATAAAATATTAAAAATATTAAATGAAACAAAATTTTAATATATTTTAAATGGGAAAATAATTTGTTCAATTAATCCTTATAACCATCAAATAATTATGTAATCATTTCAATAACCACGAAATTTGAATACCAAAACAAACATACCGAAAGAAACGTTAAGCAATTTGATAATAATATTAAAGATGGTTATTTTTTTAACAGAAATAATGTTGAGAGGAATATAATTTGAAACTCGATTTATAATTAGCAAAGTGGTTTTATTTGTATAGAGGCATTCAGGAAGTCAGAATTATGTACGATTCAAGTAAGTTTTACACGGAAATAAAGATTTAATTTATTAATACGTCATAAGTTCAAAAGTGGATCCAAACCATTAGAAATGAAATACTTGATTATCAGAATATTACGAAAAAATCAAAACAATCTCTGATGATCACAATTTTACTAAATAATAAAAATAAAGAAAAGTTACATTTGATTTATTATAAATTATAGTTCTTCAATTTGTAAGTCGGTTTATGAATTTGCTTAATTGTGAATCACAATCTGCGAATAATTTCTAAATCCTACTAATTAAGATGATTTTTATTAAATGACAAATTATGATAAAATTGACCATATGATTATGCAGATGAAAACAATTGTTATATTTTCCTAAATTTTTTTACTCAGTTTGTGGCATAGGATAGAAAACAAGGAAGCATTCCTAGCAGATTAATATACTTGATAAATAATTGTTGCTATTGATATCTTATAAAATATAAATTTTCCATTATGCTAAACTTAATAATTATTGTTTTGCTAATCTAAGAACAGGTAAATATAAATGCATATTCTTATAACAGACAAAAAGATTTCATCATATATGCATTTGATCGTATAAAGAAAAAGATTTCATCATATATAATAAAAATAAGTTGCACAGAATTTAATTCTCATTCTAAAACCGATGAGATACAGAAAAGTGAGGCCATTTCAGACGAGATGGTATACTAGATACCAAATCACCGTTCAGGCCTCCCATAATTGACCTATACATGATCTCATTATAGGGATCCTATAAAATTTTAAATAAGGTAAAAAAGACTCATTAGATTTACGAGATCTATAAGTTTTCTTGAAAAATAAATGCATTGCAGCTGATCCAAAAAACGAGGGTTGTGGGGTTTGTGGTTTAACAATTTTAATTGGCTCAGTAATACGTTGTGGAAATGGAGTAAGTGGGAATAAACATTTATTGGTAACTGTTGCATAAGCATTAATACTTTGATAGCGCGTTCTACCAATGGGTGATGCAAAAGAAATAGATCTCGCTTTTAACGAATTAATGTATGATGAGGTTAAAGATGAATTGGTAGTGGACGTAGAAGTTGGTGCGGTTAACGTAAGATACCATGGTTTGTTTGGGTTAGAATATGGCAACACTGTAAATGAAAAACTTGACGAAGGTAAACCATCTTTAACTGTTGATCCTATGGAAGGGTCTTTAGGAAATTCTAGTGATTCTTCAAAATCCAACGAAGATACGACCGTGGTGATGGTCGAAATTCAACAAATGGTTGCATACCTTGTAATAAAAATAAAATTTTGAATCATATATTAATACTAAAAATTTGAATCGTATATTAATACAAGACAATACATTACAAAAATAACAAGAATAACGTAAAAAGTATAATGTAACTGTGCTATTAATATGACGATTTATGTTTTAAAAATATAAAAGTCAGCATTTTTCATAAAGACGTTAAAAGTTAGATTAAATATTACTCAAAAAAAAAGTTAGATTAAATAAACATAAAATTTTAAAAAAGTTACATATATGAACAAGATAAATACGTATCAATATTACCTTCCATAAATAAGAAAACAAAGATGGCAGGTCAATTACAAACACTTTGTGAAGTCTGGATGGATAATATTCACCAACAATTTTTAACTGATAAACATACATTCATGAAAGTTAAAGCAGACCTGAAAAAACCTGGAAAGGTAAAAAAAAGTTATAGCCTAGTTTTAAAAAAATTATTTTTTATAAAATAGTTATTATACTTTTATATAATAGATAACCAAGCCCACTTCACTGTCTCTTTCACCAAGTCCTTCAGCCCAGGCCTGCTGCACATATTCTAGAAGCTTTCTCCTCCTCGTGATGTTGTTATTTCCGTTGTAACCGTAGAGATTCTCTATAGCTGTATCATCATTCTTCATCCTTGTATATAATCTCTTCCTCGTCTCTGTATACAACACAGATACACAGATACACAAAATACAATACTGAAACCAATTTCTGTCATTACTCTTTTTATCTTATATGGTATCAGAGCCATAGACGACCTAACGTCAACGATCCCACTAGAGCAACAACAATATCAACTGCCTCAAATACAACAACACTACCTACCGGAGAAGGAGAAGAAGTAGTTATCATACTACCCTCACTTGTTATGCCGAGACTAACAGGAAACAATTTTCCAGCTTGGCGTATCCAAGTTGAAGCCATCCACATCGACTATGGACTCACTGGCTATGTCGATGGAACCAAAGTCTGCCCGCCACCAGCAGCTGCTGGTCACACCACCTGGATAAGGCAGGACAAACTAATTCTTGCTCATCTTATGGCCTCCGTTCATAAGACCCTTCACGGAATACTTGGGTCCGTCAACACATCCAAAGATGCGTGGGACCTCCTCACTAAAGCCTATGCCAACTCCTCTCGCACAAGAGTCATGTCGCTTAAAGAGCGGCTCATCAACTTCACCAAAGGAGATATGCAGATGTGTGAGTACCTGCAACAAATCAAAGCAGTCACTGATGAACTAGCTATCATCAACAGCCCTGTCGACGAAACAGATCTAATAATTCACACATTAAACGGACTCGGCCATGACTACCGGGAGCTTTGTGCTGCACTTCGTTCCCGAGACACTCCTATTTCATTTGCAGATCTATATGACAAGTTAGTGGACCATGAGGCCTTTCTAGCTCGACAACCCAACACTGTTCTTCCCTCTGTCAATGCTGCCCACCGCTTCCCTCCACTAAGTAAGACTCATCGGGGACCGCCGCCTGGACCTCGTGTCTCTCCCTCACCACAACATCAACAACATCGACCTCCTCCTCCATACCAACTGAACCGTACCTCGTTGCAGCCCAGGCGATGGAACCAATGTCCACACTCTCCAAGTACGCTACTCTGTCAATTCTGTGACATCCCTGGTCACACGGCCAAAACATGCCGTAAACTCAACCGTGCCATGGCATCGGCTCATCATGTCACCACTGACTCACCACCTCCAAACACAAACTGGTTGCTAGACTTCGGGGCTTCTCATCATGTAACCAATGATTTTCGCAATATGTCTTTATGTTCTCCGTATGATGGCTGCGAACAACTGCAAATTGGTGATGGTTCGACTCAGAATATAAGTCATACTGGTAATATCATTACCTCTTCCCAACCTCGACCATACTACCTCAACGATGTCCTCTGTGTCCCTAATATTGCTAGGAACTTACTTTCAGTTAAAAAATTCTGCACCACTAATGCAGTTTCTGTTGAATTCTTTCCTGACAAATTTCAGGTGAAGGATCTTCGGACGCGGCAGCCTCTCCTCCAGGGTTCGTGCCACAATGACCTCTATGAACTATCTCTTCCCTGCTCACCACCGAAAGCACTTCATGCCAACCTTTCACTCAGCCCAGATATCCTTCATCATGTCTTCGGCCATCCTTCCACACAAGTTATGCGTCATCTTTTATCCAAACTTCAACTCTCCTCCACTTCTCTCTCTTAGGCGTGTGTGTCGTGTCAGTGTTCGAAGAGCCACAAGCTCCCTTTCTCCAGCTCGCATCTTACAAGTACTAGGCCTTTGCAAATTGTTTACAGCAATGTCTGGGGACCTGCTCCTGTGGATGCTTTAGATAGGAGTCTTTATTACATTATCTTCGTCAATCATTTTTCCCGTTTTACTTGGCTTTACACACTAAAGGCAAAATCTGATGTCTACAATGTTTTTATTCAATTTAAATCCATGGTCGAAAATTTCTTTACCTATAAAATCACTTCGTTGTATACTGACAATGGCGGTGAATTTTAAAAACTTAAATCCTTCTTATCTACCAATGGCATCTCTCACTTCACGACCCCACCTCATACACCCGAACTTAATGGCATATCTGAGCGTAAACATCACCATATTGTGGAAACAACTCGCACACTTCTTCACCAAGCTCACCTTCCTCCCCATCTCTGGTCATTTGTCGTCACCACTACTGTCTACTTGATTAATCGCTTACCGTCCCAGTCGCTCCGCATGAAATCACCATTTGAGACTCTTTCACCAATCCCCATCTTACCATCAACTACACTCCTTCGGGTGTCTCTGTTTTCCATGGCTCAAACCATATGCCACCCACAAACTCGACCGTCGTTCTATCCCTTACATCTTTGTAGGATACTCTCTATCCCAATTTGCCTATTACTGTCTCGATCCGTCTATAAACAAAATCTATGTCTCCCGCCATGTTACCTTTGTCGAGGATCAATTTCCCTACCGTTCTCTGTCTCCACAACACACACCACCTATATGCATCGACCATCCCCACTCTGCTCTCGCACCCATTTTCATTCGCTCTTCCACTAACTCGCACACTCCTCTCTCATCCCCTGCCCTCCAATCGGTCGCCTCCTCTCCCCAACACTCTGTCCCCCTACCTCTCCTCCTCATCAGCTGGTCACTGCGGCACCCCCTCCAGCGGCTGTCCCTTCCGACGATTCTGACCCTGCACCACCACAGACCCAGTCCCCTCCACCCCCAGCTCCTACCACGAACACACATTCGATGCTTACACGTTCCAAAAACAACATCTACAAACCTAAACACCTCTACACAGCCACCAAACATCCCCTTCCGGACCTGTTCGAACCATCTTGCATCTCTAAAGCAAACAAACACCAGCACTGGCGACAGGCAGCGGTTGATGAATACAATGCTCTTCTGGCCAATCGGACCTGGACCTTAGTCCCTGCTACTGAAGCGCCAAATGTGGTAGGCTGCAAATGGATTTTTCGAACTAAACGTAATCCCAATGGTTCTGTTTCCAGGTACAAAGCACTGTTGGTGGCTAAGGGTTTTCATCAAAGTCCTGGCCTTGATTTCAAGGAGACATTTGCGCCGGTCATCAAACATCCGACGATCAAGACTGTTCTGACTATTGCTCTCTCTAACCGATGGGCGCTTCATCACCTTGATGTTAACAATGCCTTTCTCCAAGGCACCCTGACAGAAATTGTCTACATGAAGCAGTCGCAAGGTTTTGTTCATCCCCAATATCCATCGCACGTTTGCAAACTTCATAAGGCCATTTATGGCCTCCGTCAAGCCCCACGGGCTTGGTACATTGAACTGCAGTCATATGTGCTGACCCTCGGCTTCACTATGAGCAGGTCCGACTCCTCCCTCTTCATCTTTCAACAAGCCAATGTTACCATCTATTTTCTTGTCTATGTGGACGATCTCCTCATCACTGGCAATTCCCCACTAGCTGTAAACAAGCTTATTGATGACCTGTCTCATCGCTTTTCTCTGAAAAACTTGGGCACTCCCGATCTCTTCCTTGGCATTGAATTCATCCCAACTTCTGAAGGTCTCTTTCTCTGCCAACATCAGTATGTCCGCGATCTCCTCAATCGTTTTGACATGGCCGGAGCGAAACCTACTTCCACTCCGCTAGGCACTACTGCCGCCCTCCGTCTCGATGATGGGACTGCTTCTGCTGACTCCACCCTGTTCAAGCAAATTCTGGGTGCTCTACAATACTTGACCATCACTCGTCCGGATAGTGCGTTCGCGGTTAGCAAACTTTCCCAATTTATGCACAAACCCACCGAAGGTCATCTTCGGCATTTAAAGCGGACCTTACGGTATCTCAAACACACTGTCACTCATGGCCTCCTCCTCCGTTGTTCCTCGTCCCTGTCCCTCCGTGCCTTCAGTGATGCTGACTAGGCGGGTAATGTCGATGATCGGGTCTCCACCTCGGCCTATGTCATTTACCTTGGTGATAATCCCATTACCTGGCAATCCAAACGCCAACGCTCTGTCGCCAGATCTTCCACTGAAGCTTAATACCGATCCGTTGCTAACACTGCCTCTGAGGTCCTCTAGCTGCTTAATCTTCTACAGGAATTATCTGTTCCAGTGCCCACTCCTCTGCAGATCTTCTGTGACAACCTCGGTGCCACTTATCTCTGCTCCAACCCAGCGTTCCATTCCCGCATGAAGCACATTGCGTTGGACTATCACTTTGTCTGCGAACTTGTCCAACAACAACGGCTGCGGGTTGCTCATATCTCCACTCACGATCAAATCGCCGATGTTCTTACCAAGCCCCTTCCCAGACAGAAACTAGAGCATTTTCGGGCCAAGATGAATGTGCTCGATGGTACCTTCATCTTGCGGGGGCGTAATAGATAACCAAGCCCACTTCACTGTCTCTTTCACCAAGTCCTTCAGCCCAGGCCTGCTGCACATATTCTAGAAGCTTTCTCCTCCTCGTGATGTTGTTATTTCCGTTGTAACCGTAGAGATTCTCTATAGCTGTATCATCATTCTTCATCCTTGTATATAATCTCTTCCTCGTCTCTGTATACAACACAGATACACAGATACACAAAATACAATACTGAAACCAATTTCTGTCATTACTCTTTTTATCTTATATTATATAGGTTATGACGTGAGTTTAAAAAAGCAACATACTTGCGTTAAAAAGGAACACAAATTGTTCGCAGTTTTTCCGCATAGTTGATACCACAACTTCCAAAGTAAAAGCAAGGAAGCGTGTGAACCTACAAAAATAAAAGCAAAAGATAATCTACAGAAAATATCAAATAACAAGGATAAAAATAGGAAAAGATATACAACAAAAAATTATACATGCTCACTTACAGTTTCCGTGAACGAAACTTCCAATAATCTTGTTTAAGGCAAACAATCTTCAACCAAGAACAACAAAGAATGAATAAAGCTTTTTAATGAGTTTAGAAGTAATAAATGTCAAAACGGAATTTAGAAACGACATATGTAAATAATATTGTTAATAAATTCCATTAGGTTTGAAAAATAAATAAACAATTACACATAATTGATAGAGTTTTAAAATTACCAAAACAGGTCTATAACTTTCATCATGACCTACTAAATAAGCATGTCCTTCCGTTAATTCAACGAAAAATTCATCTGTTCTTAATTTGTCTACATTTCAAAAGAAAATTAAAAAAACAGAACAATAAAAAGAAGGAGTGTATAAAAATTATCACGAAAATAACCTATAATCATGCTTTCTCTCTAAGAAAGGCAAGCCTTTAATTTTTTTGTAGCTAATTTAACGTCGTTGTCGTTAGCTCTCAGGAACCGTTTAATACAATTCTTAGTACAAAATTTCTTCTATTATCATGTAGAAAACAATGTTAAATGAAGCAGATATTCTGTGCAATATTCATATAACGTTGCTTCTTCCTAGTTAAAAATACGAAATAATAGAGAGAAGTATTTGACCTGCTTTTGTGACAGCGTAGTTTCTTCGTTAGACACCAAATAATATATTTAATTTTCTGAACCTGATAAACAATTTCTCTGTAATTCATTTTGAACAAGTAGAACGAGAGGAAGCTAACCGAATTGGAATGGAATTAGAATCTAATGGAATTGTTGTGAACCAAATTTTAAATAAAAGGAAGGCTTCTTTAGAAAAATTTAAAACACATTAAATGTTTATTAAAGTAGCATTAATTATTTGCATATTTCATTTCTAACAACCGAATAGACTTCATTTATAAGAGTGCGTATTTGAATACCCAACCTATGAATCGAAAATATTGCCTGCGTGAAATAGCCCGGCGTATGCATCTTTAAATAGCGGTCATATCAATCGAAAATATTGACGGACATCTATGGATATCTATTCGGCGGCAAATTCTTTTGAAATGAGTAAAATTAACGTATTTGTAGGGAAAATATAAATATGTCAAGGGTGCGACATGTTAAATCGGACCTGCGAAGACATAAATAAACTAAATAGCCGTTGCATTAATTGAAAATATTGATGAATATCTATGGAAAGATTTTGTGTGATTCGGCAGCAAATTCTTTTGAGACGAGTACAATTAACGTATTTCTACGAAAAATATAAATATGTCACGAGTGTGACATGCTAAGCCACACCCATGAAGAGATAAGTTAACTATTTATCATTTACTGTTAAATTTATTTAGTTTTAATTAAAAAAGTGATATATAATTAATTAATGGGTATATTAAAATATAATTAATAGATTAAGTAGTTAATATTAATATTTAATATATATATTAGTCATGACTCTACATTATTAATTGTTAGATTTTATTAATTATTATATACTAATTATTCAGTATATATGTAACTCTGTTAATTATTAAGTCACAGGCATGACCGTCATGCACGGTTGTGAATTGTTAAGTCACAACCGTGCATATGTACATATATACATAATATATTATAATTCAATTAAATATCATTTATTAAATAAATTAAATAATTAGTTTTAAATTAATTGATATTATTATTGTTATTATTTTCATTATTAATAAAGTTCTGAATTGTCACATTAAGTCACAGCCATGCATATGTACATATATACATAATATATTATAATTAATAAGAAAATAAATTTGTTTACTATTTTTATTGTCATTATTCATCAGGCTGTGAATTGTAAATTTATAATTTTAATTTGTGTTAAATACATTGTAATCAAATAATCAATTTATTATGTTATAATTAATCTACTAATTACTAATATTTTATTTTTCTTGTAGCCAGGCAATCAACACCTAAAATTAATAATTATTTATTTAAATAATCAATTAGTTGAGAAATAATTAATCAACTAATTAAAACTATTTTACTTAATTAATTTCCAAATTTCAAGTTAATCGCAATCGAAGGATGTTCAAAACTATTATATATCTGTACATTCTAGCTGTCACAATTGTGCAATTCTAGCTGATTCATTGCTCTCACGATCGTGCTTCTGCATGATCGTGCATTTCCTGATATCTCTTCAAGCACGATCGTGCAAATCCTCTGACATTTACTCTTTGACGATCATGCAGAAGCACGATCGTGCAGCTCTTCTCAAGCTCCGTCCATATTCTTACGAAACAGCACTTTCCATGACTTCTTCCTCTCTTTTCCTTAATTTACGATTTCTAACTTATGTCTTCACTATTAATTAAGT
>JAOQMQ010000194.1:1230217-1248187 GCA_027563845.1 Erythroxylum subrotundum
ATGCAAAGCACAATATATTAATTATTATATAATTTTAAACCATATGAAACATAAATGAAAATATATCTAACCAAATCGTTTATATGGATTATAAACTAACCAAAACTAATATAAAAAATAAATATTAAAACATATAAAAAAGCCAAATAATATTATATAACTCCCAAAATAAACGTGAAGATGAGTTTGTAGATATTCTGAAAATTATGTGTAAAACATAAGGACAAAAGAGACTAAAAAATAGGCTCATTAATTAATATGAAAAATCTATCTGAAAAAGTACTTTTTTGAGAAGCTCCAAATTTGAGCTTTTTAAAAAGCTGTATTTTGGCTGCCAAAAAAGCCATATCGATTAAAGAAATGCTTCATTATTTTACAACCAAATACTTATTTTTCTTGAAAATGTCTTTTGTGATGGAGAAAAGTACTTATTGACCTCCGAAAAGCCCATCCAAATAGGCACTTAGTCTACTTAAAGATATTTTTATTCCTATAAATGATGGTAAGAGTATATGTGATAGAATCTCTCCAACCATATCTCCTTGGGTGTCTAATGGTCCTATTTCATTCATAGTTATACTGCACTCATGTGGCTTTCTTCGTGACATTATTCTATCTCCTAAACTAAAATTTCATGTCTTCTTATAGACTGCTCCAAATTGTTTCAGAACCACTTTTGAACTAATATTGCTTAATGTTGGCCCTAACACAACCTTTCTATATGTTTGCATCAATAAATATCATCAATATATATGGCTCCCCAATAACTTGAAGGTTACCATAAACTTTTTACATTCTTCCATATGTTTTTATACGAAATTCTATTATCTCTCATTCGCCAAAATTGAATCTATTAACCTTTTTCCCATTAAGACATATTCATATTTACATAAATTAAGTCATTGAATTCTATTTCCATGGATAGTTAGTGATATTAAAACTATATTTCACCAAAAGTAGGCTAGAATTCAAGAAAGATCTCAAACTACTTTTAATATCATAGATAAATCGAGGAGTTTTCCTTATTATCCATATTAATCTAAAATGATTTTCTTTATAGAGATAGTTTTCCTTTTATTGGTAATCCAAACTTTATCTTGTAAGTTTAAATGTCAATATTTATATATCCTATAAAAGTTGGGTTTTATAGGATATGATAATTGTTGAGTTTACCATTATTAGAATTTATTTGATTCTTTGTATTTATAGAATGTATATCTCTAGAATATTTTTTTGTACATGATTTCTTTAATTACTTGATTGTTTCCTATTTGGTTAGGTAGTGATAAACTATTTTAGTCCCTCTTTCTCTCCTGTAAAAATTAGTGTGTGAATTAATGAAAATAGAGTGAAATTCTTGAATTCAAGTTGGTATCAGAGAGGTGGTTCGAAATTGAATCTGGAAAATATTGAATCCACAACAATGATCGAAAACTCGAAATCAACACTAGCTCAGGTGGTTGTCCAATCTGAAGGTGTTTTTAATGCAGGTATAATACTTTATGAATCCAATTATGATGTATGGTCACAGCTTATGGAGATGCACATCGCTGAACGAGAGAAGCTCTCGTTTATTAGGGGGAAGAAGAATCCACCGTTAGAGACATATCCAAGCTATGAAGCATGGTATACTGCAAATCAAAAGGTCAAAAGGTGGCTTTTGATGTCTATGAAACCGAAAATCATAAAGAGATGTCTCAGATTACCTACTACTTAAGGAATCTGGGAAGCATTGTCTAAAGCTTTCTATGATGGAAGCGATGAACTACAAGTATTTGCTTTGAATCAAAGGGCATTTACTGCAAAACAGAAAAATCAATCTCTAACAGAATACTATGGTGTACTGATTAAGATATTTAGGGAACTGGATCATCGAGATAAGATTGTTATGAAAGATCCTGGAGATGTGGAGTTGTATCGAAAGTCTATTGAAAGGCTAAGAGTGTATATCTTCTTGGCTGGATTAGATGATGATCTTGAGCAAGTCAGAGGAGAGATTTTAAGGAAGGAGATCGTTCTTGAATTAGAGGAATGTAATGCTTTGATCAGAAGGGAGACCTTACATCGTGCAACTCTCAAAACAGAGACATCGAACGATGATGCTACTGTCTTGATAACAAAGAATCATGCAAAGCAGTTCAAGGGGGAAAAGCAAAATAATTACTCCTGTACTCAGTGTAATACTCCAGGCCACACCAAAGAACGTTGCTTTGAGATCATAGGGTATCCTGAATGGTGGGATCATAACAAAGCACCAAAGAGAAAGTCAAAAACACCTCTTGTAGTAGCTTTTACTGTCGCTGATGAAGAATCAACGAACGAAAGCAAAGCATTGGTGACAATCACAGACTGATGATCAAAGTGTTAAGGCTTGTACTTTAAAAACTTTGAGTTATACATGGATTATTGATTCTGTTTGCACTGATCATGTAACATTGATGCTAGACAAATTAAAAATCTTAAACCCTCTCCTTTGTCAAATATATCTACTGTTGATGGTAGTGAATCCTCTGTCATTAGCCAAGGATCTGTTTTTCTTTCATATGAATTAAACCTTGATACTGTTCTTATTGTTCCATCTTTGAAATATTGTCTTCTATCTGTCTCCCAAATAACCAAAGCTTTATTGTGTGGTGATTTTTTGGCTTGACACTTGTGTGTTTAAGGACATTCGAACAAGAAGGATGATTGGTTGTGGTATTAGACGAGGGAAGCTGTATTATTTGGATCTAGACAGTGAAGATTCAGACAGATTGGGTAGATCATTGGCAGTTGATTCAAACAATGGAGAGGATATTAGGTTGTGGCATCGAAGACTGGGACACGTATCATTTGGTTATATCAAAAAATTGTTCCCAAATTGTTTTGGAGACATAGATATTTCATCTTTGTATTGTGATGTTTGTGAACTTGCAAAGAGTCACAGAACTTTATTTCCTTTGAATTCAAATAAAAGTCTAAAACCTTTTATGATCATTCATTCTGATGTATGAGGTCCTTCTAAAATTTCAACTTTAGGAGGATCACAATGGTTTGTTACATTTGTTGATGATTGCATAAGAATTACCTAGCTTTGGATGATGAAATCTAAGAGTGACAAGAAAATGATTGAAACACAGTACAAGAAAAAAATTCAAGTCTTGAGAAGTGACAATGGAGGAGAATATATGCAGTATGAACTTCAATCTTTTTTGGCAGATAGAGGAATCATTCATCAATGTACATGTCCTAATACTCCACAACAGAATGAGGTAGCTGAACGAAAAAATCACCATCTATTGGAAGTAGTCAAGGCTGCTCTAATTGAAGCACAAATGCCGGCTCAATATTGGGGTGAAGCACTTTTATATATAGTTTACTCAATTAATCGGGTTCCTTCCAGGACATTTGAATATAAAACATTGCTTAATTGTTTGATGGATACTAAAGTTAGTCCCAAAATTGCAGATTTAACTCCTCAGGTCTTTGGATGTGTAACTTATGTTCATTTACATAAGGACATGAGTAAACTAGAACCAAGAGCTGAGAAATGTGTGTTCCTAGGTTATCCTCCTCATCAGAAGGGATATAAATGCTATAATCCTCAAACAAGGAAAATGTTTATTACTATCGATTTCGTGTTCCATGAAAATGTCATGTTTTTTAAAGGAGGGCCAGAAATTCAGGGAGAGTACCATGATGAAATTAAGACTCTCATATATGATGAATGTGAGAGTAGCAGTAGAATTATTGTCGAAGAAGTCATAAAACCTACTGTTTGTGAACCCGATCAAGAGTTTGAACAGAATCATACAAAAGAAACGGAGCATGAAGAAGTACCAAACGAATCGTCCTCCAAAGGTATTTCCATATCCAGAAAAGAATTACCAGATTGCAGTACTAGAGGTATTCCAAAGGTTACTTATGCATAAAGGTGGAGAATTTACAAGCCAGGGTGATCTTCCAAGTTCTGGAGCTTCTCAGCCCAAACACATTGACAAGTAATTAAATCAATAATGCACTAACATTGTGATGCAGTTTGTTGTGTTTTTTCATATGTGATATAACCCTTTTCTTAGCACCTGTTCTTCAAGGATGGGCACATAGCCAAACTGAACAGCAGTCTATCCAAAGACTTCTCAGGAAACATGGAACTTAATAGGCAACTTTGATTTTGAGCAACTTGTCCTATGGAATTTCTTGTTGTAGGTCGACCATCAGCTGGTTGTTGCCTTTCAATTGTTAAATTTGCGTGTTGACATGTTGCGGTTTCTAGGTTGATTATTGTCGTGTTGACGTGTTGCGGTTTCTTGTGTGCTTGTGTCTGATTGTAAACACCTGTTGGAAGGCTAATGTTTAAAAGTATTATGGTAGTCAAGTGGAGAGGAGTATACTGGTAAGGCAGCCTTAGGAGTGAATTTCCTCATGTATTTCGTGTGTTCAGAGATCACATACAGATAATCTCTTATGTTGTACATATCCTTTAATTCTTTATAAAATTTACTAATTTATAAAAAAAGGTTACTTATGAACTTGATTTTTCTAGTAAAGCCAAGTATCCTATAATTAATTTTACCTCTAATTTGTCTGCATCAAATCTTGCATTTATGAATCAATTGTCTAGTGTATCTATTCCTAAAAGTGTACAGGAGGCTCTAACTAATCATAAATGGAGAGAAGCAATGAATGAAGAAATGAAGTCTTTACAAAAGAATGAAGCATGGGATGTGGTTGAATGCCCTGCGGGAAAGAAACCTGTTGGTTGTCGTTGGGTGTATACAATAAAATATAATACAGATGGTTCAATTGAAAGGAGCAAGCTGAGATTGGTTGTGAAGGGATATACCCAAGCATATGGCATTGATTATACGGAGACATTTGCTCCTGTTGCCAACATGAATAAGGTTCGAGTTTTGCTGTCCTTAGCAACAAATCTAGATTGGCCATTAAAACAGTTCGATGTGAAGAATGCTTTCTTGCACGGAGAACTGTCTGATGAAGTCTATATGGATTTGCCAGAAGGATGCATAATTGAGAACTTAAAAGGCACGAAGGTTTGTAAGTTGAAAAGGGCACTATATGGGTTGAAGCAATCACCACGAGCCTGGTTTGGTCGATTCACTAAATCAATGACATCTCTAGGTTATCAACAGAGTAATCAAGATCATATTTTGTTCTTTAAAAGGAACAATAGGAAAATTATAGCACTTATTATTTATGTTGATGATATATAGTTACAGGAGATGATCCGGAAGAGAGAAGAAGGTTGCAAGAACATCTATCAAAAGACTTTGAAATGAAAGACCTTGGTTGCTTGAAGTATTTCTTAAGAATTGAGGTTTCAAGATCAAAGATAGGAATCTTCTTGAATCAACGAAAATATGCTTTGGATTTGTTGAAGGAGACAGGAATGACAGGATGTAAACCAACAAATACTCCAACTAAAGGAGGATTGAAGCTGTTCTTGGAAGAAGATCAAACTCCAACTGAAAAAGGACAATTTCAGAGATTGGTAGGAAAACTGATGTATCTTGCTCATACAAGGCCATATTTGGCATATGCCTTAAGTACAGTCAGTCAATTTATGCATAATCTGGGTAAGCAAAATATGGATGCAGTAACTCGTATTTTGAGGTACATAAAGGCTGCACCAAGAAGAGGAATTTTGTTTAGAAGGAACTCAACTGAACAAGAAATTCAAGTGTATACAGATGCTAATTGGGCAGGTGATCTTGGTGATAGAAAATCCACATCTAGATATTTTACGTTTGTGGGTTGAAATCTTGTTACATGGAGAAGTAAAAAACAAAATGTAGTAGCTTGATCATCTGCAGAAGCTGAACTTAGAGGTGTGATACTTGGACTTTGTGAAGGATTTTGGATAAATCTTCTTCTTGAAGATTTGTGATATGCATCTGCTCGACCTATTAGGTTGTACTGTGATAATAAAGCGGCATGTGATATTGCTCATAATCCCATACAATATGATCGGATGAAACATGTGGAGGTGGATAGATTTTTTATTAAGGAAAAACTTGATAATAATACTTTGAAGGTTTACAAGATACAGTCTGAAAATCAGTTGGCAGACATCCTTACTAAAGCTGCGACAAGTTAGATTTTCTTGAAGTTTCGTGACAAGTTGGGAATGTGGGATATCCACTCACCAACTTAAGGGGGAGTGTTGAGTTTACCATTATTAGAATTGATTTGATTTCTTTGTATTTATAGAATGTATATCTTTAGAATATTTTTTTGTACATGATTTCCTTAATTACTTGATTGTTTCCTATTTGGTTAGGTAGTGATGGACTCTTTTAGTCCCTCTTTCTCTCCCGTAAAAATTAGTGTGTGAACTAATGAAAATAGAGTGAAATTCTTGAATTCAAGTATAATAGCAAAAAATAATATCTTCCTATTCTAATAATTTCTTAATATAAAAACTCGATTATAGTAAAAATAGATACGAAGAATGACTAACCCTATATACATGATAAGAATAATTACTTTAACTCACATATATATTTATACATTTTGAGGATTTTTCTCCTTTCAAAGTTAAATGTGTATCTATTATTATTATCATCTTCTGCTTTGTTTTTTTATTGAATAAAATTATTTAAACTAAAAAAACCACAAGCCATTAGTTAATATCTAGAACAAACGAATATCAAAATCATAAGTATAAGCTAAGAAAGAGCTCAAGAAATTTAATCTCTGTTGGTGTTTTCATGCGCTGGTGTTTTTTATTCTTCTTGGGTGGTCCAAACGGCTGCTAAATATCAAATGTAAGGATATATTTATATTACTGGTGTTCAAAAGCATCAAGAAAGCCTTACAAAACCAAATCAAGCTTGTATTGAACTGTTTAATGACAGTAGTGATGAATGTAAGAGGACTGAAAGCAGATATACTTGTACACTACACAATAAATTACAGAACTCACAAGAACTGAAACAAGGTTCTTCATATGACTAAGCATTAACATTATATATGTATATAAGTCTCTGGGCACAATCATTCAGATAACATTATTTAGATACCCACAAGAACGGTGAAAAATCTAATACATTTGATAACAATGACACACACTCCATATGATGTCTTATAGTTCCACAATGCTGCTACGTAAAATGGGGATGGAAGCCTTATCCAAAGTCCACCTCATTTAATGCTGAAACGAGAGAAAAGAAACGAATTTCAAGAGAAGAAAGATCAATGTTTCATTACAATGGTTTGACAATAAAAGCGAATCTGAAAGATTATGCTAAGGACTAAGGAGATGAAGACGCATACCTCTTGCAGTTAGTGGAAGTAGAGAATCTGAAATGAACTTTAAGAGGACAGTCTGTAGGAAGAGAAGCTACTCTTTCAGGTTTAAACATACCAGGAAATTCCTCGGCGGTGTCTTTCAAGCATTGGCATGTCTTTTGACGATCAGGAGTGGTTTTAGCATTACTTAAGATGGTTTTAACTCCATTGCAACAAGCTGGAGGCGGTTTTGAGCCAGCACCTTTTACGAAACTGACACATGGTTCCAGAGTGGAAAGCATTTTGTTACAGTCTACGGTGGCTTTCACAGTAGTTGTCAATGCTATTGCCATGCATGCTAGAGTGAAGCAAACCAACTTATTGACGTAAACCATTTTTATATTAATTCTGAAAGTTCTGAGACAAATGTTTGGGATTGGAAGTGAAGTGTTCTCAAGTGGCAAATCAGAGGAGCCTTTTATACAAATCTCGTGTGTGTCTCAGAGACGAAGACAATATGAGACCGAGACATACATGTGAATTAACTTTGTTGCTTCAAAACCTAGGAACGATGCTCTTGGTTTGTCCATTTGAATTCAACTCAACACGAGACAGACGTTGGAATAATGATTTTGGACTTTCTTATATTTATAGAATAATAATAATCCATATAGTGTTCAAATCCGTCTTTAATGTTCCATTTTGTGTTCTAGCTCACTTTGTGCCACCATATACCTGTATTTACATAAAAAATTACATGAATAAATTATAGTCTTAACACGGCGTTTTGAGTGAAAATTGGATAAATTAGATTTATATATCTCCACCGTCAATGTACAAGTGTCCAACTTAGTTATTTAGAGTTTGACCAATATTTAAAAAACTCAACCGATTTAACCAATTTAACTGTAAAAACTTTAAACTGTCTAATTTTTTAGTTTAGATTTTAACTTTTTGGTTCGATTTATTTTAATAACTCTTGTTGTTAAAAATTAATTAATTTATTAATTAATGGTTAACTTTCATAAATTAATAAGTTCTTATAAATCAAAATTAATTAATTAATTTTTATTTAACAATCTCTTTAATTAAAATTCAAAGTCGTTGATAGGAAACTACGGTTTTTTTAGTCATATTTTAAAATCTTTAATTTTATTTAATTTTTAACCAGTTTTATAATCATTTAACACAGGTTGAACCTTTCAAACCTTAAACTTCTTATCTAATTATTAGTTTATTTTTTGCTCCAATTTTTAAAACATTGAGTTTAACATTAAAAAATCTGTGTGAACGTGAAAACAGAGAAATTACCAGACAGCTCCACTAGAGATGATGCTTAGCTTGTCCAACGTACTTTTAAATTTTTATATTAATTTCCATCAAATTCATTAATAGAAAAAAAAAATATAATTATGACAGTAATTCGTCTAAAGGCTCTAAACTTTAGAATAAGATTTGATAAAAGTCTAAGGTTAAAATTATCAGATTGATTATAAAGTTTAACTGTAGTCTAGATTTTGTAGTCATTACATATTTTTTATTATATAAAAGTTGAAAGTTTTCATATTAAGTATCCTTCTTATAATAAATATACATACTCGAAAAACCATTTTCTTTACAGGATTCGATTTGACAATGGAAATGTACGAGCATCTCTTTATTATCTACGAGGACTTTAATCTTAGCGTATGTATAGAATAACAAGTTTTATATTTGTATATATTATATTATAATCATTGTATATATTATATTATAATCATTGTATACATTATACTTCTTTTACGAAAATATATTATTTTCATTTATTTAGTTAAAGGATTTAGTTATATCTCTATTTTACATAATTATACTTAATTAATAAAAATATTCAGTTGTATTTCTATATCACATAATTATATTGTATCATTCTTTAAATATAAGATGTTGCATTATTTTTTGGAAACATCATTTATTCATAATTGAATAAAAATAAAAATTTTCTTATATGAATAATTATTTTTGCTAATATCATTTATTCAAATGTAAATAAAATTAATATTTTCTTTTAAAGATTTTTTCGCTCTACTTTTATATTATTGTTCCTAACATAAGATAATCTGTAAGGAACACAATTAAAATAATGTACAGTTAATTAGTAAATTATATCTTTTGAAATCTATAAGGCATCTTCTCTCCAATAACAAGGAAAATCAAATAGGAATTACCTTACGATATCAAATGCATGTTCAAATCAACACCATAAAGCTCCATTATTAGTACTCTTGCAACAATATTATTATTATCGGTCAGTTCATATTATTTATTTAATATCTAAATAAATTATACAAAAATTAATATCTAAAGCTTTTGTTCATTATCGTAACATGATTTCTTATGTCTGATTAGTTTAGACCATTAATTTAATTGATGAAAGAATATAAAATTTTTTATTTTATTTTTTTTAGAAAAGACAAAAAAGGAGAAATTTTCCTCCTCGTGCCCTTATTGTTAAGTATATTATTGAATCTTAAAGAAAATGACTTCAACCGGTGAAAGATAGTCTTCTGCGAACTTCGGATTGTATGAGCTTGTCCATTTTTATCATTTCTACTTTTTCATTAATTTGGATTCGATGTTTTACCCTCAAAATGCTCAATGATCAAGTGTGGAACAAAGAAATTATCAATAATTAAAAAACTGAACCAGATTTTGGCCGGTTCAATCATTAAAATGTTGAACCACCTTACTTTTCATATTAGTCTTTAATTTTTAGGTTCGATTTACTTTAATAATTTTTATTGTTAAAAATCAATAAATTTATTAATTAATTAGTCAGTTTTCATAAATTAATCGATTTTTAGAAACTAAATTAAGTCAATTAATTTTTATTTAACAATCTCCTTTTTAATTAAACTTCAAATTCTTTTATGCAATCTCTTTTAATCATATTCTAAATTCTTTAATTTTATTTAATATTTAACTAGCTTTGTATCAGTCTAATATATCGATAAACTTTTTTAGCATTAAATCTTTTGTTTTATCAACTTAACTTCTTGTTCATAGTTTTAAAAACATTAGAAATTATAATAACAAATTAATTGAAACTGGTGTGTCCCATTATTCAATATAAAAATATTACAAGTTTTTACTATTATTCTTGCAAATTGCAATAATACGTATCTAACTTTATTATCAAATAATTATTCAGTGGATAACAGCCGCAACAACAAAAACAATATGTGAGAATAACGTCAAAAATCAAAGACAATAAAAGAGGAACAAAACACAGTCTTCATATTATTTTAGTCATTCTACGATTCCACGTCTTTATCGATACGTAATGTAATGTTTTCTTCACCTTCATTCACCTCATTTAATGCTGTAACAATAGAAAAAAAACATCATAAGTTGTACATTAATGCATAATTAAATTAATAGACAATCCAATCAAGAAATCAAAGAGATATGGAGGAGGCCAAGCATCTTAAGTGGTTTCGGACATGGCAGAAGGAATGGGACATGTCAGAGAGCTTGGACGGTAAGCAAAAACATTTAAACAAGCTCAACAAGAGCTTCTGAAGATCAAAGCACGCCTAATCCTTTTTCAATTTTGTGGGTGCGGTGAACAGATCAATGCATAATATCACCTTTTGCAATCAAAGTTAGGGGTGATATGATAAGGAAAGTTAACACCACAATTCCTTGGAAGCTTAGATGCTCGTCGGGAATCGAACATATCGGGGTATTTATTGGCGGCATCTTTCAAGCACTGGCATGTTTTTTGACGGTCAGTAGTTTTAGCACTGTTGAAGACGGTCTTAACTCCATTGCAGCATTGTGGAGATGGTTTTGATGACCCACCTCTCTCAACGTATTCCAGGCATGGTTCCAGGGTTAACAGCATTCGGTCACAGTCTACACCAGCTTCCACTGTAATACCGAAGGTTATTGCCATGCACATTAGGGACAAGCAAACTAAATTGTTGACATAATCCATTTCTGAAAGTGAATTGTTTTGAAAGCTCTGAATCTTTAGTGTTTTGGAATTGGAAGTGGTGAAGTGAGTTCCATTAGAAAGAAGAAAGGCGCTTTATATAAAAGAACTGAGGACTGCGTCAAGGAGGAGATAACATACGACATATTGAGTTGCTTTGTTTAGTAGCTGTGATGCTTGAGCTTGTCCTTTTCACATCCTTAATTATTTCTTGTTTTTTTCGCTTTTTATTAAATACTTTACTTTATCAGCCTGACTTTAACATTTGTGTCTGTCGATTATTTTTCTGTACATTAAATATATTTAGTAATGTTTACATAAATTATTGAAATTAACAGTGAATTCAAGTATGACTTTGTGTAGGGTCTAAAAAATTCCAAAATTTACTCAATTTTATAACAATGACCGAATTTAAAAAAATAATGATAAAATAGTTTAACTTTCCATTTGCCATAAAAATAGTCAGACATTAAATTTTTTGTTAAACTGAATCATCTGTCGAGCTATATAAATTTATATGTTTTCTATGTTTGACTGTCACATAGGACAGTTGTGACATGTATGAAATTTATTATTTTGTAAACTAAAAAATATTAACATTTATGAAAACTTTAAAATTAAATTAGACTTAAATGTTGATATATTTTTAATTTATTAAAAATAAATTTTATAAGTGACATAATTATCCTATATGGTATTTATGTAACAAATATATAAATCCGACATGACGTCATCCAATTTAATAGAGAACTTAACAGTAGGTTATTTTTGCTACAAAATGAAAGTTTAATAAATTAAGTTTAGGGTTATTTTTACAATTGACCATTTTGTTAATAGCAAATTCCCGAAATTTATAGCTTTTTCTTACTTGAACCAACGAGAAAAAGATTCTATTATAATTCTCTATTGATACTGTTGAACCAATGAAAACATTTGATAAGTTTACTATTTTGGGTTAGGAAAAAAATTATATTTACTTATAAGAAAATTAAACTGCTATATAATTTTCATTCAACCTTTTTTTCTTCAATTAATCACAAGGTCGTTAACTTGACACAAATTTTTAAGAGAGCAAGTACCAAAGGAAGAATTAGATATAAATTATTCTACTTTATTGGGTTGGGCTTCTAATTTGTGCCTCTTGAGCATAAACGATTAAAGGTTACTCATTAATAATTACTGTTGGTCGATAATTACGATAATTATTCTTAATCATTTGGTACATGTCATTCCTCTCATATGCTTAGCTATCCACTATTGTTTTTGTTCGTTTTGCGGGCTCTTTAGTTGTGTTTTATCACATAATATATTCTTTTGGTATATCATAGAGCAAATGTTTACAATCTAATCCAACTCATAATAGCTGTAGGGAACCATTAAAAAAACAAAAGAGATGCTTCAAGTTTTCATGAAGACATTATAATGAATATCCAGCTCTGACATTTTGATCAATATTTCTGAACAGATTTTGAAGTTCAGATTATCTTCCCTTATTTTCACTTGATGTCTTCAAGTAATCTGATATATACTTCATGTATTCCAGGAATTTATGTTTTTTTTATTACAGTTTATTAACAAAGTCTCAAAGTTAATTATGAGGAATTTACTATAAGGATATTGGATTTGTGTAAAAACTAGTATTATTGACTCAAAGTGATTACAATTTATAGAAAAGATTATAAGAATATAAGAGATAAAATAGCACATAGTTACAACAGTAAGATTGAGAAAATGAACTGTATAATCTAAGTTGTTTCAACTGATTACTACAACTAGCTTAGCTGTTATAGATTTGAATCAGAGTTTGTTGACGGCATGGACTTAGTCTCTACATGCCCCCGCAATATGGAGGATTCATTGTAGACTCCAATCTTGGAGCGAAAATGAAGAAATTGACTGCGACCAAGAGCTTTTGTAAGCATATCTACTAATTGATCATTCAAGCTAATGTGCAGTACACATAAGGAGCCATTAGAGACCTGTTCTCGAACAAAATGATAGTCAAGTGTCAAGTGTTTCATTCGTGAGTGATAGACTGGATTAGCACACAAATATGTTGCTCCTGTATTATTAAGTTGTCATTTTGTGCTTATTTTGTACATAAATTATTTTAATGTGTTGAAATTATTATTCAAAATTGTTAAGATATATGTTATATATATCTTTTATTTAATTTTGACATTATTAGATAATTGGACCTATAAGATAATGTAGCTTCAAGATTTACATTGAATTTAATTGGGTGATGACAGCTGGACCATGACTTAGTGTGTTTAAACAACAATTCTTATTTGACCTGGATTCAAATTGATGTGGTTGCTACACTTATGGTTGTGAAAGAATTATACAGAAAATGAAAGTCACGTTGATGGTATATTATGTTGGTGAAAGTCATTGTGTATGGTTGGATGGTGTGGATAAAGGATAAGAGAAATTTGTTTTGCGTAGATTGTGGTGGATAGCAGAATAAGTGAAGTGAATATCGTGTATATCTTCGATCTATAGATGAAGTCTATTGAAATATGTGAACATCTCCTTGTTGTGGATGAAGTCTATAATATTACGCAAGTGGAGAGAAACCTAGTGGGGTGTATGTGTATTAAGTTATTAATTTGTGCTTCTTTTGTATTTAATTCTCTTTAATGTGTTGAAATTATTATTCAAAATTAATGGAATTGTCTTATAATTGTTCTCAGATGATTTTCAACACCTTCAAGACGAAATTGAATAAAAAAGATGCAAAAGAAATTAAAAAAATCTGAAATTCCAAGTTTGGCAGCAATTCAGTGACTAAGTGTGAGCACGTGTAAGGATGAAATAAATTTCTAGGTCTGCTTTCAAAATCTAAATCTGATTCTTTTGAGATTTTCATAATCTTTTAAGATCATATTGATGGAGATTCACAATCTGAACATGTGGGGGACGTGATCTGCAAGAGAGGATGAAAAAGGAAGGGATCGGGAGGCATTAAGAGGGCAAAATCGTTACTGTTCACGCAGCCTTTAGGTAGGATAGTTTTCTGCAGATTTCTCTGCAGAATTTCCATAGGAGTAGTTTTAGTTTCTGCATTCTTTTGTTCTAGTTTTCGGCAGCATAGTTTAGGAGTAGTTTTGACATTTTTCTGCATTCTTTTTTTGTTCTTTTTAAGGGATAGAGTTTACGTTTCTGCACTTCTTCAGTTTTCTGGACAGCCATTGTTGGTTCTCAATTTCTGCACTTTTCTTCTAGGATTTTCGTATTTTTTAGGAAAAGACTAAGGATGGAGACTATGTGTTTTGTTATTTCTTTGATTTTTAATTCCGTTATGAGTACCTAAAATCCTTTTCTTAGTTGAGGGAGCAGCTGCATTGGCGGTGAGAATGGAGGAACCGTGGAGCCTTCCTTGCCTTAATAGATACCCTTCATGATCGACAAGCTTATCGAACAATTCATCGAAGGAAATGGCAGTGTCTCTAGTGCGAATGGCTGCACAGATTTCTTTACAATCTGGTGATAGACCATTTAAGGTGTGAATGACCAAATCTTCATCGTCAATTGGGCCGTTTATTACGGCTAATTCATCAGCTATTCCCTTTATATGTTGTAGATATTGCGTCATTGATAGATCGCCTTTGGTAGAGGTGGTGATTCGCTCTTTCAATGACATGATACGAGTCCTAGATCGATTTGCATACATCTTGGTTAAAAACACCCAAGCTTGGGAGGAGGAGATCATCGATCTGAGTGTGTTGATGATCGTTTCATCAACAGAGGCTGTTATTGCATGAAGGATGAGTTTGTCTTGCTGTATCCAATGCTTATATGCGGGATTGTTTTCGGGTAGACACGGGAGGCTACCGTCTACGTAACCCATCAGATCATATCCGATGAGCAGTGATGAGAGCTAGACTTTCCAGGCAGGAAAGTTAGAACCTCTTAGCTTCACTCCAGATTGCATATTTAGTGCGACTACGGTGGAATTTCCATCAGCGATTGGCGTTGCATCAGGTGCCATGAATGAAAGATTTGAAATAATAATAATAATAATAATAAGTGCCTTTACGCGTTAGGCTCTGATACCATAAAGAGGTTCAGTTGTTACCAGGAATGAATATGATAATTGTGTTGTGTGCTTTGATCAAATACAAGAGATAAATAAATACAGGAAAATCTAAACTAAAGATCCTGATCTCTAGGATTTGTTACAACAATAGTTTGACTAAGAAAATAACAATCTAAGTCTTAGGATAATATTTGAACCATTCAAACATATTCTAATCAAGTATCCTTCTCAGTTATCATCTATTTTGCGTGAAATGTTTCAATAAAGTTTTTTCATTAATGAATATTGAATATCTTCCCTTATTTTCACTTAATGTCTTCAAGTAATCTGATATATACTTCATGTCATCCAGGAATTGATGTTTTTTTATCACAGTTTATTAACAAAGTCTCAAAGTTAATTATGAGGAATTCACTACGAGGATATTAAATTTGTGTAAAAACTTATATTATTGACTGCTAAAGTGATTACAATTTATAGAAGAGATTACAAGAATATAGAAGATAAAATAGCATATAGTTACAACAGTAAGATTGAGAAAATGAAATGTATAATCTAAGTTTTTACAACTGATTACAACAACTAGCTTAGATGTTATAGATTTAAATCAGAGTTTGATGACGGCATGGACTTAGTCTGTACATTTACCACACGAAAGTCCCATTGTAATTGTTCACTAAATCAACAACAATATCAATAACAACTCAGGAAAAATCCAGTTGAATGTAAAGTTTGAAGAAATTCAGTAATACACAGTCTTATCTCTAATTAGCAGCAAAATTGTTTCCGAAGATAAGCACTAAATGAAGTTTCAATATTATACAAAGATAGGCACTAGCACATCAAATTTGACGGAAATGACATTCAAAGAATATTCAAAAAGTGCAACATGCTACAACAAATACAAAGTGGGATAGAAGTCGATAACTACTTCAATGAGAACTTTTGGTTTTCCATCAGTTTATTAATTTCATTTGTAAGTTTTAAAAAAAAAAAAAATCATTTGTAACGTGTTTCAACTTCTACTTATCTACAAGGAGTCTTCTCTATCTTTAAAGGGGCAAAAAGTCTACATTAAGAAATCCCATATCCATTTGCAATCGGCATGAAGATTCTCAATACTCTCGTCTCAAAGAATATAAGCAGAAACTAAGTATAAAAAATTAAAAATTTTAATTTATGTTGTATAAATAATTTATTTTAATTTATCGAATAAATGAGGTCTTTTTCATCTATTTTATTAGATTTGATCATGAATTTAAACAATTCTTTTAAAAATAGATAGGTATGGATAATTTCTTTCTTCAATTTTATTTTAAATGCTTCAATTTTATTCAATTTTTATTATATACCGATTTTGTGAAAGTTTTAGACTTTAAGTTTCTTTTTTTACTGATATGTATATATATATATGTATACATATATGTATATATATATATACATACATATATATATATATATATATCCAGATGAATTACGACGATGATATATATATATATATATTATAAACCAAAGAGACTGCCAATATGATCCAGATGAATTACGACGATGAATGAAGGGGACAAGACTCGGAATGAAGGGGACAAGATTCGGAATGAAGTAATTCACATTGTCTGTGTAATGTTCAATCCAGATGTTTTCTCTGCAATGATGTTCCATTTTGTGATCATACACCCCTTGTATAGTACGCCTATATTTAATAAGACTTTAAATCAAAGTTTGCCCTCTAATATATCCATTGGAACTTCTAGAAATAGATATTTTATAAATTAATAACCTTTATTACATTATAGCTTTTATGAAAATTAATAAATTAATTTTAATAAAGTAGTAAAATAATATTTTTATTAACAACTCTCAAATAACTTTGTGATTATATTAATATCTATATAAATTGTTATAATTGATTAAGATTTTTAAATTTAAATTTAATTAGATCTCTTCTCTGCCTTTTCTGATTATATCTAATAGTTTTGAAGTTGAATTTTCTAGTTACAACAAATATAATAAAGTTGCTCATATTCAATTGACTAAATTTGTAAAGTATAATGAATATTTAATTAATTAAATCTATGTTTATTATAAATATGCTCTATATATTAATATATTATTAACTAATCGGTATCTTTTTTTAGTTAATACATTTACAAGGTCCCAATAATTGTAGTTGAAGATGAATATTAGATAATGTAAATAAGTATATTCCATCTAATAAATATTGAGTTATTCAATTTTATTGATATGGATTAAATTTATATTGTTGTAGGAGTCAAATAATAAAAATTAACTTGACAATTTTTTAATTATGAAACAAATTATTTCCATAATTTGCTACAATGCTAAAATTATATTTCGGACGAATAATCTATAATTTAAAACTTTTCTGTTTGACTTGTGCTCTAAAATTATACATTAGAATCTGTTTTCAATATTTTTTAAAATAATCTTAATGATTATTCCAATTTATTTGTTTTGATCATTTGATGAGTGAAACCATGCTCCTAGTGACCATTTTCATGGCATTATCCACATGTAATGTAAGCGTCTTCATCATTGATTAAAAAAATCTAACCGATTATGTTGACTTATATAACATCTCACCCCTAATGGGAAGGGTAAAATGGTAATTTGGAAAGGGCCGAGAGTGTTTAGTATTGTGTTGCAATATTCATGCATACCATTACACGTAAATAGTGAAATTGCACATGAAAACAACTGTACATGC
>JAOQMQ010000194.1:1258024-1284472 GCA_027563845.1 Erythroxylum subrotundum
AATGATAAATTTATTTATTAATCAATTTTTATAAATTAATTAATTTTTATTTAACAATTTCCTCCAAATTTAACTTCTTCTTTAAACTTCAACATATTCAATAATAAGAATAATCTCATTCTTTAATCATATTTTAATTTTTAAATTTTTATTTGATTTTTATAATATATTAATTTTTATAAAGATTTAATATCGGTTCAACTTTTAAATCTTAAATATCTTATTTTGTCAGTTTAACTTCCGATTCCATCGATCGGACTCAAATTACATATGTTCTACAAATGTTTAAGCACCTAGAATTATATTTCCGATCAGTCAGTTTATCTAAAACGTTAATTTGTGGCTTGTGTTGCAGAGTGAACTGAACCTCACAGAACCGGCGATGTCACGATTCCCTGACGACAGTCTCCGGCATGTTGGCATTTACTTTCCTGAATCAACTCTTCTTGATTGCCCCAAAGTGTTTACGACGGCTTCTCTGATTTCTTGTATTATGATAAGTAGTATCTGAGTGTGCTTTTTGTTGTGTTACGAAATAAATCTAACATAATAAAAAATGATATCTTCCGAGTTAATGTTTTTATCAAACTTTTTCTTTGTGATTTTATTTATTTTAAAAATAATCTTATTATTCTGAATTATTCAAAAACAGTTTATAAAATTAAAAAATTTAAAAAGAACTTTATATTAATTTTAGTCGTTTGATTATATTAACTTAATGAAAGCCTTTTTCTACTATTTGAGGTAATTACTTGGATTAGAATCGACTTGAATTTTTATATGATCAAGTTGGATCGATCATAGAAACATCATCCCATGAGTAAAAGTTTTGTCATGTAATCATTTATGCTAAATAATGGATCAAAACGTAAATTATTTTAAAGTTTTCTCGTATTATAAAATATTTTTAAAGTATTTTTAAATAATAAAAGTAATTTTTAAATAAATTAATCTATTAAGCATCGACAATGATGAATTATACTTAATTTTGTATTTTCTTGTTAAAACAAACTCAATTAACCTTCGAAGCGGGTCCGAACTTGATATAGGATACTAAACAAATACGAATACCTATTGCCATCTTTGATTAGACCCAATTTCAGAACAATGCCTGTTTTTTCCCAATCAATGGAGAGTGTGACGAGAGACAGAAGGGATGATTGCACCAATGAGCCAGCAACTATTCCAAGCCACAGGCCTTTCACTCTTAAATGTGCTACAAGCCCGAGTACAACAGCCACTGGCAATCCAACTAAATAAAATGCAAAGAGATTGATATATGCTCCTATGCCTTGCCATCCACATCCTCTCGCAATGCCTGCTTATGCATATCAACTAATGTATTAAATGGAAGTTAAACCAATAAGACAAGAGATTTAAGGTTCAAAATGTTCAACCGAAATTAGAACGTAATAAAACCTGCTAAAGATTGAATAAAATTAAAGAATTTAAAATATAATTGTCCTTGCTGAGAAGAATTTAAAGTTTAATTGAAAAAAGAAGTTAATAAATAAATTTTATTTATTTATATATTTTAGTTTATAAAAATTTATTAATTTACAAAAATTAATTGATTAATTAATAAATTGATCATTTTTTAACAATAAGAGTTATTAAAATAAATCAAACCGAAAATTTGAAAATCCAATCGAAAAAGACGATTCAGGGTTTTAACGATTAAACTGAATGAACTAGTTGAGTTTTTTAATCATTGTCAATTATGCCCACATTTTAATAATAGAGGCAGCAAAATTGGACCGAACCTAATTGGACTAGTATAAAATTAGATGGTTCAAGGTTTTTACGGTTGAATAGACTAAACCGGTTAAGTTTTTTAATCATTGCTTTTTTCAAAAATAAATATGGAAAAAATAATTTAAAAAAAGGAGGCAAAGATCACTAACCAGACAATATAGCCTGAAAGCTGTCCATGAAAAGTGAGATACAAATGATGGGAGTGATTGTTGCAAGAAACTCCACAACATGCTTGTTATTGCTATAAGCATAACCTACAAATTGCCTGCGGAAGAAAAGAATGGTACTTGCAATGGCTGCTTCTGTACCAGCAAGGCAGACTGCAACCACGACCACCATTCGAGCAAATTGAGGATTCCCAGCTCCTAGATCCTTGGAGACCCTCGTACTGTTGATTCACATACATAGAAATTGCTTATGTAATAAAAATAACGTCATTTTAAAGTGTGCAATTAGAATTTTTTACAGAAATTAATGGTTTCCAACAAATTTAACCCTACTTATTATATAATTAAGAAAGAGCTAAGGCATGTGTAATTACCAAATCATCATAGCAGAAGGGACACCAAAGCGATAGAACTTGCCAACACTCCTGAAAGCTTCTCTAGAAAATGGTGCTCTGGTTTTTGAACAGCTTGAAGAGTACTTCACGTAGAGTCCAAGCAATGCCACATTCAACCAAGTTGACAAACCGAAGGCTAAAGCTGCTTATGTCTCTCCTAATTTAATCTCATATACCAAAATCCAACAAGCTGTTACATGAAAGAAGAGAATGGATATGGTACTGAGAAGCATTGGAAGAGTCAAGCTTTGTGTTTGGAGGAAACGAGTTAGAGGTTTAAGAACTGCAGTTCCAAACAATGCAGGGATTAACCAGACTGAGTACTTGCGAGCTTGGTCAGCGATTAATGGATCTTGGCCTGTGAGAATTAGTATTCTGCCCATGAGAATCCTTAGAAGACAGATTGGAGGACAAATGATGAGCAGAGAGATGATGGCACTGTAAGTGAAAGTTCCAAGCTTTTGATACTCTCCAGCTCCATAAGCTTGTCCACATAAAGTTTCCAATCCACCAGCCATCCCTGACTGTTGGAGGACTCAATTATAAGAAATATGACTAGAATTACAGCAAATCACGTTGAAAGCTCGGGTTAGAACTGCAATATTACGACTGCGATCATGATCATGTATGCATATTAAGTTATTAACTAATGGATGATCTGAAGCACATTAGCGCAATTACATTAGGAGGGGCAATAGTAGTACTGACCATAAGGCTAAATCCAGTGATATTGGTGAGAGAGGTGGCAATGGCAACACTAGAGAGAGCAAGTGGATTGAGATGTCCTACAATCACCATAGACGTAATTGGAAGCAGATACTGCAACACTGAAACTCCTACCATTGGAGCTGCTAAGCAGCTTGTCTTCCTTAGCTCTTCTACAAACACACCCCATGACACTTCCCATTTCCTTTCTGTTCCCTCAACAACTTCTTCCATGACTCTTTTAACAATTCTTCAAAAAATAAATACCCAAAACTGTATCTTTCCTTCTCTTTAAAGCCTAGAAGTAATAAGATGGAATCTCATCGTAGTTTGTCCACTTCCATGAGAAGGTTGGACTCTTAATCAGCCAAGTTTATGCATTAAATTTTTTTTATATCTTACTAGATTGATGTTCTTAGTTGGCTTGAATACTATGGTGTTGTTGAAAGATTTCAACCTATTTCTTTATTAGATTCATTTAATTCCAAGGAAATCTAAATTGGGATATGAACCCTTATTATATAAAACAAAATAAAAAAATCATTCATGTTACAATTAATTTAAAAATTAGGAAGTTAATACAATATTATTGTTTATATTATATGACCATTTTACTGGCTGTTAAATATAGATAATATCAGGAACTAGGTCTAATATTTTTTAAAAATTAGACTGATAAAATAACAAATTTAAGATTTAAAAGTTTTAACAGATAATACTGTTATAAAACCCGTATATAATAAAAATTAAACAATTTTGAAGAATTTAAAATAGAATTTATAAAAGAAAATTATTCTTACAATTTAAAAAATAAAAGTTTAACTAAAATAAGATTGTTAAATAAAAATTTATTTATTTATTTCAATTTCAATTAATTAATTAATTAATGTAATTAATAATTAATTAATTTAATTAATAAGCTAACTAATTTTTAATAACAAAAATTATTATGAAAAATTGAACAGAAGTTAATAATTAAACTAAATAATGTACCATTCAAGGTTATCTACTCAGTTTTTTATTTTTCAAAGAGTAAATCTGGAGGTTTCTGTGGATCAGGAAAATGTCAAGCGTAAATGATGCAGGTCAACATTGAGACTTCGTTGGATATACAAAATATTTTTTATTATTTTTAATCACATGACAATGCCAGAGTTAATGATGCAGATCGACATTGAAATTGATTAAATAATAGAAAAGACTTGATCCACAGAAACCTCCTTCAGATTTACCCTTGCCTTTTAACCTTTTGTTGGGTCGAGATGGATAAAATTAGATTTCAAGGGTCCTGTCACTGACTAGCTAACGGAACAAATACTGTACTACATCCAGTAGAAGATGATTGTGGAGTTAGCGCAGTGACCTTATCTTTGTCTGTTAACTAGTTATTGTTCCATTACCATTGGACTCGTTTTGCTGTCTCCGGTGAACTTCCTGATCTATCAGAAGATTAGCTGTAAGATCTTAACATAATAACAGCAACAATAACAATAACGTTTTAATAAAAATCTTGCCAGGATGCAAATCTGAAGAAATTCGGAAATGCATAGTACTGAAATTAATAACAAAATACTTAAAAAAGTGGACAGCCTTAGGATGAGTACCTTCTCATTCTTGATTCAGGTAACACAAGGTAATACAGAACACAATGGAGACCAGAGAAAATTCTCAAATAAAATTGAAGATAAGTAGGCATTTCATAAATATTGATCCAGGATAATAACTATTACAAGAGGACATGCACAACTACATAACCAAAAGTGCAGAGAAAAAAAGACATTCTAGCAATTTGCATATAATACAAAAGAGAGAAGACAGAATTGCTAATCTTGAATTGATTGCATATGAGAGCTATTTAATTAAAATATATAGAAATATGGTGAACTTATTTCTCGTCACACATTGTTATAGACCCTAGATTAAAAGAGTAAAAATGTGTGAAATCATCCACTGCCTTAGAGAAAACAAGGATATTAGCATTTCCTCCAGGCAAGAGAATCCCAGAAAACCATATATAGCCGCATGTTCGCACAATTGTTATCCTACTCTTTGTATCAATTTCCTAGCCCTTTGCCTCAAGTAACTGCTTGCCTCTTTACCTGCCATTAAGCGACTAGTCAGATCAAGAGATAAGCCCAAGATTCAACAACCTTTCACCAAGGTCAATTTAAACAAGTGCTGCATATGAAGCCACTGACAAGGAGTATATCTAAATTCAACAGAAAGCAAATGAGGTGAATACTACTTTTCTTTACACATGGTGTACCGTCATGGTTTTTTATCATTTTCATGCTCCAGAAGCTTGAATCTGATTCAACGATTTATATACCATTTGGACACAAATTCATAAGCTTGCATATAGAAACACAAAAAAGAGATGCATAAATTTTTAGGGACTCGATAGTTCAACACCAGCCACCAATGCTGAGTATTAATCAGACAACCTCAAGGACCTCTAGAGTTGATTAAGAATAATGTATACAACTTATGCATCACACTGGTATTCCAGAAAACGGATGAATGAAAAGGAAATAATGAGATGAAGAAGCAGATTACAGAATTTGGATGGCCATATTTCAGTATATTTGTCTTCCTAAGTAGGCAGCTGAGGAGCATTCTGTTCTTAGAAGGGGACAAGCTCATCAAAGATACACATTTTAATCATTATATTAATTTAATTTTTATGACAAAACACCATCAGAAGAAGACTTTAAATAATAAATAGAAAAAAAGAATCAAGTTATGCTACCTCGGGTCATCTCAGAATCATCTTCTTTTAGAGACGGTATCTTCATTACTAATTTCTCCAAAGCCACCAAATCGAGGAGACGTAAAAGTCCTCAATGACTTAGTATTCTGGCTAGAGCTATCCCCAAAAGAGCTGGAACGACCTGAACTAGAGTCCCCAAAAGAGCTGGAACGACCTGAACTAGAGTCCCCAAAAGAGCTGGAACGGCCTGAACCAAAACCCCCGAAAGAACTTGACCGATCAGAACCACCTAAATCACCAAAACCACTGTTACGAGTGAAACCAGAACCACTAAAATTTCCAGGTTGGTTTCTGTTAGAACCAGAACGACCAGATCCATTAAATTGACCACCCCAACCACCAGCACTTCCAAACCCAGAATTTCTGTAGCCTCCAGAGCGACCAGATCCATACTCTGCTTGACCACCAAATCGACCAGAACCTGAATCACCAAATTGGCGGTCCCTCATAGAGCCAAATCGACCACTGTCCCTGGCGTTGGACATATTTATGCTTCCATCACCAGCAATCCTGGGAAGCTGAATAACAATAACAGAAAACTTATAAGCTCCTGATGGAGAAATATGAAACAGTACCAGCACATGCATATTCGGGTAATAACTATTATATCTAAAAGCAAGGAGCAGGGTATGCACAATGTAACAGATATCTATCAATGGATGTGGTAAACTTATCAAAGAAATTTGAACTCAAAACATAATCAAAAGCAAATGATCTATTGAAAATATATAGAAACAGTCGAACTTTTAAGTTTATTATGCCATTTTGGGCAAAAACTTTTGAATTGCTTTCAGCTTTGCTGATATTCAACAAACTTAAATCCATAAAGCAATTCAATTGGATGACAGACGAAAATTTCATGATAGGAATGCAGCAGAATTATATGAACTTTGGTGCATAAACAAAACATCAATTGATCCGAGTCAAAATTATGTAAACAGTTTCTTGTCAATATATCAAATATATATTTTCTGCAAACCAACAAGGAAGATGAAGATAACCTCTGTAAACCTGCACCCCACTTCCCGTTCATATATCTTGACTTGCCTGGCCTGATCCTGTGAGTAAATGAGAATGGTAGTTCCTTTCTTTCCAGCACGACCAGTGCGGCCAGAACGATGGACAAAAGTTTCTGGATTGTTTGGAATTTCATAATGTATTACCTGGCCATAGGAGTATATAAGGAAAAAAGGTGAACATTAAAGCACATGGACTTGCACTTCTTCAGGAGTTAACAGATGAAAATTTTCTAGCAAAGGTAAATAAAAAGCCAAAAAGACTAAAGCAATTAAAATAGGCAACAACTTATAACAGAGGGTATCGACTGCAAATCTGAGGATTAGCTCATCAACTTCATTTTTAATTCAATTAGATTTTAATACCTGGAAGAAATACAACTTCAATTTCAACTTAGTTGAATGCCTCATATGTTGTTGTACCTAATTTTGGCTTTCTAAACTAGAAGGAAACTCAAATATGTAGCACTTGCAAATATATGGGAACAAAATATTGGAAGGCCTTGCACATAATCATATATGAGAATAAATTCTCAGCAGGGTGAGTAGTGGTCTATCTGCCGACAATATAGCAGCTGTGAAAGACTTTTGGCTCACCAGATCAACATTAGGGACATCAAGGCCTCGAGCAGCAACATCAGTAGCAATCAGTATGTTAAAATTTCCATTCCGAAAGCCTGAAAGAGTTCTTTCTCTCATAGCTTGTGATATGTCCCCATGTAGAGCTTCACATCTATAGTTTCTTGTCATAGCGTTTGCCAATCGATCAGCGTCACGTTTCGTTTGAGTAAAAATAATACATTTTCCTCCCTTTGCATGTTCCTAACAGAACACAACAGTCTGAGACAGTGAAAATAATTGATCGGAACAAAAGTAAGTTTTGGAAAAGATTGCATCAGCACCTGCAGCTTGTACAGAACAAAAAGAATCTCAAACATTCTAAAAAAGGTTTAGAAAGCTTATCAGATGACAGTGAGTGCTAGATTCATACCGTTATTAAAGGACCAAGAATCGATGGTTTCTCATACATTTCTGAAGCAATTGAATAGAGTGTGATTCCGTCAGCCAATTTCTTGTCAGAATCTCCAACCTACACCAAATATCTTATTTCAAAATTCTAGAGAATCCTAGCAGCAACAAGAATGAAAACAAAACTATCATTGTCATGTTGTTAAAGAGTTGCACAGCTGCTATGATTTACAACTATCTATTCAGTAATTCCAAACATATTGCAACACTCACAAGATCAATTGTCAATGGATCTTTAAGATAATTCCTGACAAGGTTTCTAATCCAAGTAGGCATTGTAGCAGAGAACAACATGCTATGCCTTTTCTGTGGCAATTTCTGGAAAATGGTTTCAATATCATCGACAAAGCCCACACTAAGCATCTGATCAGCCTCATCAAGAACAACATATTGAACTTCCGACAAGTTAAGCGATCCCCTCTTCATCAAATCAATGATCCGGCCCGGCGTTCCGACAACTACATCAACACCATAATCCAGCTCCCTCATTTGGCGTGTAATAGGTGTTCCACCATAGAGACATATGCTATCAAGGTTGGGAGCAGATTCCTGAAACTCCTTCTCAACTTGACGTGCAAGTTCTCTTGTTGGGGCCATGACCAAGGCCAGAGGATTCCTTCCTCGTCTATACAAATAGAATATGATTCATGACTATCGGAATTACATCTATTATCAAGAAATAAGTACCCAACAAGTGAACATACCCATGTTTTGCATTGAACTGAAGTATTTTATCCATAATGGGGATACCAAAAGCAAGTGTTTTCCCTGTGCCAGTTCTAGCTCGCCCAAACAAGTCACGCCCTTGCATTGCTGGCTCCAACACAGCTCTCTATAATAATGAAGTAAAGTTATAAACTTCAGCTCATACAACATAAAGCATAACAGCACATGGTCACTAAATGAACTCAAACAGAAACAAATATCCATACACAAAATGACCTGAATAGGAAAGAGTTTGCTAATGCCACGGCCAGCCAAAGCAGAGACAATTTCCTGAGAAATTCCTAATTTTGCGATGTCAAGACCCTCCTCACCACTCCCTTTCAATCCTTTCTCATCGTCGGACCCATAGTCATCCACAGCAAACTGTGCCTGTAATCCAACCGAAGCCCTGAACTGCAAAGGTCCAGACATTACATGAAAGTCCCTCCTCCCAATCCCAAAATCCCATAATTTGGATCTGTTATCAAAAGAGGGGCATCCGCCCCCATTTCGAGGTTGAACAGTAACACTAGCTGATTCTATAGACTTGCTCAGTGCTGATAAAACCCTCTTTGGGATCAGCGCACGAGACCGTCGCAGTACTATGCCCACCATCATGTAAAAATTAGGGTTTAAGCGGCTTTTTCTGAGTAGAAGAAGGCGCAGGGTTTTAGAGCAGCCCTCGCAGAAATTTATGGGCTTTATATGTGCTGCGGCTAAGATGCCCGTAAAAATCTTTAAATGACTAATCTTTTAATTTAATTTACTAAATTTTAATTGATTTATTAATTAATTAACCAATTTTTATAAATTTTGATTAATTAATTCATTTTTATTTAACATTTTTAATTTAATTTTTATTTTTAATTTATTCTATATTTATTCTGTATTAATTTTATAATAAATAAATTTTTAAACTTTAAACTTTTAATCTAATTTTACTTTTTTATAAAGACTTTTAGATATTTTGACTTATATCTTTCATTAATCGGACCTTTTTGTATATATATATATATTAATTGAACTATTATTAATTTAGTCTCATCGTTAAAATTAATATTTTGATCATCTTGTTTTGTATATACTCTATGTATCATTTATTAACTTTAGAGTATAAATAATATTTTAAGAGACAATTCACAACTTTACACGAATATTATCAAAGCAACACATTAATAATTAGGGATGACAATAGGTCAGGTGAGTCTCAAGTCCTCCCAAGCTTAGTTAGACCCAATCATTGATTGCTGGGAGTTAGGCATCGTCTGAGGTTCGATCAAGCCTGAACCTGAGCCTGAGCCCAGACCGACTTTATCTAACTAAATTTTTTTAATTGTAGGTACAAAACAAAGTTGTTTTTAGCAAGACGACATCATTTTACTTCAAATGATCGGACATCAAATTGCTAAAATTGTTTTTAGCAATTTGGTTAATATATATTCTTGACTCATTTTATGTACATATTTACTAAAAATCTAACTAATAACATCTTTTTGAATAAAATGTTGTATCTTAAATACAAGAGCTAATATATTTAAAAGTGTAATTTTTTAAAATTTTCTTAATTTAGTGCTCAAATTTTTAAAATTTTGAATTAAGTGATTAATTTTTTAAGACCTTAATACTTCAATTCAAAAGATTATTTCTAATAATGTGACATGTTTACTGAATACCACATACATGTACATCTATTAGCTATATAAGTAAAAACTAACATTTTAACCTAAATTATTAAAGTTTTAAAAGATTGATTGAAAAATTCTGAAAAAGTTGAACACTTTAAGATTAGTTATTACATTCCAATTCCTTCTCAACACCTGCAAAGAAAAATCCCGAATGTGTTTTCTTGTAGAATTAAACAAAAGAATTTAGAAATAAAAGTGTTAATACTATAACCCTAAATACATACATAAATAATGCTTCATCTTCTTTAGAGAATAAATAAATACTATCCAAGTCAAGAAAAAAGAGAGATTCTCACACCGTTAACATAACATGTTACATTTTTGGCTGGAATTTAGTGATTTATACACATAATTGATAGGCCTTAATATTACATAATACATCTAAAATTGGTTCCATCTAACTAGCAACCAAAGATGATCTTCTAATAAGTTATGTGTTTATCTGTAATAGGAGTATGCAACAGTTGACAGATCTTCCAAAGAAACAAGTTCTATAAAAACTTTTATCAGATTTAGATCAGCTCGTAGTTGCCAAACTTTAGCATTGATGCGTGGCTCAGGCTGCAACGACTCACCGAATCTCTAGAATGATGGAAGCAGAGATGGATGGATAAACCGCTAAATTGAGCATGGAACATCGAGATAGCCTCATTGTCAGATTGACCAGCAAATGCTGGATAAGTGTTGAGTTTCTGTCCATCTTCTCCTTCAGTTTCTGTAATTAGTAACTCAGTGATTATCATAAATTGAAAAGCATTTTACGAGAAAAACAAGTCTGAAAGTTGCAAACCTCTAGGCACAGCAAGAAATGGTGGCAAAAAGCGAAGGTGCATCAGCCAATGCTGCCAGATACATCTCCAGAAAAAGCACTTCCGTACGACACTGATCCTGTTTGCGAGGTACTACCTATTCGAGCCTTTTGAATTTGTCGAATCCTGAAAGCGTCCTGAGGCAGCGGTTGGCTATGGACAGATGTGCTTTCATCGTCAACTTGCCCTACAATGCAAAAAAGACCTTGTTATGAATGGAAGGAAATCACCATTACAGAGTGCTCTTGTTCTTACTATCAGCCATCATTTCAACCTCAACAAGGGCTGACCTTTAACAAATGCAATGGAGCCAGACCCTTCTGGGCAAAGCAAATGTTAAAAGGTAACATCGTGTAACAATTATCAATTGGGAGCTAGTGATGTCAATTTCTGATCTTTCTGATCATTTATACCCACAGAACAAGTCTAATAGTAGACATTTCAAGAAACTTACTATCAAGGTCCTTTCTTTTTCCAGATTGTCTGTCCCTTGCTGGTTTGAAAGACGAGCCACTTCGTGCAGGATGTGACCTGCTGGAACCAGAAAGGTCACTTGTGGCAGGAGCAGGACCAGTAGCAGGAGAGGTTCCTGACTTTCCCATTACTCCAGATGGTATGTCGCTCTGCAGACATATCGATAATACTATGTCTACATTTGGTGTTGGACCTAGACAATTGAGAACTGAAAGTCAGTAACCAAAAAGTAACAATAATTTGAAGCGCCAACCTGTTTTCACAGGCATCATCTTTCAATATAAAAAGTAATACTACGACAGCAAACTTAGTACGTAAAGCAAGACTACAACACATTAATGGAATAGCTGGAATCAATAGAAAATCATACCAAAGCGAACACGAATTGAATATATTGTTGACATAGCATTAAACAAAAGCAATCAGAAAGAAAGGATTAATAAGCACAACCCTGATTTACAACGGAATCAAGTTGATCATGTCTAACACTTAACTGCAAATATATAACAGAAAACTTTACCAACAAGTAAACACGTAATAGACATGAAAGTTTTAGATTTTACCTTCAACTATAGGCAAGTTTGCCAAAAATGATAACAATGCTGGTGGTGTGGCTTTTAATATCTCATCAAATTCATCAGTTGCTCCAGAACCTGCCAACCCAGCAATGGAATTAGACAAAGGATTGGAAGTCACCCCAAGTGCAGATGCAGTTGTGCTTGGTAGAATTCCGGTCCCCACTGTCCAATGAATTTATGATTTCTATAAGCTACATAAAACATCAGCATGCACACAATCCATACTTTGCAACTTTTAGATAGTCTTTCATTGGTGGAACACTTACAGAACTTTGAGGCAGTTAAAAAGATTACAAACTAATGTTATGGATCAACCATCCCATTTATTTTTCATCCTCGAATTGGGTAGAAAATTGTAGTATAGGACAAAGCATCATGCATGGATGAGTTCCCGACGATGTGGTGAATAGAAAAACAGACCAGCATCCACAATGAGAGTTCAAGAGAAACAATTGGGAGTAAAAAAGCCAAATAAGGACCTATATAAAAGATTAAAAGGGTATTGAAGTCCGTATCACAAAACCTGGAAGCTAATGTCAAACTAATTTAACCTTAGCTATTCTCTGTCTCTAATCGGAATGATTGGCTAAAATGTAAGCAATGGAGCTACCCATGAATACTGAGAAGTCAATACATGAAGAAACCATTCAAATCAACATCATCTAAGCCCTGGTCTGCTCTCAGAAATTTTTTTATCAAATAAAACGAGAAATCCTTTTGGAAGAAGAAAAGAATGAATATCCAAATAGGACTAGCAATACCAACTAAGTGTGATATAGGCTAATATTGCTAATAAACAATTTAAGAATTGCATACCAGGTTTTTGCCTTGGATCATTAGTCACCACGCGTGTAGTATCTGGATTAGTTAGATTCTCAGATGCGGTTGTGACACTTGCAAGGCCTGTGGAACCTGCACCAAATAATTGTAAGATCAACTGAAAGGGGAAAAGAAACGGATACTACCAGCTAAACCATCACTAGGATACATATTATATGGAACTAGTTCCCATCGTGGTAGAAAAAACAGGGTGCATTATAATGAACTTTAAACACACATATAAGTGATTGTGATGTAAAGCAATATATAATTAATCTACAGATTCTAACTCATTTTACTGTTTATAAGATTGACTATTTCATCCGGAGAGAGAAAACCTGAGATAACTAGCTATATATTATCAAAAGTATTGGAAAACTAGGTTACAGAAAGGAAAATAATCAACCAGGCCGGAATTAATGTTGAATTGTGTTAGGAGTAGCATTTATGCTTGATCTTAAAGAAGACGAAAAAAAAACTATTACCTGCCCCTGATCCAATGGAGATGGCAGACTTTTCCATCTTCTTATTAATATTCTTAGTGAGCCACTGCAAAGAAACAATCAGCATTAAGTTTCCAAACCAGTAACGCACAACACGCAAGATCTTAAAACAACTCTCAAAGCCAAGTTCAAAACATTTCAAACAATTGCAGTTCTTTTTAGCCAAACAACAACTTCAATCAATTTATGTCTCAAAAAGTGCATGAATAGCCACAAGGATGTTCCCCTCAACAGCAAGAAATGTGTACCAGCAATGAAATCCAAATTATCAAGTGTAATATAAGAACTACCTATGGTGACATAAAATAAATATAGATCTTGATGAAAAGAGTATAGTAGTGGAAGTAAAGATTTACTCTGTGGTAGATAGTAATTGATATACAGATTGAAACTGCTGTACATTCAAATAAAAAACGAAAAGAACAATACAACAAACAACACTTTACAAAACATCAAAAGTTAAATGATATATAAAATATGAAAACAAAGGCATAAGCTAAAACAAATACATTATCAATGTAATATGTAAAAGTATAAAAGAATTGCTGAAATTTGGCACTTCAAGAATTCTAATTCATGAAAGAGTATTCAAAGAACAAATTATAAGTGAAAGTACCTCTTGTCGGGCTAAATGATCCAAATCCTTTGAGGAGCATGGCCAAAGATCCATGAAATTGTATCTTGACACAACATCTTGCAACGTATCCTCTAATACTGCCCCTCCATCTTCACCAGTCCTTGAAAGAGCTTCTTTCCTTCTCTGCTCAACCTACAAGAAGCAATTCATAGTTAGGGCTCAAGTTCCAGGAGGCTAAAGGAAAATAATAGTAGCACAATTTTTAAGAGGGAGTATACAAAGTAATCTCCTGTTCCTTAAATGGATAATCTCATTGGCAATGAGCAATTAGAGTTCTAACTCTAATTTCAAATTGCATCCCTATCTGTTCTCAATGGCAACTGTGAAGGAAAAACTTCCCTACATAAGTTTTACGATCCATTTCCTCCATTTCTCCACAACAAACTGTCATGCTTTACATCATGAATGATTCAATAATGAGATAAAAGTAGAGACCTTACTATGGCAACTTTGACTATCCTGACCTGGAAGTGTCAGGAAGCCATCATTTCTATTTGATCTTTTACCAAATGGATTGTTGGTTTTAATAGCACATACAATCTTTCACAGATGTATCCATGCATACCGTGGGGGTTTACCAACTAGTTCAGCTTGATGCTTAAAATGTTGGAGAAACTAGAAGATTAATGCAGTACTTGAACCAACACACAAGAATCATTGGTAATTATGAGGTGGTGTTGTCATGCAGTAACACAACATAGAGATTCCACAGACAGAAAAGGTAACTGATAAAATTAAAGTATAAGAATGCCCATCAAAAAAAAAAAAAAAACTATTGTTTAGCATAAGCACATCTGCAGAATGTAGGACTCCTTTTTTGGAATAGATCAAGGCATTTTGCAAGAAATTAAATTATCTAAGAAGCAGATCACAATGTTAAGGGTCAACAATGTAAGAGGAAAGAACCAGAAAGATTTTTCGGGGATGTCTCTAACATCCTTGATAATGATGCCAAAGGATCATGACTTCTATTTTTTGGTGCTTTAAGACAAGAATTCAATGAAAGATAAAGTTTTATCCATGCTGTTCTCTTTTATTTGATTGAAACCCTAAAACTTAACGAATTTGAAACTGAAAAGAGTTCTTTTCCAGATTATAAACAGAAAATGAAGTACATATAACCTTTAACATGCTAGCAAGATCTCCATATGTCTGCTCAAATTGTATATATCGTTTCCAGATCTGCATTAGAATACAGATAAGGAAATAAAATATCACCAATAGACAGTAAAAATGAATGAGTCAGATTGTATTTATAATGATATGAAGCAGGATACAGACAATGTAAATGAATCAGAGGAGTTATATATATAATCATATGAAGCAGCAAGGTCATGCAAGTAGCTATAATCCCTATGCATCTGTTGGAAGAACTCAAGTAACAGTGGACACATCATGCATCTCATTGTTAGAGCCTTGGACATGGGTGAGGGGATCAATTCACCCTTATCCAAAGGGATCAGAAAGTTCTGCTGTGTATTTACTCAGTCTATTCTTAAAAGTGGTTAAGAGTAACAGAAAAATAAACTCAGAACAGAGGGAACTTTCCAGTTGTTACTTCAAATACATGAAATTTTGTAGTTTGAAGATTGTAAAACCATTTTTTCTATTCCATCTTATTTCTATGCATTCTCAGGAGATAATTAAAATGTCACTCCGTGTTACAAATATTTAGTATTTAATATACACTGTGCAATAGTTTAACAGTTCAACAATTCAAAATATTAGTGATAACATCAAAGACAGCTACTTCCATGGTTTAACAAGTAAACAATTCAAAATTCTATCTATAAAATAAAAAAGAACTACACAAATAAGAAGAAAGAACCAATTAAATATTTTAAGCTCTATAGCAAGGCACAAGCTCTTATTCATTCTTTCTTGGTCAGCTGTCACCTTTCACCACCAGTATATGACATAGGATAGAATGATAATCATAATCATGTTCCCTGTCACCATGGCACAAGCTACATAAAAATATAAAGAGATACTGAACCTCCACAGATTTCTCAGGTGGTAGTGAGCTTAATGCCCGCTCAAACAAAGCTCGGGTGTTTCTGTCATCATTCAAACGAGACAAGAAATCTGCATATCTGCAATATTTAGCACAAGAGTTAACAAACACGGAGAAACCACACACAACAAACATCTGTAGAAAACCGAGTATAGCAATGCCATCTTCTTCATTGTTGGAATGTTATAATTCATTCAAAAAGGCATGGACACTACAAGACATACTGCCAAGATGGCCCCCATACTGCCAATAATATATATCATTGTTTAAAGAAAAAAGCAAATTAATTTGATTTCATTTAAGGTACAAAGAACGCCAGACCAGACATACTTCGATACAAAAATTATTGGTAACTGATTCCTCGGACACCATGCAATACTTATTCCTTTGCATAAAGCAAAAATGTGAGGTTCGACAAATGTATCTCTACTTAGTAAACATATGCTCAGCCATTCAGAAGTTGACCTATAGCAAACAGTAACAAGTGTGACAATAAGGAACTTCAAATAGTTTTACCCATCCCAAGGCACCTACTCTCTGAAATCAGCTTGAAATACCAGAGTTCAAAAATTAATACCATGTATCACATACGTATATTCCTAAGTACCATTGGCAAATGCATTAACAGTTATTACAAAAGCCCCCTTGTCATTGTGAGCAGCAGCAGTGTTTTCCACTACCTCAACAAATTTGAAAAAGAATGTAAAAATGTAGGGCTAATTTGTGTTAAATTACTAAGGGAGGAAGAAAGGTTGTCTTACTCAAGAATGTAAACAGGTTCATGTATAAATCGTTTCAATCCTGCTTCAAAAATATTGTGTGCTACCTGCATGAATATACAACTTCTTAGTAACTTCCAACAAGCAAGTGATCAATGTCCACACAATTGTTGAATATAAGAAGAAGATTCAAGATTAAATAAGAGACCATAAAAGTGTTGTATATAATTCACAAAGAGGACGACTCATTACCTTTGGATCCTTGTCGAGGCAAAAGACCATCAAGGCATAAGCAACAAATACATGATAACTGCAATTGGGGGATTTGCGAGTATCCAGGAAGTACTTGCGAGCTGCTTCTAATCCTTCATTTCTTCTTAGAAAACGAATAAACTACAGATTGAAATGCCATCAAGATAATAAATATTCATTCTAGAATGAGAAGTCTGTCGTTTCAAGGAATATAATACATTTGGATGTGAATGTCACATTTAGTACAAATTTTCTGAGAGAAGACAAGACATATAAATGTAAAATTTTGGAAACATGGAAACAAAACTTAAATAATGTTTTAAAGAAGGAAGGATGTGAGAGGGAATAAGTTGAATAAAAAGTTTTCTCAGGAAACAGATATTGTCACCCATGTAGAGAGCTGATCAGATATAAGGACCTGTTGTCTGCAAATCTATTTACAGGTTCAGTGAGAAGAAAGCACATCAGTTCTTATCTGAAAATAGGGTAATATTACACCTTACAAGTACATCCAATAACTCTTCTTGATCTTCAGATCCATATGTTCCAACAAGCATAAGGAAACAAAATTCATCTTCCCTGGGGTACTGTTACGATGAGCAAAACATATCTACTGATGAGAGTCCAGCATCCTAGATTAATAATTTGTTACCTGTATATGTGCTAGGGCCGTTGCATTGTCACCATCTCCCAAAAGGCTTTCATATATTTTCTTGGCCGGCTGATGAAAGTAGGAGCAGAAAGAAAAAGATCAAGAACCAAAAGCTGGTTATTGATTGAATTCTAAAAAAGAATCCGCTCACCTGAATTGCACCACGAGTTTCCTCTAATTCAGCATAAGCATACTTTAACATTTCTGAATCTGTGGGTATAAACCAGGAGAAATGGAAAATTGGTGCATGCAAGCAAGCACACAGAAAAAAAATAAACTTTAGATGATGCAACAGAATGATTTAAGAAAGCAAAATTAGAATTGTTATCAACCAGCGATATTCAGTATCCTACACCTAAATAGGTTACTTATAGCACGAATAGGAAAAGAAATAAAGCTATAATGAAAACAGTTTCACGTTACAGACTTAAAAGGAAAAGGGAAAGACATTTTTACCAGGGAGAGCCTTCAAAGCCCTCTGAAATACTTTGATTGCAGTATCAACAGAACCACTTTTTGCATGCCATGTCGCATAATCATACCATATGTCAGGATAGTGGTACAAATACATTAGGCACTGCAAACCAACACCACAGAGTAAGCATTTCATTTCATAAAGAATAGGTTGTAGAAAACTCTCTAGCATGTAAGATTTCAGAGTACACATAAAAACATGTGACCAAGTAAGACATCATTCTCACTAACGTAAAAAGCAGCATATCATTGTCTACACCATAGAGCTAACAAGGAGATTTTTCCCCACTCGCAATTATTCTTTACATGTAGAATTTACTGTTTATTTACAATGTTAATTCCATTTCTCCATTCTCAACTAGAATTGTGCCATTTCTTGGAGCATTCAGGAGTGTTGAACAATAGTGTTGAACAATAATAAATTAATGTTAGTTGATGCTTACCCTAAAACCTTTCTTTAACATAAGATCACAGATAGACATGTTCAAAAGGAAACTAAAACCAAGAAAGCAACGTCTTTAAGGAAAACCATTTCTGCATGTGTATATGTGCATACATGAGAAAGAGAGAGAGAGATAAACAAATAAGGAACAGAAAACTTGTACATTTTCCAAGTTCTCTACCACTTTCAACATTAGGTAAAGGTCTAGGGAACAAAAGAGAAAAGCAACATCAAATAGAGCTAGTATAACCTACGTGTACTAAATGAGATAAATTAAAAGAAAGTGGAAGGAGGGAAACCACAAAGGACTAACTATTTATACCTGTTCATAGGTGAATACAATACGCTTATTAGCTGAAACACTGTCTATTCTTTGAGGATTTCCCCTGCCATAGAGTAACAAGAACCATAACAAGAAGTCATCAACATATATTCCATTCAATTTAAAGCTGCAAGTGATGAAGGACAACTTATAACATGGTCATATGTAAAAATCCAATATGTCAACGGCATTTCATTTTTAACTATAGACAAACGAGTTAAGCAGGTTATCAAATGGATTTTAGCTCTAAGAGAATGATGGCACTCATAATGTATATCTCAGCAACAGGAAATGAGATGATCCAAACTTTAGATAATATTTTTCAAGTTCATTGCTATAAAAGATAACTGCACTGAAAATTACAATCCAGAGTACCAAAAACCTTTTTCTGATTAACTTGGAAAAATGTTACTACAGGGGCAATGTTCAAAAAGTTCTTCTCGGGTGTATTCTCGACCAAGAAGGCAATTTATTCCAATAAGCAACACGTTGATATTGAAAATTTACATTTTCCAGTCTCCTCTTTAAGGTTTCACAGATATGCAGATTTCTACTCACTTCAACTCTACTTTTCATTAGATTTCTCTTAGGGCATGTTAATACATGTTGAATTTCATGTTTCATGTTCCCTTTTTTTCTCTTTTAGGTTGCAGGGGTGAGTTGAGGGAATTTCTATCAAGACAACAGAAAAAATATATAAAATGCCGATGCTCCTCACTTTTCAAAGGCCAGTAATCTCTTCCATGCCATCCATTGTAGTTCTTCCTGCATAAGCAAGAAAATAGTTCACCAAATTAATCAAGAATTTAGTGCATTTGAATAAGCAAATCTGAATGTGGGATTCGGTCAAAGTAAATGCAATTTTCATGTAGACTTCATATTCTGTTCCTACTTTCATCCTAAAGAAATTATCTAAAGAACCGAGCAGATAAGCCATAACCTAGGAACTCTACTCCTATTATCTTCCACAACACAAAATATTTCTGAGGCAACCATAACTTCATTGTGCTCCTTCAATCAGTTATAGGAAATTATGCATGTCAACGTTATGGCAGAACAAAAGATCATATAATATTAAATGGAAATCCAAGTCTAATCAAAGCCTATTATAGAAACAATATTTTGATTGGTGAAATCAAAAACAGTTTTATCTAATTTCAGTTTATCCAGACATGTACTTAACCAGCCTACTAATGAATAGATAGAGTGGCTTGAAGTTAACCGGGAGAACAGGGCCTTTTAACATGATAAGTTTATTTCAATCCATTCAATCTTATGAATCTCAAAATTTCTACCGTCTTAATATGACATATGCCGTCAATTGATTCCCCAACAGAGTTTATACATGACCAGAGAAATGCATCATTCTTTGTTATCATAAAGCTCATTGCCAAAGAAAAATTAACAATGCTTAAAGTTAAAATAAGATGCAATTTTTAGAGCTTCAGTAAAAGTAGAAGCAATAAATAGTGGCTTTGGAAGTGCTTGCTTCCTTGCTAGTTCCAAGCACCGCCAACATATTTCATAAGCATTTCACGCAAAATAATCAAAAAAAAAAAGAAATTACTTTGTGAGAGCCAGTTGGTGGTACAGCAAGCATATTCCAATCAATTTCGTCAACATATTTCTTCCGCTCCCTATAAACAGCTCTGGCAGTACTATATTTTGGTTGATATTCAGATAGCAGTCCTTTGGCCTGGTTAATACCAAAACATCATATTGCATTAACCCAAAATGTGATCTCATACGTATGGCATAGGAATACAAATGACTCACATAAGATAAAAGTGTATTTCACATGCCTTATGCATGCCATAACCAAAATATTACCAATTGGCGGCTAACAGAATTCTCAAAATTTTCATAGTCCCTCCAGAGTTGTTCAATATGATGAGTCGGAGTAACAATAGCTCTTTGGTATGCTTTTCGAACAGCAGTCATTCGGTGTGATTCTTCCTGTGCATTTAGCGCCTGCAACATCATCCCTGACTAAGGAAAGGAAGGAATTATAAGAACAGAAGTGACAATTCACCTAGTTCAGCTATTTGGACTCAGTGTAAACTAGAAAACATGGGTGGCGGATGCAACAAACCGGAGTTGAATTTAAGAAAGCAATATACTCCATCCATAGAGGCCCAGATGCTATATCAGTTCCTGATATCACATGCACAAAAAGAATACTATAAGATTAATCATTATTCTCTTAAATTGGTGAGAAACCGAATTCTCAAGTTTAGATATATATGCAGAACCAGGTTGCCTATAGAATGTCTTTTTCTAACTAGTTCACAGAACATGTGGTCATCTATTTCTTGTTTATCTTCATTAATACTTCTCCATCTATGAATTACAGTTCAACTGAACCAAAATTTAAATAGTTTATAATCATTAACCCTATATAGCACCTCAAAAAACAGTGTAGCCATAACATGAATATAAAATTGGATAACTGCTAAGATCTTAAGACACACCTACATAACCAAGCATAAAATCAAAAGCTTTTCTCGTTTCTTCTTGGCCCTCAGCTCCTTTCTTATCATTGGCTTTCCTTATGAACCGAATGTAGCATTGCCTACAAGATTAACACTGGTAGCAAAATTAGAGCTTTTGAATTTCCACCAGAGACCCACACTCAAACTCGGAGAAAGAGAGATATGTGCCTGTAAAGCAACACTAGAAATACAGTGAAAACAACTGAAAAACACAAAGTCTAGTCCAAGAAGAAACTGAAGCGATGCAGTAAAGTTGATAGAGAAGGAGAGGTAAATGAAGATACACTTCTTAGAAAGGGAGGAACAAGAAATTAGGAACATTGACCAAAAAAAATTGATAATTCACATGGCAACCAAAATCCAGACCAGTGGACTGAAGTTAAAGATACTGACATTATAACTATTTTGGACAAGGGAAAAGAATTGGATCCTTTGACAATTCCCTGATCCATAAACTCGTTGAAAACCTTGAAGACTCCCCAAAATCACTGTCTTGAACCAAGAAATAAGAGTCGCCACCAAATATCCAAACCATTGTGGTTATCTTAAAATCTCAAAAAAATTCCAAACAAGAAGTTAATATGTAACTAATTCAGACTCCATGAATCAAGTTACATCATCAAGACAATATTTTCTTCAAACTGTAACCTAAAATGCAAAAGGAAAACATAAACCCAAAGAGGAAGTTGGAGTAACAAAGTACAGGAAACCACATACCAAAGAGGAACTTGAAGGCAATTCAGTAAACACCGGCTAAATATCTGTTTTATGGCATCATCATTGTTTACAGCCATATGTGCCTCAACATATTGCTTCCAAAATTTTGCCTAGAAGGCAAGGAAAAGAGCTTCAGATAATATACTAGGAGAAATTGAAGAGCTATACCTATAATGTCAATTTTGATAATCATACAGAATAAAACTACTTTGAGTCTATGACACATTTAGTATACAAAAAGCATTAAGAAAATCTAGTCTTGTCCTTTCTATTTCTCATCTGTAACATGATACCAGCCAAAACATCAGTAAACTAGATTCTTCAATAATGGCAGACAAATTGATATCATTCTTCATTCTCCACACTAAATAATCAATTGAAACAAGTTCAATTAATAGAATTAATAATTTTCTTATTCAACCATAATACTACCCAAAGAAATTACATGCATTTTAGCCACAGTAAGTTGTTTATATAGCTCTAGAACACCAACAATGATCTGTACACAAAATTCCACTTTAATATTTTCAATCTTTCCCACTGTTCACCAACTTTTTGACCCGGATCTAGCATAACTTGTGTATTTTTCATTAAATGTAGTTAAAATACCATACAACCTAAACATAAGTTTTTCAAAGAAAAGAACGTATATCTAAAGTTTTTTTCATCTTCAAGACATTCTTAGAACTCATTTCATTCCATCCACGACATGCATACAACCAATCAAAAACATTATCAAAATTGTCATTTCATATCAAATTATTAGAAAATTATGCAACAACTGAAGTAACGAGCAAATCTTGAAGCAGATTTATCCGCTACAGCCTCATGAAATCTCCTACACATGCCTAAGCTCAACCACGTCAGGAACCATTGTTTGAAACCAGTAACCAGGATCAAATGACAAGAGATGTAGAAGCAATTCAAAAAGAAAGAACTTGACAACTCAGTTGGTGAAGCCAGTAGACAAGAAGAAAACTTTTCAACTCCCAAATGAATCCAACCAATAACAAAGAAACTCACAGCAGTAGGAAACACTTGAAGAAGCTGCTCGTACACCGGCGCGGCCTGTGCAATAGGCAAACGCTGCAACACCCCACAACCAAGAAAACCAAAATTTAATACAAGCCATACCCAAGAAACAGAACGGGATCATAAACTAAAAAGAAGCAAACTTTTGACACACCTGAGCCTTAGTTGCCATAATCAAGGCGGCTTCCACATTGTACTTGTCAACAACAGGAGGGGTTTGATCCTGGAAATTTCGAACCAAAAAATCGATAGAGAGAAAAACATTAATCCCAGAACAGATGAACCTATTACATTAACAAGCTAAGTTTACCTTAGTTTCGGCCGCATCTGACGACATATCCTCGGTTGTTGTCAGATTTTCTTCAGTGTCTCACCTTCTCTGCTTTTACTCAGTTTTGATGGTTTTGGTTTCAATTTTTTTTTTCTTTTCTTATTATTGGATTTGGGTTGAAGTGTTGAACCCATCTTCTAAATTGGTTGTATACAACTTTTTATAGATATTCCAAGTAATAATTTACCTAGCTGAATCTAATTTGCAAATAATTTCAAGCTCTGAACTAGTACTTGTCTTCCGCCTCTAGATGTTTAGATCATTCAAACATTTTAAACATGGGATTTAAAGTTAAACCAATAATTAAACATGAAATTTAAAGTTAAACCAATAAAATAAAAAACTTAAGATTTAAAATTTTCAATCAATATTATACTGTCATAAAATTACAGTAGTTAAAGATAACGATTTTAAAAATCGAATCATAAGTTAAATCAATAAAACAAAAAATTTAAAGTTTAAAAAATTCAACCGGTATTAAATCGTCATAATATTATTTAAAAATTAAAGATTTTAAAATAATTAAAAATTTTAAAGTTTAATTTAAAAAAGGATTGTTAAATAAAAATATGTCAGTTTTTTAATAAAAACTAATTAGTTTTTAAAAATTGACCGATTACTTTGTTGTTAAAAATATATCAGTTTATTTTTATTTATAAGAACTTATTAGTTTAAAAAATAATAGATTAATTAATAGATTGGTCAATTTTTAATAACAAAGATTATTAAACTAAATCAAACCAAAAAGTTAAAAACTAAACTGAAAAATTAACTGATTCAAGATTTTCACTATTAAATTAGTCTAACTAGTTTGGTTTTTTAAACATTAGTCAAAAATTAAATAAATTTGAAATATTTGAAATATAATTGAAAAAGACTTTTGATTATCAATCAAAGATTTTAAAGTTTAATTAAAAACTATTATATAAAATTAATTTGTTTATTTTTGTTTATAAAAATTAACTAATTATTTAATAAACTAATTTATTTTTTACAATAAAAATTATTAAAGCAAATTAAACCCAACAAAATTTTTAATCATTAAAGCAAATCAAACCAAAAAAAAAAAAAAGGTAATCATTATCGGAAGCATTCTCCTTTGTAAGTTTTAAACCCTACTATTTTCCAGCTTTTCGTTATTATCAAATGCTACTTGAAAAGCATTGAAATATATAAGAGCATTTCCATTGTAAATAATTAGCAATTATTTTAAAGTAAATTATTTTTCAAGTGCAAATTCTTTATTCAAATCAAATAAATATTACAATCAAATATATTTTTACCTCTTAAAATTATTTTAATCTATTAAAACTTTTATATCAATACAAATTTTATTTAAGTGATATTTATTTTAAAATTTTATATGGGGATAGCAATGCAAACCCCGCCTCAGCCTGAGCCATACTGATGGGGTCCAAACCAAATGCACCCGACTCGAGACTAAGCTCAACTTGGCTCACCCAAACATTTTAAATTAAAAATGCAAAAAAAAATTAGAAAAATTGAACTCTAGGCTTGATGACTTCAAAACGAGGCAGGGTAGACCGAGCCAAGTTTGGACCCAATTGTCATCTCTAATTTTATAATGAAAAATATTATTAAACAAAACAAAATAACCTAAATCACTTGAAGTATGAAATGTTAACATAAAACAATGTTATTTTACATGAAATGATATATTATTTATTTTTTAAAAATAAAAAATTAATTAAGCTTGATTGGACTCAAATTTGGGTCTAGAGTCTCAGGTTTAATAAAGGTTCGAACCAAATTCAGACCCGAATACAAAATTTTGAGGCAAACATTGCCCTAATCCACAATTTAACTTAACATATTGTGACATGGTTTGACTATGAGAGCCACCTCTTTGGAATCTATTAAAATTATACTATTGATAAAACAAAGAACATAAAATGTACATGTCTGCTCTTCCAACAAAAATTAAAACATGTACATATAAAATAAAAGAATAGGATGATTCATATTGATAAAAATGTTCTATAAGAGATTGCCAAAGATTTTGATATAAGATTGACTTAATCCAAGAAAACAATTATAAAAAAAAGAGTAATGGTAAAACATAGAATGATAAGTAATTGTGTGATAAACATGAAATTATAAGTACTATTTATAGAATTGTTTTCTCGAAACAAGTTATCTTTAATACCACGAGTAATTAATACTTTATTTTAAAATTAAATTCTATCAACTTTTCTAGTCATTAATTTAGTAGATGAAGAGAAGCATTTAGTAGTGAAAGAATTGCAGGGGATACTAGTTTCGCAAACTTTTCAATTTTACCGTGGATGTCTCTGACACAAATAAAAACAAAAGCAATTAAAAATGAAATAACAAAAAATACCAGAAATTTAGTAACGCAGTTCGACACACTTTGTCTACGTCTGCAGGGCTTTCACCTAGTTTAATACTTTCACGAAAGTACAATAGATTTACACAAGGCTTTACTAAGCTGAAACCACTCAACCACTACAAAAAATAATAAATTCACCGATGGAAATTACCGTCGGTAAATTACCGATTTCCGTCGGTGAAAGCATTTACCGACGAAATTTGGTGCCCGAAAATTTCGGTCGGTGATCTTCCCGTAGGTAAAAATACCGACCGAAAAATTCCGTCGCAAGAAAACGACGAAATTTACGACGGAAATTAATTGTCGGTATTTATACAACGACGGAATTGCAATCAAAATTCCGTCGGAGAATTTTAGCTACGGTTATTTGATCGGTCGGTGAGGCGAAGGTATCTTCGACCACTGTTTCTGACGGTATATTGAACCGTCGGTAAATGTAGTTTGTACCGACGGACAGTATTCCGTCGATAAGTGCGTATAATAAATTTTTTTATTATGTTGTTTTGTTGTTATAACAATGTTATATTATATATATACTTTATTTATTTGTGTTACGTTATATTCTTTGTTCACAATATATTAA
>JAOQMQ010000194.1:1290461-1314643 GCA_027563845.1 Erythroxylum subrotundum
TTGTTGAAAACATTTCTACATTTTTATTCCTGTTGTTCCCTGGGAAAGATTAAAATCATTTTATACCATGTATTGTATTGGTCTCTTTTGCCAGTGACTCGGTTGATTTTCAGAATGGAATCAGAGGTAACATTTTGTCAGTTTTATGTTTGCTTTCATTCAAAACTATGAGGAGATGAGAAAAGCTAGCTGATTCAAGAATTCATAGAGGGGGCTCCAGGTAGTGAGCTCTCACACACTTTTCTTCTGCCATTTGAGTTCTAATTGTCAAGAATGCAGAGAGGCTTGCACAAGGTAAGAGCTCTGTTGGCCTCTTATCGACCTGCTCATAAATTGGTTTGAGGTCGCTGCTCCAACGGCACAGATAATTAAGGCATCACAAAACAGTGTTACAGAATGCTTCTGCCATTCTGACTTGCTTTTGTCCTGAATTCTCCATTGGCTTAATATTTTGGTCCGGACCAAGCCAAATTTAACGATTATAAGCTAACTCGAACTGACCAAGCTTTGTGATTAAATCACAATGTAAGAACAGATTACAAGTCTTAAGTGCTTGAACCTATATAAAGATTGCTAAGATGAACCCAAACTTAATTGAAACAAAGCTTGTTAGAATGAATCGACAAGGGATAACAAAGGGTCCAGGCCTACCCGAGCTTGAGCTTGAAAAAATTTTGATAGGACCAAACTCATATTTGTTAGGTTAATGTTAGTTTAACCTAACAAAAAAGTGCTGAGACGAATAAAATCCTAACCTTGTGGAGAGACTTGAGCCACAGTACCCTAAGGACTGGTAGATGAGTATAACTAGTGATAGATGCCTAAAAGTTCAGAGAAGCAAAGCCTAGGCCTTTCATTTCCTTCCTAATTATCTGTCTATTATTGGGGTTTGGGGGCCTAACTGTTACTACAAAACATTCAACAGTGGTGCAAATTGCTAGAAGATATCTATCTCCTAAATTTGACACGATATTTTAATCTTAAGAATGCCATAGTTGCTTATCTGATCACTTAATACTTTCTGTTCAGTGCACAACCAAAATGATGCAAATCGCAATGATGGGGTGAAACCATCATTTATTCTAGCCAGTTTGGTTAGGTTTCTATAAATCTTCACTTTGCTGCACAACAGGTAGGGCACTTCCACATTTATTTACCAGATAATAAGACAGTTTTCCTTAACATGAAGGGAAGACAAAGCACAAGAAGCTAGAGATTATTGTCAATCCAGTTTCGACCATTAATCCAGATATCATCTTAACCAGGGGGCCAGTTCATTTGGCGTCCCCCAAGGAGGTGGACATGGATGTGATACACTGATTGACCTGCAAGTAAACATATATAGATTCAAAGCCAGTTTTTTTAATATCTAAAAACTGCCAAATCTCAGTTAGAGTGAATCTACTTTAATTGTCAACAATGGATAAGTAACACATACATCCTGCCGGTCCATCATTAATCACAATTCTGAAGCCATCTTCAAGTCCTTCCTGCTTGGCAACGAGTTTAGCAGTATAAAGCAGTCGACCTAGAATATCACAGTGCCTTTCCTCAGCCTAAGAAACAAAAAGATAGTTAACTGGTTGCAATATTGGAATAGAAGACGAAACAGTTCAAGTCACCATACAATGCAGATGATTACATAGACAAGTGCTACTGCAAGCATATAAATAAAAAACACATGCTATGCACCATTTCCAAACCAAACCTAAAAGATTGCAAACAATTGAAGCAACAATCATTCAGTGTAACTCTTTACAACAGAGGATTTCAGAATTTGATTCTCTAATGGCTTACATAAAAGCCTTAAACCATTACTTGACCTGTTAATCAGCAATAAACCGCCAGAAAATACAGATATTCCGAAGCATCTGTTCAGGTCCCATTAGAAGAATTGTATTGCCATAAAACTCATGATTCAGATATCACAGTTAGGAACACAATTTCAGCTCCACACCAACACATTGCAGTGAAGAGTCGACATTATTCAGGGCAAAAGAGAGACAGAGAGCAAAACCAAAAAAAATACCTTGGATAGTCCAGTCAATCCATCCTTCACCTTGGGTATGATTACAATGTGAGTAGGGGCTTGAGGATTAATGTCCCTAAAAGCCAGTACCTGGCAAGGGGAAGAAAAGGAAATTGGAAATTTTAAATAGCAAAATCATCAAGCCGTATCAAATCAAAGGGAGACAAAAAAATTGCTTATACACAGCAAACAGGAGACAAAAAATCAAATTTGCAACTTATAGCAGCCTTTAAGAAACGCCTTGATTATGAGCATTATTGGCCATTCATTTAAGTCTGTCAACCAAAAACAGCAAGAGCACACTCAAACATAACATTCTTAATATACTAAGAAAGTCGCAAACTACGAAGAACACATGTAGTGACAACAAAAATATTACAGAGGAAAGGAATCAACAAAAACAAAGTATTCTGATTATAATACTTAGGCAGCAGGGCAAACAGCACTTTACCTTGTCATCCTCATAAACCACAGTAGAAGGTATTTCCTTTTTGATAATTTTATCAAATCTACATACCAAAGAAAACATCATGACCAATGCATTAGTAGAACGAAAACATCATGACCAATGCATTAGTAGAACGTCTACAATAGTTCAACGAAGAAGGCTGCATTAAGCAAATCTCTCAAAATAGAGACAGAAGTCCAAGGAGAACGGAATGAAAATCTTTACAGAACCTAATAAATTCCAATTGCATATAAATTTAATTAATCCATTCCATTTCCTTCGCTTCACAAAAAGCACTAAGAATGTTCATAGATTATAGAACGAGGTTTGATCCTTGTTCTAAAGGTCCACATGATAACCACAAAGTGCCTACAGAACTCCAATTATTACATGGACAATTCTTGATCCACAAACAACAATTCTAGTAGCGCCAACACTCTTCATCAGACACTTGAATTAAATTCAACCCTAGACGAGCTAAAATGAGACTTAGGCACTCAAATTCTCCAAAAGATGAAACGTTTGAAGCAAGATAACAGTTGATAATAGAAATACATACATAGTAGGAGATTCGGAGGGAACGGCGGCTAGAGCTGCGTCCTTCTCGGAGGCCATGGCTGCAGTGAAGTGGGTGGCCAAGACGCCGATTCGGCTCGTATTTATAGTCTCACTCTTTCCCTTCATAATCTCGATCGTACTCTCTCACTTCCAACGCCTTGTCGTTCGAGTCCTTCTCCTTTTGACCATTCCCACCTTGCCACGTCACACACAATCACACACACCCTCTGTCTATCACTACAAATTTACACAGTAACTTATTAAAACCCAAAACCCTAATTGGGAACCCTAGCAAGCTTCGAGTCGAATCACGTTCACTAACAATGGCCAGGAAGCGAAAGCAGAAGCAGAACAAGAGCAACGAACCCACCCAACCCGCCAAGAAGAAGCAACAGATAGTTGCGGAGGAAGTTCAAAACGACGTCGAAGAAGTGGAGGAGGAAGAGGAGTATGAGTACGAAGAAGTAGAAGAAGAAGAAGAAGAAGAAGAAGAAGACGATGATGATGAAGACGATGAAGAAGAAGATGAAAGTGATGACGACGACGAAGATGACGACGAAGATGCGCAGGAGAATCGGATTTCTGGCAATCAGATGTCTTCCACGTCAGCTCGAGTCTGCGTTGACGACGAAGGTCAGGAGCCGATCGAGAAGCTTCTAGAATCGTTTAGTACGGAGAAATTAGTCGGATTGCTTCGTGAAGCGGCTGGTAAACACCGCGACGTGGCGGATCGGATACGCAGCGTTGCCGATGAGGACCCCACTCATCGGAAAATTTTCGTGCACGGTCTTGGCTGGGACACGAACACCGAAACCCTGAGAAACGTGTTCAAGGGTTACGGAGAGATCGAGGATTGCAAGGCCGTGTGCGACAAGGCCTCTGGGAAGTGTAAAGGTTACGGGTTTATTCTCTTCAAGAGTAGGGTTGCGGCTCGCAAGGCGTTGAAGCAGCCTCAGAAGAGGATTGGTAATCGGATGACTGCCTGCCAGCTGGCATCTGTCGGACCTGTTCCGACCACCGCTGGAGGTGTTGTGCTGGGGGCCGCGACTGTTTCATCGACGTCTGACTATACTCAGAGAAAGATTTATATTAGCAATGTTGGGGCTGGATTGGACCCGCAAAAGCTCACTGCCTTTTTTGCCAAGTATGGTGAAATTGAGGAAGGTCCGCTGGGGCTTGATAAGGCTACTGGGAAGCCTAGGGGGTTTTGCTTGTTTGTGTATAGAACGGTTGAAAGTGCGAAGAAGGCACTTGAAGAGCCGCATAAGAACTTTGAAGGTCACATTTTGCATTGTCAGAGAGCTATAGATGGCCCAAAAGCTCAAAAGCCTCAACAATTACATCAACAATATACAATACAGCGGAATGACAACGTTGCTTATGCTGCTAGTGGGAGTGTAAGTGCCCCTGCTCATTTAATGGCCCCAGCAGCTGCAGCTCCAGCTCCAGCTCCAGTGGGGTTTTACCCGGGACCTGCCACTGCTGTTCCAGTGCTGAATCCTGCACTTGGACAGGCACTGTCGGCATTGCTAGCTACTCAGGGTGCTGGATTGGGGTTGACAAATCTGCTGGGTAGTTTGGGTTCTGCAGCAACAGTGAATCAGGGTGGCATACCTGGAGCAGGAATGCAAAGTGCATTTTTGAACCAGACTCTTAGGAGTCCTGCAGGATTTGAAGTATATGGGAACCAGAATCTTAGAAGTCATGCAGGACTCGAAGCATATGGGAACCAGACGCTTAAGAGTCCTGCAGGACTTGAAGCATATGATAACGTGACTCTTAAGAGTCCTCAATATGAAAGCCAGGGAGCAGTCTCTGGTGGTTATACAAATCAGCAGATGGGGCAGGGCGTTTCTGGTAGGGGGCAGCATGGTACTGGACAATACAACGGGGGTGTACCTTAGACAGACCGCTGGTGCTTCACAGGTGTGGCTGCTGAACATATTTATTTGTTTTCTGATTTATCTCTGTTTGGATCTGTTTGCTTAGTTATGTCACATTCAACATCGTAATTTAATATCTTTGAAGAGAGATATATCATTCTTAAACAAGTTATAATAGATACGATGATCAATATCACTTTTGGTGTCATTAGGGATGACATGGATGGATTAGATGTAGTTTCTAAAAGCCACTTGTTTATTTATTAACACTTCCTAGACTTTTCTTTATAAGTTATGGACTAAATCAGCACACACATGCAACTGAGTTTTTGCGTCAATATTTATGGTTCATATAGTGTTTAAAGCAAACAATGTTTTTTTTTCAGGATTTCTTTTTCAACTTTAAGGCAAGAGTTTCTGTTGAACTTTTCTTATAATATAGTTATTTAAACTTGAACTCATATTTTGAGACTCATCATTAGTATTCCAACTCATATCTGGTGATTCTTTCGACCGTTTAGTGAAAGTTTTTGACTCGGCAATCACCCCTGTTTTTGGATTTTTGAAAATAGTCTTTTTATGCTTTTATTGATTTTGCAGATTCCTCATAGGTGCATCAGTGTTTTATGTTCTGGCCAGCTGATTCATCTGAAGTTAACGGAGCCTATGGAAATGAAGTTTTTCATATCATCCGCTTTCCTTTATTCCATCCCTTGTCTTTTTGTTTTAAAGTACTGTATTTTGAGTTTGGATATTTGAATTAAAAGCTTTGCAACAATTTGACCACTTTCAACGATAAACTTTTGCACTTGAAGGAGTTGGTGATGTTGAGCATATTTATCCTTTGAATTTCTGCTGTTATTATTTATAGCTGTCGGATATTTTTGCAACGTTTTTGTTTAAGTGTTTGACTTTGAAATTATTTTTATTTTCTCCATGTTTTAAAAAAATCATTTGTTCATAATACTTACACTTGAATGAAAAATCATTTTCCGATCTTCAGGTTATCTGGTCATTATCCATACTGCACATAGTATATTTTTCCAAGGACTACATTTAATTTTTTATTCTGAAACAGTAACCCTAATTCCTCTCATCTTACCTGCTATTGTATACTGGATTTACAAATGAGTTTTTGATATTAAAGGTTTGGTGATTCTTCATTGACTAAAGGATCTGTGTTGTGGTGTTTCTTATTTTTTGATTCTAAAAACTTATCTGAACTTTTATTCCTCAATTTAGTGTCAAACTACAAGCATTCCTCTGATGTGTAGAACCTTTTAAGTCCAAACCATGCCAATTTGAAGGAGTGGTTCATGGAAGATTTTTGTTTTGGAAAAAGTGAATGCAAGTTAACTGTGTGTCTTTTATTTCTGGAATAAATTTGTATGCTTAATTTATTTACATTGTTAAATAAGAAGAAAATACAGTATAGGAGTTGAGTCTTTTGTTGTTGGAAGAAAATCCTTGGCTTTTCTCAATGGTGTATTGATATGTGAAATGAAGATATCATTGAATTTGATTCTACTCGAGCAAGTTTTGTTTTTAACCTGTTTACCCTTCTTATTTTTATTGTAACAGTATATTTATGATTTAACCTTTACTCTCACGTTTGTGTTAGTTCAGTAATCTGTCAACGTACTGCACAGAAAGGATGGTTAATATGGAAATTCTTAACTAGAAACTTTTCTTGTAGCTCTTTCTTTTCAATGAAGTCAAATTGATAATTTGTTTTAGAGCACTAAGGGCATCCTTCTTCAATATATGCTGCATAAATATGCCAGTGTGTTAAACCACAGTTTATTGCCGTAGTTTACCATACAGTAGGTTGGATAGTAGTGGGACTGCCATTTAGAATATTTTTCAGCTGGTCCCCGTTGCTTTGGACCTTTAGGAAAATCAGCTTCAACTTTAGCTTATTGGAGACATTCTTATCAACTTAAAACTTTAATGTTTTGGCCCTTTTTTTCTTTTCTTTTGAATGAATATGTCAGGACTCATATGCCAGAATTTTCTATCTTGTTTACTGTTTGATGACCTCATGAACATCATGCTTCTATTTGATCTTTGTATCTTTACAATCATTTCAAATCCCTGCTGAATGATAATGTCTTTGAATGTCCGTTATTGTCTATTTTTGCTTTATAATTCTAAGTCATCTGCTCTACATTTACATTAGAATTGCTCTACTTGCAATGTATTAAACGTCTTGGAATATTGTTGCCATTGTCGGAGATCTTCTTGTACAACTGGTGGTCATAGATTTGAACTGTTCCACACTACTCAACTTCATTCTGTGTTCATGTGGGCAAAGCCATGATTTGGTCTTGATGTCTTCTGACCTTAATAAGGCCAAGCATTGAGCTTTTCCGGATCTAACAATAAAATGGGTTTCTTTATTCAGTGTTTCTTTATTCAGTGCTCATCTGGACAATGAAAAGTGAAGCGAAGAGCTATGCCCAGATAAGGAAGACAACTTCCTCCTCTTATTGGACAGAAACCGAAAAGTTTCATTCAGGCCAAAGCCTTGGGCTTTTCCAGATCTAACAATGAAAATGGGTTTCTTTATTCACTGCACATTTGGAGAATGAACATGCAGAGTCTAATATCCAGACTGGTTTACCAACAAACTTAGTTCCATCACAAGCTCCCACTCCCAAGTCTTATTGAAGATTTTGGCTTGTACAATTGGTGAACAGTTCAGACTAACCCTTGCAAGCGATTGTGCCAGTGGAAAGAAGAACGAACAGAATGTCCAGAACAGGCAGTACTGCTGAAACTGCATGGATTGTCAAAAGTAGAACAAGAACTCGAAATCTTGCTTGGGATGTTGCACTCATACATGTCTACTATACCTGCCATAAATGTTCTCTAGTTTCTTTTCCTGTAAATCTTGACATTTCCTCAAAAGGGTCCATATCAACTTTGCGAAATTGACCATTTGGTTTCACGGATCATATGTTCCTAACATCGCTTATATGATATTATGGAAGGAGGCATTTTTTTTACTTGTACAAAAACATTATCTGGTTAATGAGTGTTAGCTGTCACAACTATGCATCATCTAGCCTTGTGGTCAGTATTTTGCTTCCTAAAACTAAAGTTATATGCAATGATTAGAAACTTGAAGAGATTAGTGGTGGGTGACAGTGGGTTTACTTTTTTATTTTTTATTTGATTACTTTTAAGGTTTATTTCTTATTTCTTAAGCCCTACTTCCTTGGAAAGAAATCCTAAGACTTTGGCCTGCAAACAACATAGGACTATGACCCCACTTTAACCATAATGATTAATTAGGACCATTACCTCTATCCCATTCCACATAATTAGTATTTATTTAGATCAAATGATGACCTCTCAAGATTATGAAACAAAAGTAGTTGTGAAGTTTAAGCAAGTTTAGATGTAGAGTTGACAATAGGTTGAGTCCCATTCATAACCTTTTGCTTTTGTTGGTTGAAATCAATACAAAAATGATCGGATCAGTTTGGATATGTTCCTTTAGACTTGAATTCAACTCAAAATCTTATTAACTCAAATCTGATTCGTTAATTTCGGATCAAATGAAACTTTTATCTTACTTGAATGATGGTTGGAGATTGCTACATATCTAACTCTTATCTTCCCAATCTGATTGCTTATTTCACCTAATAAGATTAGAGACAAAGATGTGATAAATTTAGGTACTTAACCTTTCTGGTAAGTTAACATAGTGCTAGAAACAGAAACTCCATTGTAGGGGTTGGTGTAAATCATGTGCTGTCTCCTCCACTAAAATTGCCTTTGGACAACCCCACCTGACAAGGCATACTCTTTCAGGAACACTGAACACTAAAAGAGATTATTCAATACTAAACTGCTTAATTAATCAACTAACTGAAGATTAAAAATAATGGTTTAGCCAGTTGGTGGAAGTGCATGGAAATCAGAGTTTCTGCTTATCTTTTGGAGCATTGTTCACAAAACAAAAATAAAAAAAGAAAGAACTTTGGAAAATTTTTCAAATTTTTGCAAAAAAAAAACTCCTAATTTTTATTTTTTTTAGAAAAAATTTTCTTTTAGACTTCGTTCCCGTAATATAACCATCAAATATGGATTAATTAAATGTCGGTGATATAATAACCTAATTTAACTTTTAAATTACGAGAGAGTTCTACTTTTTTTATTCTCTTATTACGATAATTTGGTCACTTAGTAGGAATAATCTAAACTCCGTTAACACTTCCTTCTCCTTTACTTTATCATAAAACCTTAATTAACACAATTATAGTTATCCTATGATATTAAACATAAAATATTATATTTTAGTTAAATAAATGAAAAAAGAGAACTTTGGTTTAAAAGGGTTATTTAGATATATATACACTAAGTGGAACAGAAAACCAAAACCTCGGTATAAGGCACACGCTCACTTATCTGTGCATACTCTTAACATGTACACGTTCTTCTCAACGAGTTTGCTTCTTTCTAGTTGTCTTCTTCTCACATGTATTATGTTAATATTCTTATTACTTCCAAGAATATGAGAGATTTTTATGGATTAATGAACTTCATCATCTTTGATTCAAAGTTAAGAAAACAATTTATGGAATGAGGTCTTGTAATGGAGTTTGTGACATAGTTAGACCGGCATAACTAAGAGGATACACAAAATATGTGACATTAATGATCATGTATGAAGTAAAATAACGAGATATCAGGGGTATGACGAAGCCATATGCTTATGGTGGCAACTAGATTTCTGTTAAAATGTGCAGACATATGAGAAGAGGAAATGAGAAGATTCTTTGTTAATGCTTAAAGTCTGGTATATAGTTTTGTCTTGAGTAGGTGAAAGATGTGTACAATTAAACTGAAACATTTGACTGGTTGTTCATACTGCATAGTATCAAAAGTATGACCACAGTAGACATAGACTACAGAGAAAGTAGAAAACTGAAAAGTGGGGAATAATAAAACACTGTTTTTAGGGATAAAATGTGTGCAAGAGGAATGTGGGTCACCTTGAAAGTGTCTCCATGACCCACTGCCAAATGTAAAAATCACATTTTTAAGATCCAGATCGGATCCTGAGGCATGTAAGTACACCACTAGCTTCAGATTTTCTTCAATTCTTTTTTTTCTTTTTCTTCCTAGATATTCTCATGTCAGAAGTTTTTGGATTGTCTTCTCTGCTGAATTTTTCCTTTTTGTAACACACAAGGGAAATAAAGTTTGTTGCTTTCCTAATTTGTTCTGGGTCTTCATTATTAGTTTACTGCGTGGTGAACTTCTGCTTTTAGTATATATTCTGTTGTTTCACTTCACACTCATGTTTTTATTCCCTTTGCTTTCGGCTTTTTTTGGGCTCTGTCGCTATATGAGTCCATGCAGCAGTATCACCTGAAGGAAGTTTCTACTTTGTTGTTTTGCTGTTATCTGTTTTATCTGCATTGTTTTGGTTTTTAATTGATCTGGTGTTCCATTTCCGTCTAATCCTCAAGTGGGTTTTACGCTTCTCCTTCCCGTCACACACTTCCATTGATTTGAGTGAATGTTTCTTCATTTTGCTTTTGGCTCTAGATGATACAAAGTCCAGAGAAAGATAAATATAACTGAGTTCAAGAAGTTTTAAATATAACTGAGTTCAAGAAGTTTTCTTCCATTTGGAGCATTTCATTTCTGGTCTTTGAGCTTTTTCTGTGGTTTTGTTTGTTTCTGCCAACTTTTCAGAGTCCTTAATAAAAGCTCTTTATTGTATAAAGATCTTGTTTTAGGATGAGGATCTGAAGTAGATTTGGTCTAGATCTATGAAATGCAGTGAGTAGTAAATATAAGCATTCAGGTTGATTACATTGTTGAGTGAAAGGGAGCACAGCAAAAAATGGGATCTCAAGGTGGTGCAGTTGAAGAAGGAAAGATGCAGTCTTCGTGCAGGCAAAGCTCACTAAGCCTGACCCTTAATGAGGTTCAAAACCAGTTGGGTGATTTGGAGAAACCTTTGGGAAGCATGAATCTTGATGAGTTTCTCAAGAGTGTGTGTACTGCTCAAGATAATGTGGAGTTAGGTGCTTGGTCCTCATCTTTACCACAACAGTGTAGTAGTCTTGTATCGTCAAGAGATATTCAACAAAAGAAGAGAAATGATGCACATAAGAGTCATGAGAGAAAGACTCAACAAAGACAGCCTACTCTTCTTGGAGAGATGACCCTTGAGGACTTCTTGGCAGAAGCTGGTGTGAACACTGAACTTCCTCCAATCAACAATGGTGATGTTCCTCATCAACACGATCAATGGATGCCACTCCAGCTTCCTTCAGTACATCAACAACAACAGAACAGGACGGGAGTTTTCATAACAGGCCACCACCCCATTCATCAATCTATTCCTGTTATACATGCAGCCTACACTGATACACAAGCAACCATGTCTCCATCTTCTTTGATGGGAACTTTATTAGATACACAAACGCCTGGAAGGAAAAGGGTTGCCTCTGGAGATGTTGTTGAGAAAACTGTTGAGAGGAGGCAGAAGAGGATGATCAAGAACAGAGAATCAGCTGCTCGCTCAAGAGCAAGGAAACAGGTTGGAATTCCAATATAATGCTCTTTTATGCTTAAGAAGTATTTGTTGTTCGTATAATGTCTTTAATATAATTTTATGTTGAAAGCTAGGCTTATACCAATGAGCTGGAGATAAAGGTTTCTCAGCTAGAAGCAGAGAATCAAAGGCTTCGCAGACAACAGGTAGGCTTGGATTCTTTGGCTTGTTGCATCCAACAATTCAATAATAGAGTTAATATGTGAAGATTCTGCAGACATGTACATAACATAACATATACTTCTTATCTGTACTATCACAATGTTTTCATCTATTTTTGATAAAAAAAAATACAGTTAGCTGAAAGGAATACGGTAGGTTGGTGTGGATTTATAAGAAATCATTGTTCAGATGTTTCTGACTGTTTTTATATCAATTTCATGTATCGGAGTTTCAAAGATAGTATTAGATTTTATGAAACTTAGTTTTAAAGAATTGGAGATCTAATGACAGTTGGCAACAAGCTATTATAACACATTCTTCCTGCATAAAACAGTTTTATTTGCAGCCATGAATTGTCAAACAATGTATCTGACTTGAAGATAAGTCACCTCCTCTCAAATTAATTGGACTCCACAGTTAAAGTTGCTTCTATTGTTGATGATCTCTTGACTTCTATAGATATTATTGTGTGGAACGTGAATTTTCATGTAACCCGTGTTGATTTTGCACAGTACTTGATTGTAGTGGATGAAACAGGAATGCAAGTAACTTCAGAACCAGGACAGTGTAGGTCCTGAAACAGTTAACTATCATTCTATGTGCACAGATGATAAACATCTCTTCCCTTTCTGTTGTTCTTTCTGTTCTCAGGAGACTGAGAAGGCCTTGCCCTGTGTGCCACCTCCCGAACCTACACATCGGCTGCGCAGAACGGCTTCAGCTCCTCTCTGACATCCAATTTTCTTACAAGAATGTTATGTTGAGTTTGGAATTCCGATTCTAGTTTTGCTAGGCTAACCTTAGATCACAAGTCAATCATCAGACACTTCCATAGCAGGCTGCTGCTAAATTTCCTTCACATTGTAGGGCTCAAAGAATCAAGTTTTGATATATATGCAAACCCTGAAATTTTACTTGGTTTCTCACAAAATCTTACATCACTTCCTATGCCTCTTAGTCGCTATTATCAGTCAAGTTGAGCTTGATTATTGTTCTATTACTGTTGCCTTGGGTCAATCTCAAAATAAAAGTTCTGTTCTAAAGAGTGAACCAAAGCAAACAGTGAAATTGTGGTAAGTTCAAAGCTTTTCACTATTTTCAGGAGGGAGCTTAAAGATTGGCAGCTTAAAATCACGCCCTATATTTCAAGTCACGTTCAGGAAGTTTTCGATACACAGAAACACCAGTCTAAGAGCTACCAACAACAGCATTTCCATACCTCCTGGAAACTTGTCTTAACCTTGCAACAAAAAACTACAGTATGTACATCTAGCTGGATACTATAACCGATGGAAACATGTACATCCAGCTTAACTTGGGAGATGTAACTAGCACGTCAGCAGAAAAACATAGAACTACGAACTTTTGGATGCAGCTGTGGTAATTCAGGCACAGAAGACTGCACAGAGGAAGTTTGACCACCGTGGCTTGACGACGTTTCCGACATGTCCTCAAACTTCATGAATAATGAAATCTGACTTGCTGCTAGATGAGCGTATCGGACAGGCGCAACTACACACAATTAAATGAGTTCAGCTAAACATTACATATTGTCCAGAAATATTCAGTTCATCAGAAGCCAAATGTTAGCTGACTCTTGTCAGACTAAACTATGTTAAGCATACATAGATTTTCACGATAAATAAACTTAAGAATAAGATGAAAAACATGACATAGAAGTGCAAAAAATGATAAAACGGTCAATTATGCCATAAGCCACCTCTCTAAGCAAATTGTGTGAAATGATAGTGCAGGTGACTACATGCTGCATAATTCCAGCATGAAAGGCAACAAACGCTCGACTTAGCAGCGTTAGAAAACAAAATAGGCAGGCAGGCAGGTTTATATTAGATGTGTTGAATTCAACTTTGAGTATTGCCACAATCATCAAAATGCCAATCGCACAAGAATATAAAAAGAAGATCATTACCTATGGATATTGCACATGTGCTTTTCTGGTACCTGGATATTTAAAACAAATGAAATAGTTATCGCAGTTCACGAAACATTCCGACTATTAACAACAACTAAGAACTTACACATATGACAGAGAATGGACAAGTTCCTGTAGATCATCGGCAGAAAAGCCAATCTCATCATAAAGAACATGGTAGTGTGTTGGCCTTGTAGTTCCCTGACAGTAAGGTAACAGCAATGTTAGACAGGATAAGCACTCTATATATAAATACGCGCACATCCGGTTGAAGATACTCCTATTTTATGTTTATACTAAATTAATGTTTATACAAAATAAATGTAGTGAAAGAACAAATTTGTTTACACTTGCCTGGAATGGAAGATATACATATTAAAAGGTAAAAATTTTTAGTTTAAAATTATTAACTTAATTTGAAGTCAAAATTTATATTTCAATATGAATATGTAAATAACTAATTTGCTTAATATTTTATTTAGTTGCATTCACAATATATAAAATTATTTTAAAACTTATTTATATTCAAAATATTTCAACTTTCTCTATAAAGTATAATTATTTAACATAGAATTGATCTCTTTTATTATGCATTATAAAATAAATTATTTAATATGTTATTTAATATTATAAATTTCAATTTATTTTTACAAAATATTATATTTACCAATCTGATATAAATTTATAATAATTGATAGTGAGCTATTTTAAATAAAATATAACTGGAACATATATTAACTATAAATATTAGATATATTAATCAAATAATTACTATATATCAAATAATTAATTATAATAATTTAAATAAAACTAAAAAAAAGTGCAGGGCAACGAGTTTATTCCAGTTAAGTGAATGAGTTGCTTGAGAGTGTGCTTGTGTATAATGTCAATGCAACCGAATACATGCACTTTCACTTCCAGCATTTTTGGGCATCCAAGTGAAAGATTATCGTTTCTGAGAAGAATAATTGTCAAAACAAACTAACAACATGTAATGCCTTCTAACTTTAACATGAATATAAAAATGTACTTTCAACACAACTTACTATCATCCCTGCATGTGCACATAAGTAGAAATCATTGTTTTGAGGATGACACACCCCATTATCTATGATTGTTCCTGCATATCACAGATCAAGTCTTTAAGATTGTGAAGATAAATTTCAATTTGGTTCATATGTACAAGTTTCAAAAATACCAACCTGGAGGGACATTGTCAGGAGAGCCAGGTTGGAAGAACTTGGTGTGGTGATTCTTCTGTGCAACAATTACAGTGAACTTTGGTGACCAACTTTCATCAAGAAACTTGCAGGCCTGATGAACACATAATAATAAACATAAAAATTCCACAGGGTCAAAGGTATTTATCAACCAATGACAAATAAGAAACTTCTGTTTGGTAGGCTAAGCAACAACCTCAATGATTTGATCCAGCTCAATGTTGAGGACTTGATTAAATTGTGACTCGCTTACTCCATCCCTTCATGATTAAAAAGCACAACACCGGATACCGACATTTGATTCAGACAAGAAGACTGAGTTATATGGAATCGGAAAAAAATACAACAATAGATTAAACAAGATTGGAAAAAAGTCAGGTTTATATCTTGGCTCAAAAGTTTCAATCTCTAAGACTAAAACTTCAAATAAAAACCAATACCAGAGTGGTCATGCTAAAATCTATATTGATAGAAGACAAGGCGAAAGTAACGCAAGCAAATATAACAATTTCATTATATGTCTATGCAGTAAGAAGTAGGATTGTATATTGAATCTATTTTGCCAGAAGAAAAGTTTCCAAACTGTCTACTTGAGGCCACAGAGTATTGTTGGATAGAAAATATTGCGGCACGATCAGTAGCATGGACAATAGGCTGTAAAAATGGAAAGTAGAGCGGGACATGCAGAAACAAAGTGCATAATGGCATACAATGATGAACTTAAGTACAAGAAATCGTCATGCTCTATTGTTCATAATTCTGATTAAAAAACCCACAATGGACAATCAAGAAGAGAAAAAAGCAATTATATATGTGATAACTTGCACTTAAAGATGACAGAACTAATATATAGAAGTTAAGAAATTTTTGCAGCCTTCTTTTTCTCTAAGAGCACCTCAATGAGCACGCATAATGTTCTGGGTTCTCCTACACAGAGTCCTTGCTTGTTTACACGTTAGTTTCAGAAATTTAAGAAAATGGGACCCAATGAAACTCATACAAGAGTTCAGTCTGCTGAGAACAGAGTTTAACCTGAATATGATTATCTGAGATGGTTTTGTCTGGCCAGAACTTTTGTAGAAGTCCAATAATAGTTCCCTGAAATAAAATGGATTTGCACAACTTGAATATGTAAGCAGTCTATAATAGGATCAGATTCACCAATGGATATACAGAAGGAAGTGAGTGGGGTTGTATGTAGAGAAAAGGACAATCAAGAAAGGGACAACAAAAACTTCAAGTTCAACTGAATAATAAATATAATTTTTGTGTATAATCTTACCTGACTATCCCATCATCACCTTTTTCAATTGGTTGGAAAAGAGAATCTATCGTCTCAACCTTTGGTAACTGGCTACGAACACAAGCTCTGTAACGAGAAAGTGTAGGCCAATTCCTAGAACTTACAACCTAAAAATTTTAAACAAGAACCCGGGACTTAGATTTAGTCATTATAAATTAGATACGAATAACCAAACCTAAGCTGCTCACAACAACAAATGGAAAAGAATCACACCGCAGCAATAGATGGAATGCCAGATTGACCAGGAGAGCCATGTGAAACATCCATTCCAAAGATTATGGTAGGAACCTTTGAAACCACAGGCAAGTTTCTTGATTGCTCAATTGCCAATAAAGAGTTAAGACCACCAAGCTGATAATAAGCATGATAAACAGAAACGTCAAGCACTTGTGCTGTCACAAGAAAAAATAAATTGAAAGATTTATGCAACACATTAGATACTGGTTAGTGGCTTACCTTGGCGTTTATCTTTAGGAGAACATTCATGAGATACTGCTCATTGACTCTAAAAGGCGCAAGGCATTGGTTGAAAATTCCAAATTCAGCAAGATTCTTTCTTTTCCAAGGACCTTAAGCATTAATTTGGCTAACTATCATGCTCAATTATAATGCATTCAACAGTAAGATCTCAAATTATAATAACATGGCTAACCATATATGTCACAGTTCTTCCTATCAGGGAGTAGACACAGAAGAAAACGAGGAGGATCCTTAGGAAATCTGGGTTGTATTTGTTCAAACATTTTGTCCACCCGAACAGGAGCAGGTGCCCGTCGAAATTGTGGACTCTCTTCAAAAACTTCCACTGGGGGACTTATGAACTAACGAAAAAATAATAATAATTCAATAAGATCTACAACAAAGTAGGCAAAAAAGTAATGCACTAGGAAACAACTCACAATCCCTTTCATTTCTCCAAATCTAGCCAAGTCTCTGCATAGACCGTGTATGTCACAACGAGCAGAAAAGTTCACAACAGCCCAATCTTCAATTTTAACAGGTTCAAAATATCTCTGCAAGCAATATTTTAGTTACAATCACTGGAACAATGCAACATTAAAGCAGACTGAGTTCAAAGGCCACCTTATTATTGAAATTCCAGCGTCCGTTTCTTGGAATTACGTCGTCTCCATTTCCCACCTTTAACTGTCACCAGAGAGAACAAAATGCTTTAGTTATTCAGAGTTATTTACCTATAAATTGTTTAACTATGGAAAACCAAGTAAGATCGGAAGAAACAATAACAGCAAGAACTACGTCAGCAAGAGATGGCTATGTACCTTGGGAGCTGAAAGAACGCGTCCTTCCATTTGAGTAAAACGACTGCTGATCTTGATGCCACATGATTGCAACATTGGTTCAGCTGCATAGTTGTTGCTCTTCATTACCTGCACCAAACATAATAAATCACACGGACAGTACATGCTAAATCTGCTTCTGCTAAAACCAATGAGAATAAACTCACATCAGTCAAGATCCTCATCTTTTCTTGAGGTTTTTGTCTTGATTTCTCAACCAATTGAGACCTCTGAAGAACTGATAATGCCTTTACATAGCGTTGCAGTGGGAGGAGTTCACAAAGCTAGATAGTAGAAAATAAGCTTGATTGGCATCCTATCACAAATGTACACCCAAAAGAAAGTAGAACAGCATAACAAGAAATTAAAACAAGAAAATACTTTGATTACCTCAATAGGAATATAGGTTGCTCTTTTACTCCTTCCCACATTAATACATGGTAAATCTCCAGAGTATCGTAAATCAATGTTCCGATGATTAGCAAAATAATCGTAAACCGTTATATCAACAGTTTCAACATCCCCATTTTCATTCGTAGCTTTTGTTTTCAATGAGAATCTACAATAAAAAAAGGTTTCAGAACCATGATAAAGTAAATACAACATTTCCAAATATGGAAAGCAAAAGCATAATATAGCTGCAATGTTGGTTATTACCCCATAGCAATATCTATGGAAATAAGGTTTAAGGATAATTAACTCACAACTGCTCTTTGCAAGGGTATTCACTCAGGCCAGTAATTCTGTACTCTAAATTGGTTGGTGACGCCTTTATCCTCAAATTTTTCAGCGTGCGTTTAGCCTGTTATTATAGAGCACGGCAAAGCGAAAACATCTATGATAAAACAATCTTGCCAGCATAAAACCACAAATTTCAGACAAGGATGATGTACCTTTGCCCAGTCAATCTGCGAAGGATTGGACACATTTTGGTTTCCTAGGAGAAAGTCAATCAATGGCCCAGGTTGAATTATTGTTGTAGTTGACCCATCTGCCATAGATCATCAAATGAATGATGTGCAGGAAAATTTGTCATAACAATGACAGTAACAGAAAAAATTAAGAACATACCCATATTAAGTGATAATCCAGACTGTGTAGCTCTAAAACTGGAATGAAATCCTCTGCAGCCAAGGACTCCGCCACCCAGATCAACAAAATTCTTTGGTTCATTGTGAAAAAAAGACTGACGAACAAGGAGGCAGCCCCTAGATGGAGTAAAGAAGTTAAGAAGTAACAAAAAGATAAAGAGGCTAGAGAAGGAATGAGACAGCTTCTTGTGCAGTTCAAAATCAGAGAGCTCCGAAGACGATATTCATTTGCACTCACTGTTTTGCAGCATGCTGTCTTAAAATAATATCCAAGACTCTTACAGCTTCTTGGGATTTCTCTGATTCTGGACCACGCAAAGAAGCTGTTATGGCCTGCATGGGTATTTTGCCAGCAAAACTAAGCTCCACTTTGAATGCTTTTGACTGGGACGTTCTCTTCATCCTCTTTTTATCATTCTCAGCAGGACTGCCATGACCATTAGCTCTGGAGATAAAATTACCTCAAGGGTCACAACTTAATAAGTGAACATTAATCACAATAATCTCGTACAAGAACCTGTTTGAATTTACCAAAAAAAAAGGTACCTGTTTGATGAGAAATTATCAAGCAATACAGTGAACTCCATTTTGTTCCTCGGGAGAGCACCAATTGTGAATAAGCTTTTCTCTCCATCATATGCAAATTCCTTCCCAGCAAGATCTGAGTTATAAGTCTCATAAACTCTATCGATCAACTTTCTTCCGACACCCTTTGCCTCAACAGGACGGCCATCCTCGTAAAACAAGGAAACCTAATGCAATGAAGAATATAAACCAATGCAGGAGTTCCCAAAAGAATGACGAAAAATAATACAAACGAGGAAGACCAAAATTTTACAAAATAAAGCTTACACTGTATTGGAAAAAGTAGCCTGAAGTGTTAGTGACAACAACTTGAAAATGATTTGAAACCAGTTGTATTTTTTGTCCTCTAGAACCAGCACCACGCCTAGACATGGGGACACGTTTTGGCTTTGAGATCTTTTTTGATGCCTCAGCGGCAGGTTCTGTTGTGACCATAATAGGAACTGTATCTGCAGGTATCATGGGTGGTGGTGGAGGCAGATCTTCAGGCTCTTCAGGATTATCCATTTCAATGCCTGAAGAAGGAAGCTTATTGAATAAGGTTGAAAGGAAAACTCAGTTCTTCAGTAATGCCTGCCGAAGCATAGAAGAAAAAGTATTCAGTACTAGTTTCTGGATAAATTGGTTCACCTACACAAATTCAGCCATCAACAAGCTATAATGCTAGTGCCTTAAATCACTAATTCATAATTCAACGACCTCTGGACTTAAACTCATTCAGCATTTACTTCTTGAAGACATCAAATTACAATCTAGAACTAATAATAATAATGATGATGATGATAAATTAAATGGCTAAGTATAATAGATCACATCATACACAACTAATTATCATTATACCACATAAACAAATTTTTTAATCAGAAAACAATAGCAGGATGAGTCATAGAAGGGTAACTAAAGGTAAAAAAGAAAAACAGAAAAAAGGAAATGCACAATAGTAAGTAGCAGTTATTTAGTAGGGATGCAACCCTGGGACGGCATTGAATGCAAACAGGTTTCAGAGGACAGATTTGCAAATACAGAACGTAACAATTTATCCCTTATCAGTTAGTAAAGCATCTCAAGTCCCAGATCATAGAAAAACACAACTTTCCCACGTCCTATTCTCTGCAGTTTCACATTTATTGTTAGTAATAAATGGTCAAACCCACAACAGTTAGCAAACTAAGAGTGCCCACAAATGGAATAATATTTAAAAAATGGTGAAGAAGAAGAACAAGAAAAGGCGTTACCTTGGAGCATAATCATAGCTAAGCTTGGGGATTTAAGATGCAGAAGAAGAAAACAGAAAAGCAGGAAGAAGGAGAAGGGTAAAAAGCCCTTTTCTTTTCACATAAAGGAAGGATCTTTTATTATGTGTTCACAAATACCCAGAAAATAAAGCTGAACTGAGAAATTACCTGGAAATGAAAAGGAAAACTCGGGAACAAGAATCCAAAGACTTCAAAGTCTTGAATGAGAGAGAAGAAAGAAGGGCAATAGCGTACAAACAAGAGGTCGCAGGTAAAGGGTAACACTAAAAACTCTCACTTGCATTTACAAGATAAAATGAAGGATCTCATTCTCTCCATTTCTCCTCCGTGTTCATCAGTACCAAGTCAAGACTCAAACAGAAACTCAAGAATGGTGATGAAAGAGAGAAGAACACGGAACAAAAAGAAAAGGAAAAACCAAAACCTTTGTCATAGATAGAAAAAGAAAACCCAAAATGTATGTCATATATTAAAGCACATTTAGCAAAACCAAACAGCAAAATCAAGAAAATGAACTTTCTTTCTTTCTTCGTATTATACCACAACAGCAAGCAGGTGAATAGCAGAAAATGCAAGCCCAAGCCTTACAAAAGCTTTCAACTTTTCACGCTTTCCCTACTCTACTTTACCTGAACTTGAAGGGATTCCTAAAACCCCAGAAAACAAAGAGTAACCCTCACTGCTTCAAGACAGTGCCTTTAAAGAGTAATGGAGATGAATGGGAATTCGGGACACTGTACGGTGACTTAGTGGTAGTCATAGTAGTCATAGATTGTCTTTGTCAGAGACATAAACCCGCCTTGTGTTGCCTGTTGACCGCCACGTGTCCCCAAATGTAGTCAATAAATTATGTCTTTTCAAAATTTTGTTGAACTTGAAACCCAAATTTTTTTTTAAAATTAATTTTTATTATATGATTTAGGGTAATTATAGTTTGAAATAGAAGCCCAAAAATTAAAATATTTTTGCTTAAATTAAGTTGAAAGTATGGTCAACTCCGGCCATATCTAGTCAAACCTGACCCGAGTTTTATTTGTCGTCTCTTGTTAAGTTTAGATTTTAATTAATGAAACTCAAATATGAATAAAAAATAAAAAACAAACTCTTGATTTGTTGACTTTGGACGGCCAAATTTTGGGATCAAATTTTTTGTTCCGGTTATGGTGTTTCTATCATGTTTCATTAAATTTTATTCACACATTTATGTAGACCCTATATAAATATATGGATGAGATTTAATAAAATATGGTTGGAACAGAGGATTTGACGTGGCAAATTCTGAAATCAGATCTCCTGTTTTGATTATAATGTTCTCATTATGTTCGATTAAATTTTATTCACACATGTATGTAAACCTCACATAAATATATGGATAAGATTTAATAGAACAGAATTAGAACAACGTAACTGGAACAGAGAATTTGACGTGTCAAACTCTCGAATTAGATTTCATGTTCTCATTATAATATTCCTATTATGTTCCGTTAAATTCTATCATCCACGTAAATGTATTGATGAAATTAATGAAAGAGAGCTGAGAATTTGAAGTGCCAAACCTTGGCTTTATTACCATCTCTAGTTTGAATCTTGATTTTTTTTCTTTTAACAGGAAAACTACAACACGAACTTAAATTAAAGTAACGCTCTGGAGTATATAGCGCCTAAAGCATCTCTAAAGATAAGCTCCTGAATTCCAAAAGGAGGCTCGTAAAGGAAATAAAGGCTCGGGCTGTAAACACCAATAAGACGAACTAGGCTGTCTGCGCACAGGTTACTTCCCTGAAAAACGTGCTGAATCTTGATTTTAATTGACGTACATCGAATATGAATAGAAATTTTATGAAAACTAAGGGCTGCTAGCTCGCACTAGTAATAGAATATGGGTCTAGGGCTCAAATTAGCCCGAAAATCCTATCTCAACTCCACTTTTGTAGACAGCAGACCCGAAACCACCCTATGTTACCAAATCTCCACTTAGAACTAAAAATACATTTTTTAAAAATAACTGATTATCAGACATATAACAAAAACATCTCATTACAATATGAGTAAAGAATGATAAGATTAACAAAATTAATGGGTCTGATTTAAAATTAAAAAATTTTTAAATAACATTTTGTAATTTTAAAAATTAAAACATACTTAATTAAATTTAATTGAATTTCCAACTAAGTCCAGACTCAATCATAATCTTAAGTCTGATCTCACTAATTGCCACCGCTACAATAGTTCTTGCAAAGGAATCAGATCTTCTGTTCTGATTATGGTGTTCTTATCATGTTCTATTAAATTTTATCCACATATTTATATGAACCTCGCATAAATATATAGATGAGATTTAATGGAACAAAGTAATTAGAACAGAGGATTTGATGTAAAATTGTAAGCGCTAAGAAATATAACTTTTTTGACAAATAATTTCTTAAGCAAATGATACTTATCTTGTCTAGATTTCAATTTTGATCCTTTCGATAACAATATGTTTTTAAGCAAATGGTACTTATCTTATCTAGATTTCAATTATGATCCTTTCAAAAATGCCACCAAGGTCAAATTACAGAAAATTGCTAACTTGTTCTTAATACATAATCCATGTCAATATTCTCCCTACATTTTCCAATAATGCAACAAACCAAGGTGTTGGGAAATGTTGCGCCATGGCCTTGTAATGTCCTTGGGCTATTCTCCAAGAAACTTGGAAGTAAAAGCTAAGATCATGGGCTAGACCTATACGTCCATTCCAAGAGTTGATAAGTAGACTTGGATTTAGTAACCTGGTCAGGTCCAGCCTAGTTCAAAGTCCATTAGCTTAGTTAGAAACTGATTAGAAGATATACTGCATCTATACTATACTTGATGCATTTGCCTGGCAATTAAGAAGGCCACAAGCTCCATTGATAAGAGTCTGAAGCTTCTTCAGAGGAAATGAGGAAGATAACATATAGAAATATATGAAGAGAACTGGACGTGTCATCTGTGTGTGGACAAAAAAGGATAGGGGGCTACTGAAATTTCATTGTGCATTTTGAGGTGTGTATTTATTGCAGCAGTCTTAAATCAAATTGTAAGGGGGGAAGTTAATAATAGGTCATGGAGTTGTAGAATTGGTATGGGTCTATGCATTGGCATTAAATTGGAAGTAAGACGTGCAAGTTTTCAAAAAAAAAAAAAAAGGGGTACAAGACTCCTTGTTTTGCGGGATATCGGCGAGGATTAGATTGTATGCAGTCTTTCCTTATCATTATTACATTTGGTCTGAAGTCCTGCAATAGAGTGAGGTCCGATAGTACGCAGCCTTGCTCCTACATAGTAGAGAGGTTGTTTTCGGTAGACTCACATGCATATGTGACAATAAAAAAGTGATGCAGTAATCTCTTTATATTTTTACAAAAAGACTATTTCTGTGATTTTAACTTCTGACTTTATGGTCACAAAAGGGTAAATTATAACATTGGTAGATGATATTTTAACTAATAATGTAAGAAGAAATAGGATTTAAATTGGCCTTCGAACTTTACTCAAAAGTCCAAATAAGTTTTATAAAATTACTTTTATCAATTAAACATTTAATATTAATTTTAAAAATAAATTAATTCAATTTTAATATATCAAATAGTCATTAAAGACTAAAAAAGAACTAATTTGCTCTACCAAATAAAATTAAACAATCAATAGACAATTTTTATATTTTTAAAATTTTAAACTAACAAATTTTGTTTATTCAACTTTTAATTTCAATTTTGATGATAAATTTTACTCAACAAAAACATGCAAAAATCATTCCCTAGAAAAAAATTAAAGCACTAAAACATACACTTTCATGTTGGTCGAGTTCG
>JAOQMQ010000194.1:1328807-1340950 GCA_027563845.1 Erythroxylum subrotundum
ATAAATAATTTTTATTACAAAATAAAATATAGTTAAAATTAAAAGTATTTTTTATTTTTATGTTACCAAACAGTCTATTGTATTGTATGAAGCTCTTTCATAAAAGCTCTTTTTTAAATGAACGTCAAACAATCAACTGGCTTCTTAGAAAAGTTCTTATTAGAAAAAATTTCCAGAAAAAAAAAACTCTATAAAAATTCTACTAGTATAAGCCTAATCAAACAATGTGGTTTATCTGAAAGGCTTAATAAGGTAGGTTTTGTCATTGTTTAAACCTTCAATAGAAGGATTTAAACCTTTGGTGTCTTCTTTTCTGACTAATGACTTTCTAAAACTATGCTTACTCCACTTGCATCAGAGAATTTGTATGAATTAGTATGGCAACGGATCGGACTGGATTCAAATTTTATAAAACTTGGTTTTGGACTTCCAGACTTTTTCTTACGCTTGGAATGAATTTCAGACGAGGTTTGGAACGATGCCTCTAAATTTAAAGCTCAACCAATTCAAATTTTATTCATTAATTTTAAACTACATGTTAATATTTTCACTAAAATAATATTTTCATGTAATTATCTAAAGTAATATCATTCTAATATATAAATTTAAGAAAAAAAAATGATCAAAACGACATTACTTTGCAACGTGTTGAACTTAATCAAGTTTTGGATTGAAATAAAATGGTGTGATGAAAAAGTCTGTGACCTAATTTGTAAAGACGTCAATAGGTTGGATTGGGCCGAGCTTGGGCCAAGGTGATCCGTGGCCCGATAGGCCTGGATGGGTCAGCTCGTGGCCCGACTTGTCATAATTTTTTTAAGAAAAGCTTCAAAACGATTTCGTTTTTGAAGTAATGGTCGGCTAGACCCTTGGCCGGCTTGACCTTGGCCCGTGACCGGGTTGGGCTGACTAGCCAATCCGTAGCTCAATTAACCCGGGCCAAAATCGAGCCAGACGAGTTTTGACATCTTTACTAATTTGACTCAATTTGTTATCAAACCGACTTAAAATTTTTTAAGTCACATATAAGCTACAAAAATGGACGGTTTAGGTCCAATTCGAAGTCCAAAAATTTTAAATGAATAGATCTCATTTTGAATTTTTTAAAATTAAAAACTATATATCTAATCGACATCGAATAGGCTTTGGCAGTCCAAACTCAATCAAACACAAACTCAAGTCTAGAGCCTCAAGTTTGATCAAACTTTGGGTCAGCTCTGGACCAAACACAAAATTTCTAATGCTTGAGTTCGGTCTGATATTAGGGATGACAATGGGTCTGAGCCCGAGTTTGATCAAGCTCGAGGCAACCCAATCCTAGCTTGACTTAGTTTTAAATAAAAAATAAAAATGAAGCCTAATTTTGCAAAATGATGTCATTTTTTGCAATAATGTCAGTCCAAACTTGGCCTAGACCGACTAGACAAGTCAAATTTAGCCTAGTTTGACCTGATTTTGGCCTAAGTTGACTGAGCTACAAGCAGGTCACGAGTTAAAATAGTTCGGCCTGATCGGATTACGGAACAAAAACAACGACGTCATTTTATATATATTTTAAAAAGATGGGCCTAGCTGGCTTGCGGGCCATCCAACCAAGGGTCGGGCCCAACTAAGAGTTGTCCGAGCTCAGCCCGGCATCCCTAAAACCGACCAAGGTCTGAGTTCTTAAAAAATCAGCTCCGATGTTTAGTCAACCAAGGCCTAGCTTGTTAATGTCGGACTGGGCAAAGCAGGCCAGGCTTAAATGCTATCCGTTTTGCCAATCTTAAACTTTTTTGTTTTTGAAGAAATTTGCCAATCTTAAACGTTCATGTCATATTCACGTGTATGACATGAATAAGGAGGATGTTAGAAACGATTGAAAGAGGCAACAGAACAACAGGAAAAAAAGGAGGAAATAATTCAGATATAACATTTGGGCTTTTGATAATGAAATCAAAACATTCCGTTACAATGGAAAGTGATCTGTAAAGAGCAAATTTTGTTTAGTGTTAACAAAAAGAGATTCGGCTGAGAAAGTTTGTGATGAGAAGAGAAAATGGCAAACCCTAGGAGGAGCAGTAGTAGTAGCTTAGACAATCCATTTCAAGTCCAAAGCCTCTCAGCTCTCTCGTCTGTCAAACACTTCTTGAGGAAGCCCCATGCTTTCCCTTTGTTGCTCGCTTTATTACTTTTCCTGACTTGGGTCTCTCTCAGGCTTCAACACTCTTCAAAGCTCTCATCTTCCGGTTCACTTTATAGACTTCAAGAGGGCAATTGGAGCAAAGAAGAAGACTTGATGGCCAATTTGATCAGATTCCCATCTGGTTCTTCCGTTTCTCCTATCACTAAGGACAACCGTGGCTGGCTTCTCAATCCTGTCTCACTTGCCCTCGAATATGGCATTAAAGGTTACTTCTTTTTTTTCATATTTAAAGGTTTAGCAATTGTTTTGGATCTTGGCTTTGGGTTGATTCCTTTGATATGATTGCTTAAAGGCGACTTCATTGTCTGTCTTCTGAATTTTCCATCTTTGAAATGAATCTTAATGAGTTGGGAATTGGGGCTTGAGTACTGTGTTCATTGGTATTTTCTTTTGTGACCTTCTGAGTAAGATTTTGGTTCTGTACTGTTAGTATTGTGCAAAAGAAGGAATCTTCTTGAGTTAAATTTGGAGATATTTGATGTCTATGTTCATACTTGGTTTATGTACAGGCGGGGCAATGTCTTGTTCTTCAGTTCATGTTGGTGAAATACGACCTGGTGCTGTGAGGGGAAATCACAGGCACCATGATTGTAACGAGTCGTTTGTCATTTGGGGTGCCAAAACGTTATTTAGGGTATCCTCTCTGTTCCTTTATTTAGGACAATCTTCTTACTTCTAAATATTGCCAAAAAAAAAAACAACCTGTCAGAAGTTCAAAAGTTGAATTATATACCTAATAGTTTCATATAGATGTTTGATATTCAATTGTTTCGAATAGCTTCAGCAATTCGCCATGAAAACTGCTTCTTTTTTTAGTTGCAAAGGTTTTTCCGTTGATCTTTATAGCTAGCTGGCTTTCTTGCTATTAGAAATTATCTTTTGGTCACAGTTTCAGAGAACATAGATTCCTGTGGTACAGAGAATCCTCTATAACAAATTGTGCCGGGAAACAGTCCCTGTGCTTCAGTTTTGAGCAAACTTGCTAAAGTTCACACTGTTCTTCTATTTCCTGACATGCATTGCTTTTCTACAGTTCAACCCACTTTCTGTTAACAGGTAGACTGATGTTCAATGATGCCAATGCCCCAAAAGATGCATAAAAATAAGAGTTTTTCATTTCGAACTTCTGACAATCAGACTGAGGCTGAATAAGTTTAAGATTTTGAAATGAAAACGACCCAGTTATTGGTTACAGATTGAGATTCTTGACATTCTTGTGCAACTTTTCTATGCTCATTTCACGTAATTGATGAATTGCAGCTGGAGAACAATCAAATAGTCGATACAGGTTATGCAGAAGTTACCATTGGTGCAGATGAAGTTGCTGTTGCAGCTAGTCCAAGTGGAACAGCCCATGCTTTAGTGAATGTGGATTCTGTACATACTACATTCTTTATTGGATGCCAAGATAGTTTGATCAATTATAGCAGTTCAACTACTGATTTTAAAGTCTGGAAAGATTTTTGAGTTAGCTTTCCTTTTTCTTTATATATATATATAACTTGTTCCTACATCTATTGCCTTCTCTCCTTATTTATGCTTGAAATGTTAATGCTAGACATTCTATAGGATCAAGAAAATTACATAAGATTGCAATTTACAGTTTGTGTACATAGAACTTGGCAATTTCCATGGCCTTTTGGTTCCTGTGAAGCAAATGGTAAATCTTTACTGCGTACTACAAGTTGGAGTTTATATTAGACAATGATACGATCATCCCAGTTTAAAGTGTCACTTACAGCAAATGAGAAAGGTATAACAGATGAACTTTTCTCGTGTTGAAACAGTGACTTGCAATACTCCTATTTAAATCATCCTATCAAGTTGATGTTATGACTCCTATTTACCAAATGCCTTTATTGATGAAGTGAATAGGTCAACTCTGATTTGATCAGGTTCGAGTAATGAGAAATTGGGCTGGTATGGTCCGAAGTCACTCAGGCCAAACCAAGCCCCACAGCTGCAGTTAGGGAAGCAATGAGCTTGTTAAGCCAATTAAGTCTTTGCTTTTATCATCTGCTACCACAAGGAAGAAATCCTGATCAAGGTTCTGGCTAATATTTAAGTGAAACAAGTAGCTTTAATGTGAAAGGATCTCATATTCCTGATCCAAAGCACAGACACATCTTAAAAAAGTCATATTGTTATCTGTTTCTTTGCTCTAAAGGCAATCTCTGTAGGCTTACAGAACTTGGAAGCCATTGTTAGAACTTACAAGGCAGTTTGGTAATACACAGTTGCTATGATGTGAGCATAGTTGCAAGAGAATAGCAAAGTTTATGACTTTTGATTGTTCCACACGTCTGCAACGTCCACCTAATTTTCACTTGCAAACTGATAGTTATAATATTAAAAGAAAGCATAATTTTTTAATAATATTTTTATTTGACAATCATAATTACTGAAATTCACTAATTTAAGAGAAGCTATTGTTGGAAACAACAAACAGATTAACAACTCACATATGGATGAGAAATATTCACTTAATTGCTATAAAGTAATTTTGCAAAATAAGGTAAAGTTACAAAATTTTCTTATAAATTATATTTATTTCAATGAATATTTTTATTTTTTAACAAAAACAACAAAAATCGTCAGTAAAAATTTTACTCTGTTGACATGCGAGATCTGGAAAAGTATAATATTTTTATTTTTTAAGTTATTTTAAAATTGCGATAATAGAAAATCTAAAAATAACCTTTTACTAAATTTCTACCCATTTTTTTTCACTTAGTACTATTAAAATTGGGTGGAGAAGTTTTACAATTTCTAATAAATATATAATAGTCAGTCAAAAACTTAAATTTTCTAAAAAATTTAAAATAATAAAAATATTTTTAAAAATAAATGAAATTACGTCGAACAATTTTTTAACTTGAAATATAATTCAAAACAAATTTTAATGCATCTAAAATTTACTCATTAGGTATAAACAAGCAAGAAGATGGTAAGAACTTCGAGACTTGTAGACTGAAATATGACAGGAACCTGAAACATGTTTTATTATTATTATGTTGCTGTTGTGTGATGGGTATGCCGTATAAGAAACCGATCAACATTGCTTGAAAGTCAACTAATGTGATGTACGTAGAAAGATTACTTGAACACGAACGGAAGCGGAGAAACACACAAAACATTCATACATAAACTGAAGCAATCGATCTTGAGAACAGCAAACCCCTGAGGAGATTCAGTTCTTGCATCTGAGCTGGAATTTTGATTCAAAATGGAGAAGGGAAAGAAGAGGATGGCTGTTTTGGTGGGTTGCAACTATCCCAACACAAGAAATGAGTTGCATGGGTGCATAAACGATGTGTTAGCCATGAGAGACATGCTTGTGGAACGGTTTGGGTTCGATCCTGCCAACATTGAGCTCCTGACAGATGCACCAGGGTCGTCTGTCTTGCCTACAGGTTCCAATATCAGGAATGCGCTTAGTCAGATGATTGATCAGGCTGAAGATGGTGATGTTCTTTACTTCCATTATAGCGGACATGGAACCAGAATTCCTTCCATGAAGCCTGGACATCGGTCCAGGCAGGATGAGGTTATTGTTCCCTGTGATTTTAATCTCATTACAGGTTAGTGACACCTCCTTCGTCAGGAATTACATGGAATATTGTCCTGAATTAATGTGCCCGACTGAAGCTTTATTGTTTATAAATGCAGATGTGGACTTCAGGCATCTAGTGAACCGCCTGCCAAAGGGAGCAACTTTCACAGTCCTGTCAGATTCATGTCACAGTGGTGGCCTGATTGACAAGGAAAAAGAACAAATTGGACCCTCAGGAGCCATAACTAATCCCACAGTTCGTTCTCAACACAGGCCAAAAACCATATCATTTGAATCTATTATGCAACACCTTTCATCACTGACACATATAACCACATCTGATATTGGGACTCACTTGCTAGAGTACTTTGGGGAAGATTCCAGCCTCAAATTCAGGATAGCACGTCTGGAAATGGACTTGTTTGAATCGGTTGGGAAGGACGCAGGAATTCTGCTAAGTGGATGCCAAGCTGATGAGACTTCTGCTGATATGACTCCAGTCGAGGCAGGTGGTAAAGCATATGGAGCATTCAGTAATGCAGTGCAAACGGCACTAAAAGAGCATCCAGGGAAGTTGAGTAACAAAGAGATTGTTGTGATGGCTAGGAAAATCTTACAAGATCAGGGATTTCAGCAACACCCTTGCCTGTATTGCAGTGACGAGAATGCTGAAGCTACTTTTCTGTTGCAACCTGACAACTAAACTGCTTTTAACCAGTCCAAAGTTTGGTGCTTGTTGATTGCTGTGACAAATTTTAATAAAAGTGGCATGTAAAGATTGCTAGTGTCTCATTTTCTGATCAAGATCATTGACAGATACAAGTGATGTTCCTGCACTAACAGATATTACTGGAAATATATGAAAGTTTCATTGCTCTAATATGGAGGACCTATTGCTTTATTCTTTAGCAATTGTAAGGCCAATTAGGGATTGGTTCAAATGGTTTAGCAGATTAGATCCAACAATAACATCAGGAGTTTCAGATCTTAAGAACATGAAGAGCTATTCCATGACTTTTCTTAGGTACATTATTCAAATAAATTAGAACTAAAGTCCATTAATTCCTTGTCTGTGAAATGGAAAAAATCGGCTCAAGGAGTAAAACCTGAGGCAAGCATCTGATGAACTGATGGGCTAACTTATATGGGCTCGCTCAGGTTAATTAGCTGTATAAGGTTCAAAGATCAAGAATGACAGAAACAGCTCGGCCCTATCCGAAGTCAACAGAATAAATAATCAGGGTTCGGGCTTGCGGATAGTTTGTACATCAGTTCAAATGGCTTTGGCAATCTGAACTCTGTCACAAAACGATACCGTTCCACAAAAATACTCTAAAATGACAATGTTTCAGCCTTAAACTTTAAAAAGATGAGTAAATTTTCGAAAAAACTTCTTTAGTTTTCAATTTTCTAAAAATACCTCTTCTCGTAAAATTTTGTTAAAAATAATGACGAGATACACGTAATATAAACATTAGATATATTAATAAAATATTTTTTACATGAGGATTCGACCTAGTTAATAAACTCAAATTAAATTAATTAAATCTAACTTAAAATAATAATTTATTATAATTAAATTAAATTATTAATTTTTAAAATAAATTAGTTCCGAACAAGTTAAGAAATAAGAACTGAGTTAGATTATTATATATTAGTAACATTTGATTAGTTCACGTTTGATATTCATACTGTATGTGTTTCATCTTTATTTTGTAATCATAGTCTAAGAGAAAAGTTTTTCTTAAAATTTAAAAACTAGAAGAAAATTTTTAAAAAATTTTAAAGATCAAAGACTTTTTCCAAGATTTCTTAACACACAAAGGAGGTCTATGTCTTTTATCCTTAAAACACTTAAAACTAGGCTTGATAATTAGGCCCCAACCCAAGATTTTTTTTCAAAAATTCGAACCTCAAAATGGATTCAAGTTCAATAAGAAAAATGACATTGTTTTTTACCTTTTAATTTAAAAAAAATTAAAAAACGGATCTGACCAGACCGAGTGGAGTCAGGCTCGGACTGTCTTGGCTTGGTTAGGCTCAATCAAGCTTCAGACACAGCCCATTGCCACTCTTACTTAAAACGAAGTCGCTTTAAGAAATTTTCCTAAAAACATCATTTTAAATGAATTGACCCGCTCAACTCAAACACAATTTGAACTTCGAGTTGCAAGTTAATAAAGTTATATTATGCCCAACCCATTGTTAATCATTATTCAAGACTCATGTTCAATGAAAACTAAGGGGCAAACTCCAGTGTAGAAGGCTCCCCATTTTATGAGGGTTAGGAGAGGGTCATTAATTGTACACAACCCTTTTTTTTGTAGTTTACAAAGAGACTGTTTTGTAACTCGAACTAATAACCTTCCAATCATAAAGTAGTAACTTTACTAGTTACTTCAAGGCTCACCCTCAATGAAAACTATATAAACTTATGATTGTGTGACAACTTTTTCTAAACCCCCACTTTCAACGTTCCAACTTGAGCGATAAAGATAAATAAATGGGTTCTCAATTCTCACAAAATATGTTGAGGATGCATTGAATTTCTTATAGTTTGTGGAGCTTTGAAATTTTTTGATAAATTAAGTACAACTATGATAAGATATTATATAGTTATGTTAATTGAAATTATCTCTTTTTTTAGATATATTTTGGTGTTTAAATAGGAAAATTAATGTTTGTTTTAATTAAGGAGATGAAAAGTAGAGATTGTATCAAATTGGAATATTATTTATCAAAAACATGAATTTTGAAAAATTGGTCAGATTATTGTAGTGGATAAGATAAGATCAGGCCTAATGTCAGATTCACTTAAAGAGTTAGAAATTAGAATTCAATTAGAAAATTTCTTCCATCTCTATTATGTAGAGATTTGGATTTGTTTTAAATAAGGATCTTTTTAAGATAGAACTAGACTAAGTTTAGAGTAGGAAAGAGAAAGGAAAACACGTCTTTCACTTTTTAAACATTCTCTTTTCCTTGCTTTTAAGTTTTCTCTCAATCTTTCATCTTTTCTTTTATTTTTGATGTTAGAACTAAAGACGTGTGGCTAAACCTAAATATTATGATTCAAGAGAATTCAAAACTCTAATTGTAACCTTGTAACGTTTTGTTCCAAACTTATATTCATGTTTTAGTTCAAGTATTCTTATTTTGTGTTCTTATACTTCATGAACAATTAATATTAATTAATCTAACAAATTAATTTAATGTTTATTATTTTATAGTTATACATAAATTTAATGATCCATAATCGTGATGAAAGTTTGGAACAAGTAACAAATAGATTATTTATGAATTTTGCATATTTAATTTATGATAAACAAGAAAACTAAGTTGAATAGTTGTAGTTATCTCAATTAATCAATTTATGGTTTGGTCTTTTTTACTAAGCTTATTACTATCATTTACTTGATATGGAATGTTATCATATCCAATCAATTGATGATAAGTTTTAGTTTGAATGCTGGGTTTGAATCAATCAAATTGGGAAATTTTATGACTTATTATGCCTATACTAATATGTTTTAGACTAACTTCTTAAATTGTGAAAATTAGTCTTTTTAGATCAATTATCAATGTTATAATTAGATGAGATCTTTTCCTTGAATCAGTGTTAGGTACTATTGAATTTCTCACTTTTATATTCAGTTAATTTATTTTGATTCTTTGTTAATTTGAGTTAATTAGTTAATTAATCATGACCTACTTCATTTTATTATTAACTAGCTTTTAGTTCTCTAGGGATTTGACCTAATTTCATGACTACTATAAGAAATTAAATAATCAGAATTAATTTTGGCTTTGATAATCCGATCAAAATTTTGGTGTCAATGTTGGGGAATTATTTTAGTTTCTTAGTTTTTTTTGCGTTATTTTACAATTTATTGCTAATGACTTGTCTTAGGTGACTCATTCTTGTCAGACGTATGAATTTGAATATAATCCAAAAACATGAGAAGATAAAGCGTCATTTAAGGAACGACATGCTCCTCTAGAAGTGAAAGTTGAAATAGATCTAACGATTAGTGAAGGTTCTAATTTTCAAGAAGTTAAAAAACAGATGGCAAATCCTAACTAAAACTATAAAGGAGTTAGTGACATTAAATTTGAATCAACAACCCTTACGCATATGATTTCCAGACGTTGAGGTAAATTTCAAATCGAAATTTGATTTGATTCACTTACGCTCTATTTTTTGTAGTCTTACAGGTGAAGATCTATATAAATACCTGAAGTAATATTATATTGTCTGCTCTAGAATGAAATCATAAGGGGTAACAGAAAAACAAATTAATCTCAGAGCCTTTACATTCTCATTGAAAGACAAGGTAAAGGCTTGACTATATTATCTTCCCCTAGTTCAGTGACAACATGGATGAGATGAATAGGTTGTTTTTAGAAATTCTTTTCTAACAAGCAACCAATATCAGAAAGGAGATATGTGAGATAAGATAACTCACTGGAGAAACATTGTATGAATATTGGGAGAGGTTTAAGTTACGTGTCAGTTACCCACACTATCAAATTCTTGACTGACTTTTGATTCAGTATTTTTATAAAGGACTATTACCAATGAAAAAGAGTATGGATGATGTAGCTAGTGGTGGAGCTTTGATCAATAAAACAACTAAAGCGGCTAGACAATTGGTATCAAATATGACTTAAAATTCTCAACAATTTGGGATAAGAATAGACGGAATTGGTAAGCACATGAATAAGGTAAGTAACACGAACTTTGAGAGTAAAATTTTAGATTTGATTGCTTTAGTTCATCAAATAATTGTAGGTCAATTATAATCTGTACGTGTGCGAAATATGCTCATTGTTTGGACATTCTACAGATATGTATCCTACATTGCAACAAGACTCTCTTTAAGGAACTAAATTTTAAAAAAATGATGTGTTCTTTTGAAGTTTCATAGCTAAATTCTTTTACCTACAATATATAAAAAATGTAACTAATAGCTCGAACAAATTTGAGTTTTAGCTACAAAAATTATTTCATTGTTAAAAACTTTTTCTACGAAAAATTATTCATAGTAAAAATTGTAACTAAAAACTATTATCTACGAAAATAAAATTGTAGTTAAATAAACGTAACTAATAGTCATAAAAACTTGTAAAAGTAAATTTTTTTTAAAGTATCGTTTCAACAGGCTACGATTTTTTAATTGAGTAGCAAAAAATAATTTTTAGTTACGACTTTTTAATTTCTTAGCTTAAAAATCACTTTTAGGTATGAATTTTAAATCACAGTAAAAGAAAACATAGTCAAAATTAATATTTGATGTGGTGAAACTATAATGAATGATGCATATAAAGCTCCTTTTTTCTTTTTTCTTTTTTGACTCCACCAAAACCCAATCATGGAATATTAACACCGCCAAGTAAGAAACTGAGAATACTTTGCACCAAAAACAAGAAACTGAGAATACTGTAACTAAAGTGATCATAACAGACCATGGTCCCTGTCATTTACTATTCCACCATTCCACAGAAAAAAAGAAAAGATAGAAGGAACTCTCTCCCCTGTTAAAATCATGCGATTCCCACGCATGCCTGGACCTTGTTTTTTCAGAAGATCAATGGTGTCTTTATGAAGCATGGAGAGGGACATATGCCCTTCAAAGCTGAGGCACATTACCCCATGTTAGAAGGTGGCAGGACTCTTGAAAAATGATAACTCATTGCCTTTTAAGGATGCAACCCGAGTCAAGTCTAAACTTCTAAAATAATGTCATTTTACAATAAAATATACGGATTGCTTATGCCATTTGAACAAGTCTCGAAGTAAGCTCTTAAATCTAAGATTGAACTGAGTCAAGTCTGGTCTAAACGACGAGAACAGATCTTCCATTCCTATAAACTTGTTCTAACCTTTTTTCTTTTTTAATGTAGATTGAGCTTCAACCTGGATATAATTCCTAATAACAATTACCATATGAATTTCTCGGAGGTTCACTTACTAAATTTTGTCTCATGAAGTTGTTTCTAATTGATGTTTTGAATGCTTAATCAAATTCTAATTCGAGTAATATTCGAGTAAGAAGATGTTATGATTGTTAATAAAAGAGACATTATTCACTTTCTCCACACCAGTTTTACAAGTTAAATTCAATCATAAAAGGAACCTTTTCATTTTAAAATTTTAAAAGGTTAAATGCAATGAGATCATATGTAATTTGACTTTTTTCTTCATTGTAATTTTCATGTTTGTTATTGTCATAATCAGTTTAATTTTTATTTATGCTTTAATCAAAATGATATAATATTAAAATTTTTAAATTTTAATGCAACACTATTGTAGAGTTATAGTCTATGAATAAAAAAATAACAAAGTGTGATATAAAGAAATTGTTCAATATTTAAACAATATTAGAATTGCTTAAATAATAATTT
>JAOQMQ010000194.1:1361295-1398382 GCA_027563845.1 Erythroxylum subrotundum
TAATATTCCTTGCACAACATATCCCCATTTATCCAATCAATAAACAACAGATATTTGCCACAGATTCATGCCACTTGGTGCATTATAATCTCTTTAAGCTCTTTTTCCTTGCATCCATTTTCTTCTTGTCCACCATCATTTGTTTAGCTGGCCCACCTTCCTTCTTCTGGGTACTAGTCACCGGAAGTATTGGTGCTGATCCAGTAACCCCTAGCTCAGACATTGGTGCTACTGCAGTTGCTTGGTCCCGACTGTTACCTCCCTTAGGGGCTGCTGTACATGGGGCCAATGGGGATGATAATGGCACCACTGCACTCTTCTGATCACTATATGGAACCGAAGCATTACTATGCTCAACATTGAGAGCCGTTGTTGACTCCGAGATAGCTCCTGACTTGAACTTTGGTTTTGGCTTAGCATGGATTCCAGTGTATAACCTGCAGGTGAGTTTCGAAGCATTATAAAGAGTTAAAAGTACAGTTTTTCATGCTTACAGGAATAAGTTAGGACAAAATTCTATAATCTCTGTAAAGCTCCTCTTTTCTAACTTCTACCAGGATCAGTAATCGCAAATGCAAAGACGCACACAGAAGAGAGAGAGAAGGTACTTTGAACCCTTTTCGGTCCTTAGGTACCCTTCAATTTTATTTGGCAAGAGTTACAAACTCTCATTCTCCAGAACTTGATTCTTACAAGTGCCGTTACCTATCCTAGAACTGTTGGCGTGGCAACAAAAATTGCAATATAGTATCCACACCCAAATGCAATTATTAGTTTTTTTTATAGTTCTCTTAAGTATTGCCATCTACATCGTGTGTAAGGTTCCATTAATACATTCACTTCAACATAAAGCAAAATTGAAATTATGTATATTTGGCTTTACCTGGCATGCCGGGCATATTCATCATAATTTTCAAGCAGCATCTTGCCAGCCTGTTCATTCAAAGCTGACTCCGGAAATGGTTCAATCAGTAAGCACCTGACTACCTGTCATAACCAAGTTCAATGCCAGCACAAATTACTACTAAACAAATGCCAAAATAGCTTAAATTTCATCAAATTGGCAAATCAAGAAGCAGCTTCTGTCCCTTACAAAATAATGAAAATGTAAAAAGAGCTTACAATGAGGACATGTCGTAGCCCAAGACTTGGATTCCAATCCTTTTTTAATGTATTGACACATATCTCACCATTGGTTGCAATGTTTGGATGGAAAATCTTAGTCATGAAATACCCTGAATAGATAATGCCAAGGATTCAATAACTTGTAAGTAAATTATAATGAAACTTAAACATTTTTAAGGCATCATCAAAATGAACAATGCATGATTTAGAGCGGCCCACCACAACTCTTTATGACTCTGCATTTGAACCAAGCTCATGACAACTAGATGACAAAAATTTCAAAGTGGAAGCAATTAATACTGGTCTCCATCCACAAACCTTTAGGGGGAGAATGAGGAAAGTCACGAGACAGCAACAGCTTCATGCGGAACAAACCATTTTCATATGGAGTACCAGCTGCAAGTCCAGGAATCTTATGTGAGGGGAAATCTTAAAGATAAAAATCTAGAAAAGTTTCATATATAAAAGAATGAAAGGATGTCCTGCCTGGGCCTTCAATATCAGCATATATCGTTGAAAAGTCATCATCATTCACTCCAACTTTAATGCCTTCAGGTGGGGATTCATCAAGATTCTTCAATTCCTTTGCAAGCTGCTTTACTACGTTGGGTGGAAGATTTTCGTTTGTTGCCTTGAAGGGCAAACATTGTGAAAAGTTGTAAGATGTGTGATCAGTGAACGGTTGAAAGTTCATATGGTCATATGCATAATGTTAAGCATTGAATGACGTTCTTCAGCCTTGAAATGCAAAATGCTCATCCTAAATCTTAAATGCTTCCAATATATATCTATCCGAGCTTTTCGTTGTCATGTTGGTCAGTTTGAATTCCTAAAAGCACTTCCGTAACGCAAAATTTATTCAAATTACACAGAAAAACCTGACTTTCTAACCACATCACATTATGGACGTGGGATTACAGTCATTTTATTTCTTAGCAAGATCTTAATATACCATAGCATTTCTTGGCTACCAATTATCAACAGCTAATTTATCAATCCTTGATCACATTGACAAGGCATTTAACTTCAACTGAATAAATTAAGATAGATGCAGAGACAAAGAAGGAGAGAGAGGGAATCACACAAGTAAAGATGGATTACCATATCCACAAAAAGAAGGAATTAGCAAAAAAACGTTGTTGCTTTTATTGTTGAGAAATCGGAACTTATTGGTGATCTGTAACAATCTTCTCTAACCTTGCTGCTGGAGAGGAATGAATCAATAAAGCCCCTAAGAAAATGGCCACTAAAAGATGTCAGAAATCACTTAATAAATATAGTGATTGCAGCATCTGTGCAATTGATTATTTCAAAAAATTAAATGTATCATGCAATGAAGTTGAAAAAAAAAAAAGATAAGAACAGAATTTGGACATCCAAGCCAAAGGGTATCATGATCCAGTATATCTACAATATCCAGAAAAAAGACCATTCTCAACAGATAGACAGGGAAAGTATAAAAGGCCAACAACTTTGATGCCTCTAAACACAAATTATGATTAGGTTCTTGAAGGAAATCAAAACAATGAAAACAAGAGGTTACTTTGCTTCATCTAGCATCCTTAACTTCAGATGTAGAAACACCACACAAAAGCTAGTAATATTCACACAGGCTAACATTCATCTCTATATTTTGGCTTGACTTAGCTCCCACGGCACAAATGTGAAGATAGTGATTAATGCACTTCTGCTACCAAGACCAAGTGAAAACCTAAAATAAGCACAATACTTATTACTGGAGAGTTTTGAAACAAGCAAATCCGAGAACAGTTTATGAGTTGATGTTAGAGGAAGACATGAAAGAGAAAAATCACTCCTGATGCAACAACATGGTAATAACAGAAAGTCCACCCAACCCTTTCAGAATGAAATGTGCTCTTAACTTATGTCAAAGAATTAGGTTTCAGTGTTCCCACCATTTCTTTTCTGGACCAATCTTTCCCTTCATAAAACTGTTATACATTTTAAAGCCTAAGGCATTATCACTCGAAGCTCAATTTCTGCCAACTTTTGATAGAACTCCAAACAGTATTTCACAATATTTGGTCTATTAAATATGCATTTTAGTGGTCTTCACTCTATAAAAGAGTTACAGCAGTCATGAATGACATGCAGCTTCTGCGGCTCAACATTTACATAAAATTTATAAGCAGTTAAATTTTGGGGAATGCCAGTAACAACAAATACTTATAAGCATAGGAAATGTTTTAACAGAAACATTCACAATCAAGATATGAGATGATAAGCAGTAGGATACACATTCTTCTACACTAAAGTACCAAAAGAAAGAATAAGCAAAAGAGATTTACAATTATATACTTGAACTAAATTCGAGGAAGTGCAAACTGCATGCTGGTGTAAATAAGTTTTCAGGTTTTTCTAAGCTAGAATTTGAACCGTTCTAAATTTACATATCGCCATCTAATAGTCAAAAGTCAAAAGTTTTAACACTTTCTTATCTAGTTTCCCCCTCAATACCAAATCATCAAGATTCCACCTTTCACACACTAATTCTACCAAGCAGTCCAACTTCTTACAAACTCTTCCACCATATAGGGCAATTAGGAAGTACTTGCTTTATCAAGTTGGTAACCGAACAGAACGAAGTTTGTATCATACATTGTTTCAAACATTACCTATGAAGAGAAAAACAGGTCCGAAAATCAGATCCAAGTATCCAGCAACTATAACAACTCGCTGATACGGGTTCTAGGGCAATCCCAAAAGTCTTGAAACCATTGTCCAACAGAGAACCACAAGAAATTTTTTTAAAAAAGAAGAATAAAAAAAGAGTATCAAAACAAAAGGAAATAAAAACTATTTTTTTTTCGAATATTAGAAATAAAAACTATTCTTTGGACCTAAATAATATCCAGCTAACTGGCACTTATCCACCAACAAAAACATGAAGACGATTAACAAAGACAGAATCTCTAAGCGCATAAACTCAACAAAGCAACCACACTGCCATTGATCATGAAGCTATGAAAAGAACCATAATTTCGGATACAGAATACAAAACAATGAAAAACCCTTTATACCAAATTCTGGCGAAAGCAAAACCCATAAAGTTCCCAAAACTCAAGAACCTAAAACTTCCATTTTTGTCCAAGAAAACAACAAAATTCACCCATAGTCCGGCATCAAACAAACACCACCAATAATCAAAACAGATAGAAAAGAGAATCGAGTCAACAGAACATTGTTACAACCACATTACTTCTCAATGCATCAATCGACTGCTAAATAAAACCCCACCAAAATAAAAACAAGAAATAAGATGACCCAGATGAGAAAAAGACCTTATCTTTCTCTTCTTCTTCTTCTTCTCCACAGAAATGGAAGAAGAAACAAGACAGTAATGTAATCGCAATAATGAAAGAGATTATAATGCAACACCCACAAGCTCACTGAAAAGCGATCTCTTCTTGGAATGATTGATTAGCTGATTATGAGGAGAGAGATGCTTGTTATTTTATTAGAAAAAAATGAAAAAAATTTAACTTTTTATTACAATTTTAATAAATATTAAATTTTGAATTTTGAACGACGTGTCGGAATCCTAAGTTCTCAGGATTTATAGACGTTGGGTGGATGGAGCTTCCACGCATTCTTTTGGAGCGTGATAAGCAACAACCAATCAATACGCTCCGTTTAACTCGCATAATAAGTATACGCGTGAAAAAGCATGTTACGTTTTTGTGCTATTTAACCTTCCACTAACGCTGACTGGGCCTACGTTGCCTCACAACTGTCAATCGCGTCTGTTACATTATTGGTTTTGATTTTTTTTTTTAAAACAAAACTATCAGAAGGTAATTGACGAAACAAGCCCTCGGCTTTGGTTTTATTACATACCGCTGCCTCCGATGAGAGTAGGGATGACAATAATCAGGGCAGACCGCCTATCGTCTCGGTCCCTGAGCATGGCCAACCGGATTTCAATCTAAAACGATATTTGTTTTAATGATATTTTGACGATCAGTTAAGTAAGATCCAGTAGATTATTTTAAGTTTGATTTCGAATCAAAATTCAGCTAACTTAAAATGTATATATAAGAATGTAATTGACAAAACAACAACCTGTATTTGGCCTTATTACATAGTGCTACCTCTAATAGAATAGGGATGACAATGATCGGGTCAAATTACACATTGTTTCAATCCTGAGCTTGGCTTTTTCTTGTTTGGATTGAATACTTTCAAGCCGACCTCAATCTAAAATGATTATGTTTGTCGTTTTGAAGATCAGCCAAGTCGGATCGAGTCAACTAAAACAAGTCTCATCTTTGACTTATTACATACCATTATCTCTAATGGAGTACAAATGACAATGATCAGGCAAAACGACTTTTGGTCCCGATCCTTGAGCTTGACCAACCATTTTTTTGGTTTGGGTTGAATAATTTCAACCCGATCGCAATCTAAAATGATGTTTGTTTTAATGTTATTTTGAAGATCACTCAAGTTGGATCGAATAAACTATTTTAAGTTTGACTTCGATTTAAAATTCAATTAATTAAAAAACTATAAGAATGTAATTGACGAAACAAGCTCTTGTCTTTGGCTTTATTACATTTCACTATCTCCAATAGAGTAGGGACGACAATGATCAGGCTGAACTGCCTATGGTCCTGGTCCTTGAGCTTGGCCAACTTATTATTGGTTTGGATTGACTAATTTCAACCCAATCTCAATTTAAAATGATAATTGTTTTATTGTCATTTTGATATTTAGTCAAGATGGACCAAGTTGACTACTTTAAGTTTGATTTCGATTCAAATTTTTATTTGTTAACTTATATTTTGCTTGAATTGGTTTGCCAACCACAAATGAAGAAGCTTAAAGTAATATCTTCTCTAATTCAAAATTTTAAAATTTTGAATTTTGATGAGCTTGGCCCTTTTTTGGTCTGAAATTGAATAATTTCAAGCTGATCTTAGTCTAAAATGATTTTGTTTTAATGTTATTACGAGGATTAGTCAAACCGGATCAAGACGACTATTTTAAGTTTGACTTCGATTCGAAATTCAATATAAGAAAATAATTGACAAAACAAGCCTCGACTTTAGCTTATTACTTACCGCTACCTCCAATGAAGTACAAATGACAACGATTAGGCCGAGCCACCTATGGTCTTGATCTTTGAGCCTGACCAACCATTTTTCTGTTTGGATTGAATAATTTCAACCCGATCTCAATCTAAAATGATGTTTGTTTTAATGTCATTTTGAAGATCACTCAAGTCAGATCGAATAAACTATTTTAAGTTTGACTTCGATTCAAAATTCAATTAATTAAAAAACTATAAGAATGTAATTGACGAAACAAGCTCTCGTCTTTGGCTTTATTACATTTCACTATCTCCAATAGAGTAGGGACGACAATGATCAGGCTGAACTGCCTATGGTCCTGGTCCCTGAGCTTGGTCAACTTATTATTGGTTTGGATTGATTAATTTCAACCCAATCTCAATTTAAAATGATATTTGTTTTATTGTCATTTTGATATTCAGTCAAGCTGGACCAAGTCCACTATTTTAAGTTTGATTTCGATTAAAATTTTTATTTGTTAACTTATATTTTACTTGAATTGGTTTGCCAACCACAAATGAAGAAGCTTAAAGTAATATCTTCTCTAATTCAAAATTTTAAAATTTTGAATTTTGATGAGCTTGGCCTTTTTTTGGTCTGAATTGAATAATTTCAAGCTGATCTTAGTCTAAAATGATTTTGTTTTAATGTTATTACGAGGATTAGCCAAGCAGGATCAAGACGACTATTTTAGTTTGACTTCGATTGGAAATTCAATATAAGAATATAATTGACAAAACAAGCCTCAACTTGGGCTTATTACTTACCGCTACCCCAATGAAGTACAAATGACAACGATTAGGCTGAGCCATGCTCTTGATCTTTGAGCCTGACCAACCATTTTTTGGTTTGGATTGAATAATTTCAACCCGATCTCAATCTAAAATGATGCTTGTTTTAATGTCATTTTGAAGATCACTCAAGTCGGATCGAATAAACTATTTTAAGTTTGACTTCGATTCAAAATTCAATTAATTAAAAAACTATAAGAATGTAATTGACGAAACAAGCTCTCGTCTTTGGCTTTATTACATTTCGCTATCTCCAATAGAGTAGGGATGACAATGATCAGGCTGAACTGCCTATGGTCCTAATCCCTGAGCTTGGCCAACTTATTATTGGTTTGGATTGATTAATTTCAACCCAGTCTCAATTTAAAATGATATTTGTTTTATTGTCATTTTGATATTCAATCAAGCTGGACCAAGTCGACTATTTTAAGTTTGATTTCGATTCAAATTCTTTTTGTTAACTTATATTTTACTTGAATTGGTTTGCTAACCCCAAATGAAGAAGCTTAAAGTAATATCTTCTCTTATTCAAAATTTAAAATTTTTGAATTTTGATGAGCTTGGCCATTTTTTTGGCCTGAATTGAATAATTTCAAGCTGATCTTAGTCTAAAATGATTTTGTCTTAATGTTATTACGAGGATTAGTCAAGCCGGATCAAGACGACTATTTTAAGTTTGACTTTGATTCGAAATTCAATATAAGAATATAATTGACAAAACAAGCCTTAGCTTTGGCTTATTACATACCGCTTCCTCCAATGAAGGACAAATGATGACGATTAGGCCGAACCACCTATGGTCTTGATCTTTGAGCCTGACCAACCATTTTTTGGTTTGGATTGAATAATTTCAACTTGATCTCAATATAAAATGATGTTTGTTTTAATGTCATTTTGAAGATCACTCAAGTCGAATTGAATAAACTATTTTAAGTTTGACTTCGATTCAAAATTCAATTAATTAAAAAACTATAAGAATGTAATTGACGAAACAAGCTCTCGTCTTTGGCTTTATTACATTTCGCTATCTCCAATAGAGTAGGGACGATAATGATCAGGCTGAACTGCCTATGGTCCTGGCCCCTGAGCTTGGCCAACTTATTATTGGTTTGGATTGATTAATTTCAACCCAATCTCAATTTAAAATGATATTTGTTTTATTGTCATTTTGATATTCAGTCAAGCTGGACCAAGTCGACTATTTTAAGTTTGATTTCGATTCAAATTTTTATTTATTAACTTATATTTTGCTTGAATTGGTTTGCCAACCACAAATGAAGAAGCTTAAAGTAATATCTTCTCTGATTCAAAATTTTAAAATTTTGAATTTTGATGAGCTTGGCCTTTGTTTTGATCTGAATTGAATAATTTCAAGCTGATCTTAATCTAAAATGATTTTGTTTTAATGTTCTTACGAGGATTAGTCAAGTCGGATCAAGACAACTATTTTAAGTTTGACTTCAATTCGAAATTCAATATAAGAATATAATTGACAAAACAAGCATCGACTTTGGCTTATTACATACCGCTACCTCCAATGAAGTACAAATGACGACGATCAGGCCGAACCACCTATGGTCTTGATCTTTGAGCCTTACCAACCATTTTTTGGTTTGGATTGAATAATTTCAACCCAATCTCAATCTAAAATGATGTTTGTTTTAATGTCATTTTAAAAATCACTCAAACCGAATAAAATGAACTATTTTAAGTTTCACTTCGATTTGAAATTGAATTAATTTAGAAGAAAAATATAAAAATGTAATCGACGAAACAAACCTTGTCTTTGGCTTATTACCCGTTGCCTTTAATGGAGTACAAATAACAATGATCAGGTTGAACCGCCTATGGTCTTGATCCCTAAACTTGGCCAACTATTTTTTAGTTTGGATTTAATAATTTCAACTCGATCTCGATTTTTATTATATATTCTAAGTAAAATTAATAATTCAACCATTTTAATTATTAATTTACTTAGAATATATAATTTATAAACTACTATATAGATTAGATTATTTATTAATTTATTACATATACGAAGATTAATGATTGTGAATTTATTGATAACAACTACCTCAATCTTTCATAAATTTTTAATTAAACAGCCAAAGAGACGAGACCAATGTGAAAATTAATATCAGAATCACAAAATGTGTAAGAGAAAGATTTAAAAAAAATTGAAGGAAGGTGATGGATGAGAGGGTACGAAAACGATGGCAAAACTGTAATTTGAGGAATAGAACATGGGCGAAATAGCAAACTTCAAGGGTTTGGTGAGATACTTTATCTTGTCGGAAGTGGAGCCCACTATGGAAACTATTTTCCTATTTTTATTTCCTTTTCTTTTGGTAATTATTCCCTCTGAATTTATACATATATGTATTAAAAAAATCTGCCCACCTCCAGCTTTGATTCGGTGACCGTTAAAAGTTAGCCGTTGTTATTTGAATTTTCGATTTTCAATTAGTGTATTTGAAGTTGAACCACTAATAATTTAATGAAAATTTAATTATATTAAACTCCTCAAAAAATGAAAAAAATTATAAGTTTAGGAATCTTGAAATATTTAACTCTTTAAAGAACGAAAAAAAAACAATATTCCTAAAAATCAAAACGATTCAATCGGTTTAACAGTAAAAATTTTGAATCAATCAACTTTTCGATTTAATAATATTAATTATTAAAAATCGATCAGTTTATTAATCAATCAGTCAGTTTTCATAAACTAATAAGTTTTTATAAACTAAAATAAACCAATTAATTTTCATTTAACAGTCTTTTTTTAATTAAACTAAAAAAATTATTATTTTTTAAATTCTTTAATTTTATTCAATTTTTAACTGATTTTATGATGGTCTACTACTGGTTAAACTTTTTAAACCTTAACTTTTTTATTAGATTGCTAATGTAATTATGGAGAGTTGCTATTTATAATTAGTAAAAAACAAAGCATGGATGTGGGGTTATTATGTAAGCTTTTTGAGTGGTTAGTATGTTTTTCTCAATCATTGGAGCATATACCTAACAAAAGCAACATATAGTCTACCAACCTAATGAACAAACAAACAACATATTCCTCCACCAAAGTGCACATATCTCAAGTTGACATAGTTGCATACTCTTTTCCTTCTTTGTTCCTTCTATTTTAGTAAATATAAAGCTACCTACTTTTAGATTGATTGGATTTTCCTTCGTCTTAATACATTAAGAGCAAAAATTAGATTAGGTTGGGCTTGCCACCTCGAGCTAGGCATGAGCCCTAACAAAAGCTACCTATACTTGAACTCGATCCAATCTATTGATATCTGTAACTTTAAACATGACAATGAGTTAGGTCGAATTAGGTTCACCTAAGTTTAAGTTTAACTTAAAATTCTATTTTCAAGCATAAGCTCGCTTGAAGTCTGATCAAATATATGTCTTTAATTACGTTTAAATTTATTTTGTTAATTTTAAATTTTAAAATAATATTATTTTTATGAAAACTTTAAACTAGCCCAATTCGGGTTGAAATCCCAAAATTACAAGAAAAAGGTCAGCCCAAAGTTTGACTAACTCGAGCTAGACTCTCGTTAACTTCGGATTGAACAGAGTTGGGCTTCGCTGAACTAAGCTCTTTTTGCCATTTCTAATTAACTCGGACTGGATCCATATACTTTTAGACAAGCAGGCCAATATTGTCAAGCCCAGTCAACTTGTACAATAGGAACTGAAGGTGAAAATTGGTGTGTGGTTAAGTGCGTGCGGACTATGCAGCTGCACGTGCTGTGGGTGTGGTAGGTAACAAGAAACCCGAGGAAACGAAAAGCTGTTAGGCTGTGTGGTCTTTAAATGCTATGTGTTAGGTGCCAAGAACTGCCACACACTTAACTTAAAAAGCTCCATCAAAGCTGCTGCTGATCATCCGGTGGACCATTGCCTGAGCTCGGAGGAGAGATGGCAGATCAAGCTCAAGCTCAACCTCAGAGTGAACGGAGGAAGATGAAGATACTCTGCCTCCATGGGTTCAGAACCAGTGGAAGTTTTCTCAAGAAGCAAATTAGCAAGTGGGATCCTTCTATTTTTGCTCATTTTGACATGGTAAGACAAGACACTTTCATTTGTTTTTAGTTTATAAAGACTAGGAAATGCTTGACCAGTTAGAAATAAGATTACGTACTATACGAAATTTTTAAATCCCGCGTACTAGTGACACTTTTATTAAATTGTTGTTGTTATTATTGTTGTTAATAATTACAAAATATAATTGCCTTGACTGAGTTAATTAGGCCTGGTTTAGGTTCAAATTTTTTTATTTTCAATCAAGTTTTGAAACTCGGACTACTTGGTCTAACTATGACCAAAACTTGAAAATTTAATTAATACGTTATTTTTAAGTAAAAACAGTGTCGTTTTTTATTTTTAAAATAAAAAATATATATTTAGCAAACCTAAATAGACTTTGGGCTGTTTAAGCCCAATCAAGCTCAAGCTTACGCCTAGAGTTTTAAACCTAGTCGAGTTTTGGGTCGAGTAGATTTAAAGATAGATTTTCAGTTCGACTCTTTTCAAGCCTAATAGAAACCGACTAATAGATCTTATAATTACGAGAGAATTAAGAAGTAAAAATATTCGTAATTAATTTTATTCATATTAGTATAATAATCTTACGATTAAGTAATAGGATTCTTTCAAAATGAACATTTTTATATGGAATATAGTAAGGGAAGAAATCTTTATAAATTAATATATGATAAATTAATAATTTTATTATATATTTTTATTTGAATTAATAGGTTAAAATCGATAATCTCCATAAATAATTGAAATCACATTTTTCATAATTTTTATGTAAGTGTATGATCCAATTTACAACACAATTTTATATTTTACTAAAATTACAATATGTAGGTAATCATTTACGATTTTTTAAAAATATATCTATTATAATATATTTTTGAAATTTTAAATGGAGTTGAATCTCATCTATGATTTTTATAAAACTTAAAATTTTAATTTTTTGGAACATAACAAAAAATATTATAATGTTATTGAAGACTATGTATTTGATTATGTAAGAATCATATTTATATATAATTAATACGTCAATAAATTACTATAATTGACAAATAATTTACTTTTTGTCAATATTTGATGTGTACTATTTATTTGATTAAATTCATATCTAATTAGTAAATTTGGTAAATACAACAAACTTGTAGTATATTATTGAGAGAGCTTGTCGTATATGACCTACCTAGTGTGAAGTACCTGGTTAACGTAATTTGTAGACTATTGCGTTAATCCGGAGGTTTATCTTGTATGCATCCAAAAGGTAGCAGCTGCGAGTTTCTCCGTTGAAACAAAAGTTAATTAAATTGTAAATACAATCTAAAAATTAGCTCATTGTTAATTGATTAAAACCTTTTTTTTAACAATATGTTATTATAAATTTCCATTTTTTAATTTATTGATATTTATTATATAATAAAAATACACTAGTTTTCACTCCCCTTGTAACTTTGTACTAAATGCTATTTGGTCTATTATACATGATTTTCTTCTTCTGTGATAATAGAAAAATAGATTGTTTCTAGACATGTCATTCGAGGTCCGACCTGACCTGATGCCTGACACTATTAACAAAATGACTTCGTTTAAAAAAAAAAGGGCGTCTTTTTTTATTTTTAAAAAATAAGAAAAGGTCATATGGTGAACCTATTATCATCTTTTACTATTTATGCTCTGTCATTTTTTATTTTTAAATTAAAAATAAAAAAGGGTCAGATGGTGAACCTATTATCATCCTTTACTATTTATGCTCCACGAAACTAGAGTATTAATTTTTTTTTTTTTTTTGGTACTGACACACTTTGAACACAGGATTTCGCAGATGGGATCTTTCCCGCTTCCGGCAAATCTGACATTGAAGGCATCTTCCCTCCACCATACTTTGAGTGGTTCCAGTTCAACAAGGTACAATTGCTCGAAAGATTCTTGTGTAATCATTGTAATTAGGACTATTAACAGGACAGGTCGGATTCGAGTCTTAAAATTTGCCAAATTTGATCTCTAATAACCCAAGTAAGAATTTGAGGCATGTCAAGTTCAAACCGGAGCCCGAACTTGATTGAATATCAGAATATGTATACTAAAATTTGAATCCAGGTCGAATCCGAACTAATTTGTCATCTCTAACTATACTACAACTCGTTGGTCTCGTATTGATAAGAAGCAGTAACATTTTTCTAGAGATGAAAGTAAAACACAGAGTCCTGCAAACTGTTCTGTCAATAACCTTGAAATGTTTAATCAGGAGTTCACGGAGTACACAAACCTGGAAGAATGTATCGCTCACCTTTGTGAATACATCACCAGTAAAGGCCCTTTTGATGGTTTGCTTGGCTTCTCTCAGGTATGTATCAGAAACATTGTTCAAACTCTTTGAACCAGTCATGTTCTACCTGAAATTTCTGTTCAAACATAGTAAGTTTGACAAAATCCTCTTTATTTTTGTTCAGGGTGCCACACTCTCAGCTCTTTTGCTTGGGTACCAATCTCAGGTTCAACTTCCATGTTACTACTCTGCATTCCCTGACAACAAAATCAGGATCTTTCACTTTTATTTTACCTGTTTTTTTGTATCAATCTGGTGGAACAGGGGAAAGTGTTGAAGGAACATCCACCCATCAAGTTTTTTATATCAATATCCGGTTCAAAGTTCAGAGATCCAACCATATGTGACATTGCATACAAAGACACCATTAAAGCTAAGTCAGTTCACTTCATAGGTGAAAAGGATTGGCTGAAATTACCATCAGAGGATCTTGCAACTGCATTTGACATGCCTCTCATTATCAGACACCCTCAAGGCCACACTGTCCCAAGACTTGGTAAGTTCTTCACGTTTTATATTCTCCTGACATGAATGAACACTAGACATGGAACTGAGGGACTGAATTACTGATGTGTGTGAGCAGATGAAACAGCCACCAAGCAGCTACTTTCTTGGGTTTCAGATATCCTGTCTGGTGATGAAAATGGAGTTTCAGAAGGAGTTCAAGTGGAAGAGGAGAAAGTACCAGGAGTGGCCGCCTGTCAAGTGAAGAAGAATGCATTGGAGTCAGAAGTAAAGATAACAACTGAGGCGGTTGAAGCCTGAAGATTATCTAAAGATGAGATGAGAAAAACCAAAATTAGCCTACTCTATGTTGATCTATTTTAGAAAAAAAAAAAACTCTTTATTATGTGATATAAGAATATTTGAAATACCTACTTATTTAAAACTTAATCGAGTATAAAAGTTTTATTTTATCTCACTAATTTAATAAAATATCATTTTTATCGATTTTAAGATTTTTATTTTATTAAATGACCTTGTTTCTATTAATTTAATAAAATATATATCATTTTTATTAATTGAATCAGGTTAATTTATGAAACTTGAGCTTAGACCTAATTGTAAGTTCGAAAAAAATAAAATTTTTAATTATAAATTCAATCAAATTAAATTTTATTTATTAAATTTAGATCAAGTCGGACTCCGAATGTCTTTACTAATCAAGGACATAATGATAGCATCAAATTATAAATCCTATAAGAAAAGTAACGAAACAAACTCAACTGATTCAATTAGTTAAACCGTAAAAATTTTGAGTTGGTTGATTTTTAATTTTTTTGTTTAATTCGATTTTTGTAAATTAATAAGTTCTTATAAACTAAAATAAATCAATTAATTTTCATTTAACAATCTATTTTTTAATTAAACTTTAAATTCTTCGATAATTAAAAACAATCTCTTTCAGTTATATTTTAAATTCTTTATTTTTTTTTATATTTAGCTAGTTTTATGATAATCTAATACTGATTAAACTTTTTAAACTTTAAATATCTTGTTTTATTGGTTTAACTTTCGATTTGATTTTTAAAAAATGGTTAGGATCACTAAGAATTCGATTGACCGTTCCGGGTCGTCTTGAATTCAACGTTTCATCACTTTTCTGACGTGGGTTTTCTTTGTTTGTTACTTTACTAAGCATGACAATGAGTTAGGTCGAGCTATGTCTGTCCAGGCCTGAGCCCAACCTGAAATTTTAGTTTCGAGCCTAAGTTTGACTTGAAGTCTGATTGAGTCTAAACCTTCAAGCCCGAGTTGGTGCTCAATTTTTTTTTTTTACTTTTAAAATTCAAAACATTGTCATTTTTTGTGAAAATTTTTGATTTCATGTCGAGCCAGATCGGTTAGTTTGAGTTTTAATTCCAAGATTAAAAAGCTCAAGACCGACTCATAGGCTTGTCTTGATTGGCCCTCTCATGACCCATAGGGCCACGAGCCTAGTCACCTAATCCGTGGTAGGGCCGAGTCGGGATAGGAGCAGCTTGGTGTCGACCCAGCCCATTAATATTCCTAAAAACAGTGGAAATTTTCTCATAAAGCAAATTGGCAAGTGGGATCCTGCTATTTTGCTCATTTTGACATGGTAAGATAACACACTTTCATTTGTTTTTAGTGTATAGAAATTAAGAATGACAAAACTTATCCGCCCTCAGCTCTAAATCTATATGTCTAGCCCAAGTTACCTGGGCTTTGGGTTAGGTTAATTTTTTTTATTTTCAAATTTTCATGATACGAGTTTGAGCTCTTAGAATTTTCTAGTTCGACTCGGATTAAAATTTAAATTTTTAAGTAAAACGACGACATTTTTAGTTTTAAAAATTTTAAAAATATATATATTTAGCCTGTCCAAATAAACTTTGGGTTGTCTAAGCTCTATCAAGTTCAAGCTCAAGCTTAAATTTCAGAACCGATCAAGTTTTGGGTTGAGCAAATCCGAAGATAGATTTTCGAGTTATGTTATACTTATTGCCAAGCTTAATAGAAACTGAATATTCAATCTTATAATTACAAGATAATTAAGAAGTAAAATATTCATATCAGTATAATAAAATAACAACAACAATTCAATGAAAGTCTCGCTGATACGTAAAGTTTAGAGAGATCCAATAGTACGCAACCTTATCCCTAACTAATAGAAAAGTTGTTTCTTGTATCAATAGAATAATCTTGTGATTAAGTAATGGAATTCTCTCAAAATGTAAAATTTTATCCGCAAATACCAATGTCCTTCCACTTAATATTTGATTCGACTCTTGCTAATATGTGTATATGTGAAGAAATCTTTATAAATTAATAATTTGTATTATATATATTTTTGAATTAAAATGAATAATCTCCATAAATAATTAAAATCACTTTTTCATAATTTTTATGTAAGTGTATGATCCCATTTATAACACAATTTTATATTTTACTAAAATTACAATATGTAGATAATACATCAATAAATTACTATAATTGACAGATAATTTACTTTTCGTCAATAATTGATGTATTCTATTTATTATGGATGACAAATGTGGGCTGCCCCGGCCCAACAAGAAGGTACAAAATGACGTCAGTTTTTATTTTAAAAAAAATATTAAAGTTATGCAGGGCTGATTCGCCCCGCCCGTGGTCCGTTGGCTGGGGGCAGGCCACGGACCGGTTAACCCGTGGGTCGGGCCGTCGGTCTGTTGCCATCTCTACTATTTATTTGATTAAATTCATTTCCAATTAATAAAATTGGTAATATACAACAAACTTGTAATATTTGTTAATTAAATTGTAAATACAATATTAAATTAGCTAATTAATTTGTTATTATAAATTTCCAATTTTTTAATTTATAGAGATTTATTATATAATAAAAATAGACTATTTATGCTCCATGAAACTAGAGTATGAATTTATTTATTTTTTGTACTGACACACTTTGAACACATGATTTCCCAGATGGGGACTTTCCTGCTTCAGGAAAATCTGATCTTGAAGGCTTCTTCCCTCCACCATACTTTGTGGTTCCAGTATAACAAGGTACACTTGCTCGTAAGATTCTTATGTAATCATTGTAATTAGGATTAATAACAAGTCAGGCCAGGTTGAGTCTTTAAATTTTCCTAAATTGATCTCAGATAAGATAACCTAGGTATCTACGAATTTGAGTCATGTCAAGTTCAAACCGGAGATCAAATTTGACTGCGCGTCGAATCCAAACTAATTCGTCACCTCCAACTATACATCTTTTTGGTCACATGTTGATAAAAAGAGCAACATTTTTCAAGAGATGAAAGTGAAAAACAGAGTCCTGCAAACTGTTCTGTCAATAACCTTGAAATGTTTAATCAGTAGTTCACAGCGTACACAAACCTGGAAGAATGTATCTCTCACCTTTGTGAATACATCACCAGTAAAAGGCCCTTTTGATGGTTTGCTTGGCTTCTCTCAGGTATGTATCAGAAACTTTGATATTCATACTCGTTGAACCAATCATGTTCTACCTGAAATTACTGTTCATAGTAAATTTGACAAATCCTTTTGTTCAGGGTGCAACACTCTCAGCTCTTTTGCTTGGGTATCAATCTCAGGTTCAGCTTCCATGTTACTACTCTGCATTCCCTGACAACAAAATCAGGATCTTTCCGTTTTCTTTTACCAGTTTTTTTGTATCAATCTGGTGGAGCAGGGGAAAGTGTTGAAGGAACATCCACCTATCAAGTTTGTTGTGTCAATAGCAGGTACAAAGTTCAGAGATCCAAGCATATGTGACATTGCATAAAAGACACCATTAAAGCCAAGTCAGTTCACTTCATAGGTGAAAAGGATTGGCTGAAATTACCTTTAGAGGACCTTGCAACTGCATTTGACAAGCCTCTCATTATCAGACACCCCCAAGGCCACACTGTCCCAAGAGTTGGTAAGTTGTTTAGGTTTTATATTCTCCTGACATGAATGAACACTAGACATGGAACTGAGGGACTGAATTACTGATGTGTCTGAGCAGATGAAACAGCCACCAAGCAGCTACTTTCTTGGGTTTCAGATATCCTGTCTGGTGATGAAAATGGAGTTTCAGAAGGAGTTCAAGTGGAAGAGGAGAAAGTATCAGGAGTGGCCTGCAAAATGAAGAACAATGCATTGCAGTCAGAAGTAAAGATAACAACTGAGGCTGTTCAAGCGTAAAGATTATCCAAAGTTGGACATGAGAAAAACCAAAATTAGCCCACTCTGTGTTTGTGGGGATTTATCTATTTTAGGAAAAAAAAAACGACCTCTGTTAGATACAGGTAAGATTGCATCAGATTTAAACTATTTTTTAGCCTACGAATTATTTAAAACTTGACCGAGTTTAAAAGTGTTATTTTATTTATCTCACTCTTCAACAAAACTTCATTTTTATCAATTTTCGGTTTTTTATTTTATTTCACCTATTTAACAAAATGATTTTATTTATTAATTTAATAAAATAATATTATTTTTATCAATCCAATCTATTTAATTATAAAATTTGAGCTCATATTTAGTTCTAAAATTTTTAACTCTAAATTTCAATAAATTTTATTTATTCACTTTAAATCAAGCGACGCATTCCAAGCTAATCTTCTGCAATTATATTTGTTAAACATTTCAAATGTCTTCAAAACAAAACAACAACAACAACACTCAATAAAAATCTCATTAAAACGTAAGGTTTGGAAAGATTCCGTAATACGCAACATTACCCTTATTAGATAGATCGACTATTTCCAATAGATCCATATGTAATGCAAAATAATAATAGTACAAAATATAAATAAATAAGTTTAAATAAAATATAAAAATATGTAATGTAGTACATAACACAGAACATAAAGAACAAGGTAACGATTAACCATAAAAGATAAAATAAATAAATAAATATACCAATTAGAGAAAAGACAAGTATAAGAATAAATCAAACCAACCAATACAAGAAAGTAATTAGGCTAAGTAAAAAATTGATTAGGCAAAAAAAGAAGAAGGAAGTACTATGTAATCCAAAAAATAAAGCTAACTATAAAATGAAAGACTCTAAAGAAAAAATTTAAAATATTTAAGAAAATGATAAGGACCTGTCTAAGTGAGATCCTTTATTGATATCCTAGTACGTTAAAATTTTTGTATTGCGCCATGTCTTTGGTAAGTTCCAGTAAAACTATACCATTCTTGATTATTTCCCCCGATTTTTCTTAAGCTTTTTTTTCTTATAATTTCTAAGTATTATTTTCTCATATATTCTTAAGTATTATTTTCTTATATATTCTTACTTGAGTGTCAGGGTGTTTTTTTTAATATATTTGAATAACATAAGTCTTGTTTCTCTTAATTTATTATTATTACTGGCCACCTTTACTCCAAATGTCTTTAAACCATAATCAAATTATGGACATAATGATATATCAAATTATAAATCATAATAGGAAAAGTAAAGACGTTGGTTCTCCAGGATTTTGGGAAGGAAGTTAGAACATGAGACAATCGAAGAGCCTGTCTATGCCTTCCAAACAGGACAGCATATAAATTGGAGAGTTTTAAGAGAGAGAAACTCCCTTTGGTTCTTCAATTTCTAGAAAGAGAAAATTTGTATCAATTAAGGTTAAAATAGTAATTTAGATTCTAACATTTACACTAAAATTTAAGTTGGATCCTAATATTTTGGAACGTTCAAGTTGAACCTGACGTTTGCAAAATGACAAATTTTTATTTTAAAATAATAAAATAATATTATTTTTTCAATCGAATTTATTTAATTATAAAATTTGAGCTCATATTTAATTCTAAAATTTTTAATTCTAAATTTCAATAAATTTTATTTATTCACTTCGAATCAAGCAAAGCATTCCAAGCTAATCTTCTGCAATTATATTTGTTAAACACTTCAAATGTCTTTAAAACAAAACAACAACAACAACAACAACATTCAATAAAAATCTTATTAAAACGTAAGGTTTGAGAAGATCCAGTAATACGCAATCTTACCCTTATTAGATAAATCGGCTGTTTCCGATTGATCCATATGTATTGCATGATAACAATAGTACAAAATATAAATAAATAAGTTTAAATAAAATATAAAATATGTAATGTAGTACATAACACAGAACTTACAGAACATGGTAACGATTAACCATAAAAGATAAAATAAATAAATAAATATACTAACTAGAGAAAAAGACAAGTATAAGAATAAATCAAACCAACCAATACAAGAAAGTAATTAGACTAAGTAAAAATTGATTAGGCTAAAAAAACAAGAAGGAAGTACTATGTAAGCCAAAAAATAAAGCTAACTATAAAATGAAAGACTCGAAAGAAAAAATTTAAAATATTTAAGAAAATAAGAAAGACCTATCTAAGTGAGATCCTTTATCAGTATCCTATTACGTTAAAATTTTCTATTGCTCCATGTCCTCGGTAAGTTATAGTAAAACCATATCATTTTTTATTACTTTCCCCAAATTTTCTTAAGCTTTTTTTTTTTTTATAGTCTGTAAGTACTATTTTCTCGTATATTCTTACTAGAGTATCAGGGTGTTTTATTTTAATACGTTTGAATCACATAAGTCTTGTTTCTCTTAATTTATCATTATTGCTTACCTACTTTACTCCAAATGTCTTTAAACCATAATCAAATTGTGTACATGATATATATCAAATTATAAATCATAATAGGAAAAGTAAAGACGATGGTTCTCCAGGATATTGGGAAGGAAGTTAGAACATGAGACAATCGAAGAGCCTTTCTATGCCTTTATTTAAAAGATGTCCATTTAAACAGATAAACTCTGCAAAATCTCCTTCATCGTCTGACGCCTTGGAACTTGGAAATGACAGTTGTGTGGGACCCTGATTCTGGTGACAAGGGAAGTTGGTGAAACATTTTCTGATATGGTAAATTGAGGCAGATTTGGTGTGGACGAGGCTATTAGGTGTTGCCATGATTGCTTGTCTGCATTGTCTACTGCCTCTTCTGCTGGCATTCGGCTTGGAGATATCAGACCAGAAAATGTCATTTTGTGCTCATTGGTTGGGTTCATGGCTTCATGCTATTCATGAAGATAGGGATCGCCCTGCAATGAATCTTCATTTTCAATCGACATATGCACTGCAGGAGGGGAAGTTGTGCTTGGCTTCAGATGCAGAGAGGTTAGTTTATATGCTTTATTTTTCATGTGGGGGGTCTTTGCCTGACTTAGATTCAGTCGAGGGGGCACTTCAACGGAGAGAGGTCTCCTGGTCTATGAGGTTGAATCAGCAGAAACTTGGTGATGTATCAACTGTATTAAAAGCATTTGCAGACTATGTGAATAGCCTATGTGGTACTCCATATCCTATCGATTACGTGTTGGGATGTTACTGTTTTACTACTTTCTTTACACACAAAGACGGATCAAGATTGTTATTTTGCAGATATTATGAAATGCAGAAAAGTAAAGAACATTAAAAAAATTTACTTGGTTCGATATCTTTAATGCTATCTACATTTAAAATTTCCATTTTCAATGATTTCAACTAGTATGAAAGAAGCTGAAACAAAGTTTACAGAGTTTAAGTGATTATTCAGAATCACTTGCAAGAGTTTCCAACTCTCCTAATACTCACTAGTAAGTACTCTAGCACACTCAAACTTTTTCTACTCTTAATCTTACACTCTCATATATTGAATACTTTGAAAAATGAAAATACAATATCTGTGTATCTGTCATGTCTAATGCTTGAATTGTTTCTTTTATAGACAGAGAATGGAGTTGTTCTTTGGATGAGTTTGCATGGACCAGACGAATGCCATGTGCCCCCACGTAAGTTATTAATGAGTCATCCTCTGCTGTGTGTTTTGTATGTCTGAAACTAGACGAATGCCATATGCCCTCCACGTGAGTTATTAATGAGTCATCCTTTGCTGTGTTTTGATATGTGTCTCACGTGGGTTCGTCTAAAGCTAACTCATTATGTCTTCGTCTGATAGAACCATCAAGAACTTTTCTTTCTTCGTCTCTTTCAAACACCTTACACACATTCACCTTCTGTCTTCAATTTTCACCTGATTTTGTTGATTTTGAGTGTAGTTTGGTGGAGTATAAGTAATTTTAAAAAGGTCAAGGAGAAACTTTCAAGAGGATGACCATCTGCAGGGTGTTGACAACCTTGCGTGCAGGTGTGCTGGTGGCTTTGACTTGTAATAACTGTAGAATAAGCAGAACAGCAAAACCTGGCTAACTACTACCACCAACATGACTGGAGCTCTCCAGTTCTTGGTTGAACAGGCTCCTACTGGGTAACTCTTTGATCCATTTACATGTCTGTGTCAGAACTTCCAGTTTCTAACCTCTAATGGAAGCCTCAGAGCACCCTGGGACTTGTGAACATGGTTGCTTGAATTGCTAACATTATAACAAAAATGGCATTAGTTAATATACTTTTAAGGGAATAGTTTAAGAGATATGAATTAGTGCCTCTGAGTTTAACTTATTATCTCTTCATATTAGCATTGGAAATGTCCCTAACTCAACATTTTTAAATAAACTCAAAACTCAATCTGAAGTTACTTTTTAGTGACCCGAAGATCACATATTCAAATCACACAAATAACCTATGTGTAAAATATAAAAGGAAGACTGCGTATATTGATGACCCTTATCCGAACCTTTTAATAAAAGGAGTCTTGTATACTGAATCTGCCCTTTTAGTTTAAAGTTCAATTGTTTTTTAATAATTTTGAATTTATAAATTTTTTAGGCTTGTTGGGTTTGATCAATGTTCTCAAAATCGGACCGGTCATCGAACCAGAGGTCTTATTGTTGAACCGGTCGAACTGGTGTGACGTTATAATTATGCAATAATTATATTTAATTATATATAATATTAATAATATTAAAAAATAAAAAATAAAAAAATAAAAAATAAAAAAATAAAAAAATTGATAGACTGGTCGGACCGGTCCGACCGGTCAATTGACCGGTTTTGACCGATTCAGACTGGTCCAATTAGAGTCCGATTTTATAGCTTAAACCGGATCGGCCGGTCCGGTCCGGGTTTGAAAACCCTGGGTTTGATCAAACCTTGAGTTTAAGGTATAAAATATTTAAATTTAAGTCTAAATCTTAATTTAAAAAATTGTCAATTCTTTATTTAAAAGAAAATGTTTTTGAAATTTTTATTTTTATACACAATAAAGAATTTTAATATATTTTTAAAATTAAAATATGTCTTTCATAAAAAATAATTTTAAGTTAAAGTTTTATTTCTTTTAACATATAAATCTATTTTAGCAATAAAAAAGTAAGAGACAAATTAAATGTAGTACTTTATTCCAAATTTTTTTAATATTGATTTGTAAAATAATTGGCTGTTACTAATAATTTATTATAAAAATATTCAAAATTATTTTATGTAGGAATTTTAATTAGAAAATATTTGATTGTTTTTTATTTTTCATAAATTTTAATTGTACTTTAATATTTTAAACTATTAAAATACTTTCCAATTAAAATAAAATATAAAATTATTTTATTTATTTATAAGTTTAATATAAAATTTAAATAATTCTACGAATTTATTTAAAAATTTATGAGAAAAATAGAAAAACACTAAAATTGAGTTAAAAAAACAGTTTTCTTTTTAAGTCTGGAACTCTTTTACTAGTCTTCGCCATCTCCACTTTACAGATCTAATCATCAGAAATCAGACAGAGATTTAACCAATCCACAAACCCTCCCTTGGAAGTGAAAGGGAGGTGAAACCCATGGCAATGGTTGAGGTCTGCATGTTTCCTATTTCTTCTTTTCTTGAACTTGATCTCCAGAAATCGAAAAGTTGCGTTCTTTACGCTATTTCCTGTTGTTTTCCGCTTTCGTCTTAGTTCTACTGAGTCTCAATTGTTGCAGGGCCGATCTCTCGGCGATGAAGCGAGTGATTCGAGAAATGCGTTTGATTTGGGGACATTTGTTGGGGACTTGTCTGTTGAAGAGGATGCAGACAGGTAAAGCGCAACATTCCGACAATATGATCTTGTCAAAATTTTTATTTCTTTGATCTGAATTTGATTGATTTCGAAGTTCCCTATCTATATAGTCTTTGAATTGTTGGTGATGAGATGAGTTTTTTTGGTTGCTTTTGTTGTTAGTGATGATATATCATTGGAAGGGCTTGAGAGAGAATTGGAAGAATGCAAGAGTGATGATGTAAGAACTTCTTAAGTGTTATTTCATTATTGTTATTTAAGAAATGATTTAGGAAAATTTTGATGTTTGTTCTATCAGCTTGATAGATGGAATTAAACTGACTATAGTGTTTTTGAGCTTTTGATGTGTGAGGTTTAGTGTATATAATGGTCTGGTGTATTTGCTTTGAGGAGTTCTTAACTAGAACTCTTGGCAGTGTTCCCTAAAGTTGTAATATGTGATTAAGTTGTAGGTTTACGATTTAAATTGCTTGATGTTGGCAATTGCAAACTAGTTTCTTGTATAAAATTTGAATTAGGCTATTGTAATACAAAATACAACTCTTACTTGATCATTGGATGGTCATTTAATTTATATGGTTTTCCATGTTTACTTTGTTATTTAGGTGGTGGTCAACATACTGTCTAAAGGCACTAAACTAAGGGATTATGCAAAAGGGGTTGAGAACAATTTGCGGCAAGTAGAATTAGATTCAATTCAGGTTTGTTGTTTATTTTGAGGATCAATTTTCAATAATCCATAGATTTATGCATGGTATCTAATTGGTTAATTATATTATGGCATTTGTGCTAATATATATTTTTATTAATTTATTGTGAATTGGATTTTTTGAGTTTCATTTAGCTTGGTGAACGTGGATAAATTTATTATAGGAACTTGTTAGATGGTGCTTTACAGGTTCATGCTCTATTGCCACTCAAAAGCTAAGGGTAGAAGTTCAGATATTAAGTAGTACCTTAGTATATAGGATGAACTCGTTTTTTTAATTACAGTGGGACAGATTGATGTAATCTGTTAGAAGAAAATATGATTTATAGAAATCTTACAGGTTTTTCAGCAAAACGGTTTGTGCATGCTACACATTTTATCATGAAGCCTTTTCTAGTTTCTTTTAGTTATTGTACTTCATTATGCTTTTTAAATACTATTACTGATATGTATACTAGATTTATTACCATTCCAACCATGCAGGATTATATAAAAGAAAGCGACAATCTTGTGTCTCTGCATGATCAAATTCGTGACTGTGACATCATCTTGTCACAGATGGAAAATCTTCTGAGTGGATTTCAGGTATGTTTTTTCCTGAGCACTCAACTTTGCTGTACAATTAATAGTGATGGAACTTTGTGAAAAGTTCTATTTGTATTGCATATACTGAGATGTTTGCATCATTGTCTTGAGGACATTTAGTGTTATGTTGGTTAACTTTTCTGGTTTTTCCATTTAATTGACATACATGTATCCAATCCATTCGTGACCAACTCACTCACAGACACATGCACACAAGCACCCTCTTGTATGTTATGGGAATTGGAGGATCTACCACAATGCAATTTCCTTTATATGATCTTTTTCTTTTCTAGATTTTGGTCATTGATATTCTGACCATGTTTCTAGGTTGAAATTGGTTCTATTAGTTCAGACATCAAAATTCTCCAAGAGAAGTCAATGGACATGAGTCTGAAGCTGAAGAATCGTAAGGTAGGTTTTGATTCATCGTTTTATGGTAGCGGAAATTTCTGACTGTGAATTCATCATCATATTGCTTCTATCCCATGACTTAGTATTCTTCAGACGTATTCTTCATACTGTCTTCCATCTCCATACATCTTACCTCTGTATCTCATTCCCTATTTCTTATGTGAGAAAAAAGAACATATAAGCTGCTTATGTATGCTTGGTTTCTAATTTTCCTTTTGAAGTGGGTGACTAGCATTGTTGTGATCACTTTAATGATATCTTTACCATCCTTATTGCTATGAGCAGGACCAATTTCACTGCTGTTGGAGTTTTTTGTTAATAACGATAACCTCAAGCTTTTGATGTCTTTGTTATTGGCACCAGTTTCTGTACTGTTGACATGAACTTCACTTTTCAAGTTGAATATAGATGATGCTGTGATATTTATATCTAAGAATAAAATGTGGAGAAGTTTCTTCTAAATCATCTTGCTAGTCAATTGGGTTCAAGAGTTAATTTTGTCATGATTAAGATTTTTCTGAGTATATCACGTTTATATCTCCAACTTATGTTCTGTCATATATTGCTATTAATTTGTGTTTTCTCAAAAGGTTGCAGAATCAAAGCTGGCAAAATTTGTTGAAGACATTATAGTACCTCCAAGAATGGTCGACATTATTGTCGATGGCGAGGTGCATAGCTCTCATTGTTCTCTTGTGAAATATTCTTGGATATTGATGTGCTGTGATGCAAATTTTTGTGAAAAATATCTTGGTTTCAGTTGTAGCTTATATAGCTTTTCTTGTTTCAGAATGATAGAACAGTTGTAATGGTCTTTTTCTTAATTTAGTTTGATACTTCATTTATGGGTTTTTATGAAGTCTTCTTATGGGGTTATTATAGTTAACTATGTTGTGTATTAAGTTTTGAGTTCACTTCATCTTTGTGCTTCTACATTTTCTACTTTCCACCTTACTGCTTCTTTAATAGAAATCTTGTTGTTCGTAAAATCTTCTTTTTCCAAAGAAACTCCTAAATATCATGACCTCATAATAATTCACAGCTAAGTAGCAGAAAACAATTGTTTTGTGTTTCTGATGCTTTAATGTAGTGTATCTTTATGATGTTGGTTCATTTAAGTGCTTGGATTCCAGCCATCACACAGTTCTCTTGTCTTTCTTTTTTTCCTCCCCTTTTACTGCAATGTGAAAAAATTGCTCTATAGATCTGAATTGTTGTTCCTTGGCATTAGCATTATCTTACTCATATTGGTTTTTATTCAGGTCAATGATGAATATTTGAGGGCTCTTGAAATTCTTAGTAAGAAGCTAAAGTTTGTGGAAGTGGATCCTTTGGTTAAAAGTTCTAAAGCGCTAAAAGATGTTCAGCCCGAGCTTGAAAAACTCAGACAGAAAGCAGTTTCCAAGGTCATATTCTGGAGTTATCAGATACTTAATGTTGTTGATTCTCTCGTCATTTGCACATGTTTGGCTTCTGTTTCAATTCAAGTTCACTCATTGTGTCCTCCATATTTGTATTTTCAATTTTCAAGAAGTGAACTCCCATGCTTTATATTTATCATATCATATGCTGCTGTTAAATTACATCTATTCTTAATTTAAAATTTTATTTTGAAAGTTTTTCCTTCTTAATTAAAGAACAAGGCTCTACAACTTCTATTCTGTGGATAAAATGGATTCATTAAGTGTCTAACGACTACCTAGTTTGGGCTTTTCCCCTATTTTTCTTCATTCCAGAAGATGTTCTTTTTCTTTCTGAAACTGCAGTGACACTCTTTCTGGCATCAATTTTCTTTATGCAGGTGTTTGATTTCATTGTTCAGAAACTCTATGCTTTGAGAAAGCCAAAAACAAACATTCAAATTCTTCAACAGAGTGTTCTCTTGAAATACAAGTGAGTTGCATCTACCATTCTAAAATATCGCACCTAAGATGGTTTGTTTTGATCCATCATTGATGTATCTTTAAGAGGTTGCTTTTTAAAATTTGGCACGTAAGAAAATTATGGTGGCTTGTGTTTTGTTATCTATGACAATTTACTGAGCATTTTTTAGTTTTTCTTCTCATAAAATGATGAAATGGAGTTGCAACTCTGTACTGGATGATGAGAAATATAGATTAATCGCCACATCACTCTTCTGATGAGTTGTAGAGTTCAAACTTCATGCTCTGGTTTTATCGAGGTGTGCAAAGTCCAAACCTAGAATTGCATGATGTGAAATGCAACAATTGAAGTTGAATGAATACAGTTAACAGATCCAACCCCAGTTTGCTAGGTGTTTTATGTGATTCATTTCTGCACACTTTCGTAAATCTGTTGCATGCACAACAAGCTTATACATGGTTTGAAAAGGTTAAGACTTGGTAACAACTGCTTTTATATTCACCTAGTGGAACACTATTGTTTTGCTTAGCGTACATTCTTATTGTAGTTGACTAGATGCTTATGTGGAATTGTAGGTATGTAATTACATTCCTCAAAGAGAATGGCAAGGAGGTGTACAATGAAGTTCGTGGAGCATACATTGACACCATGAATAAGGTGAATGCTTCAGAAATGGAAGACTTGCTTAGAAGAAAGATTGATATGGCCAACAATTTTCTTCTACTTCATCCTATCTTTTTTCTTCTTCACAAAATGGACAACATTTGTAACAGGCTTGGAGAAGAAATGGATAACAATTAAATTACTAATGTAAAATATTCAATTAATCAGGATACTTGTATCGTATTGTGTGGAAATTATTCATAGCAATTTGAGAAGGGCAGCAAGCTGGTAGATGTTATGCTTATTTTACCTTCTTGCAGGTTCTAAGTGCACATTTTCGTGCTTATATTCAAGCATTGGAGAAGTTACAGTTAGATATAGCCACATCTAGCGATCTAATAGGAGTTGACACAAGAAGTACTAGTCTGTTTTCAAGGTCAAGAGAAACGTTGAAGAACAGATCATCCATTTTTGCACTTGGGGAGAGGATTAACATTTTGAAGGTGGTATTCGAATTCTAGAAACATTTTGGAGGGGCAAGTCCAACTTCTTTTGCTATTTTTGACACTCCTTTAGTGTCAACTGGAATAATAATTTCTGTTTCGATTGTCTTTAGGAAATTGAACAACCAGCATTGATACCTCATATAGCTGAAGCCAACTCCCAAAAATATCCTTATGAAGTTCTCTTCAGAAGCTTGCACAAGTTGCTGATGGATACTGCTACCTCTGAGTAGGCTAAAATTTCCCTTGTCCTTTTTTGTTTCTCAATATCAATGAACAGAATGTCCTAAGTTGCACGAATTGTGACACCTTTCACACTTGCAGGTATCTTTTCTGTGATGAATTTTTTGGGGAGGAATCAATATTTTACGAAATTTTTGCAGGTAATATTTTCTTTGCTAAACTGTTTAACATTGCCAACAAGAAATATTGAGATGTTGGGAAGTGATAGTGCTTACCAAATTTGCAATTTCTATGTGGCCTTTAGGAGTAAACACAAACCATCCAACTCATTTAATCCTAACCAAACCATTAAAGTAAACTTGAAACCAATGGCTTCTTCAAAATTAAACAAGAAAATTTGTCCGGTTCTTAAAATTAAAAAAATCTAATATTTGTTTTGGTTTTTGGTCTTAATCTAACCCAAACCAATATCATAAGTCCATATATTTTGACTCTTAGTGTTATTTATCACTATTCTTATTGTAATTTTTCATATAAGATACTTTTTGTTAAAAGAAATAATCCAAATTTTAAGGAAATTATCTTTTTTAGTTAATTCAATCAATTCTTCTTTTTTATTAATTCCTATTAAACTTTTTTCCTTTAATAAAAAAAGAGAAATTTATGTCCATGATTCTTCTTTTGAATTTGTTTGGTTTGGTTTAAAAATAGAGAACCATTATATAAGTTGGTTGGTTTATAATTTTGGCAGAAACCAAATTGAACCACCCTTTACTCATCCTTGAGGGATGTATGCAACATTATGAAGTTTCATTGTCATTGATCACCTATTTCAAGCTTAAAAATGGATATTTCTGATGTGCTATTACTGTAATATCTTCAGGTCCTTTTGCTGTTGTTGATGAACACTTCAATACAATACTTCCAAATTCTTATGATGCCATAGGTCTAATGCTTATGATTCGCATCATACATCAACATCAGGTGATATTCATTCCATAAACGGAGTGCTTCTTTTTCAATGCACTATTATACCATACTGGTTTCTGTGTTATCTTGATTTAAGTCCAGGAGCATTGTATCCATAGTGGCCTCTCTTGGCCTGGATCAGTCATTCAGAATAAATTAAATCCTAGGTCAATTTGGCATCTCTCTCTCGAAAATTGTTCTTTTTAACTCTTCATTTTAGGTACATTTTTCCTGTGTCCTGGCATAGAATATCTATTAAAAAATAGTTGTTTCAGATCTTGTTGATAGACACAACTTAATCTTCTTTTTCCTCAAATTTAATCTGTATTGCAATTGCTCAATGGTTTTAGTGTAGTTAAGCTCTTTGGTTTTCTTTGTTGATTGTTCATTCTAGTTTAACTGCGTAATATAACTGCAGAAAATGTTTACTTGCAGCACAAAAAGTGTTTGAATTTCTGCTTGTCATAAATATGAAAACTGTAAGATCTTTCCAACTACAGAATTTTAAAAGAATTTGCTTTTCAGCTTATTATGTCTCGGCGCCGGATTCCATGCCTGGACTCTTACTTGGACAAGGTATGTTATGATGCAGTTTTTCAGATCACTGACAACTGACATTTTGGTGAATTTCTTATCCATATCTTTACCTGTCTATCACTGAGCTTAGGATTTTTATGGGACTATTGGAAAAATATGATGTACAAAAAAGCTGCTTATGTTTCAATACCTTAAAAAGTGATAAACTGGAACACAAACACGGATATATGCCACTGGCTTATTTTAATGCTGGGCTATGTGTGATTTAGTAGAGATTGATGATTTTAATTAAGACCGATTCTACTACATCAAACAGGTCAATATTTCTTTGTGGCCTCGTTTTAAGATGGTTTTCGACTTGCACCTTAGCAGTCTGCGCAATGCCATTGTGAAGACTTTGTGGGAAGATGATGTGCATCCTCATTATGTCATGAGACGTTATGCTGAATTCACAGCTTCTCTCATTCACCTAAACTTTGAATTTGGAGATGGACAGGTTAGAGGCATTTGCATATCAACATTTGAGATGCATATTATCTCTTTATGTTGATATTTTTTATGTTGAAATGCTTATGTTTTGGTAAATTCTGTACAGCTTGAGTTGAATTTGGAGCGGCTGAGAATGGCTGTTGATGACTTGCTTATCAAGCTTGCCAAGATGTTCCCAAAACCAAAACTGCAAATTGTTTTTCTTATAAACAACTATGATATGACAATTGCTGTACTTAAGGTAAGGATCTGAGCTCATTTATCCATTTTGGATCAACTAAAATATTATGCTAAGCAACGCCACTTCTTAAGTTTCTAGGCAGAATCCTATTTTGCCTTTTAGATGGAGTTTGTCTTCTATGTAATGCAATATTCTTGTCATCTGGTCACCAGCAATTCAACTCTTTTTTTTTTTTCAGGAAGCAGGTCCAGAAGGTGGGAAAATTCAACTGCATTTTGAGGAATTACTTAGGAGCAACACAGGACTGTTTGTGGTAAGCAAATAAAGGAAGCTGTGTTGGTGGTGGAGTGAGGTTGATTACTTGGAGGGAAGGATGCTTATATACGTTTCATATTACCTACCCTTTGTTGGTGACCTATGACTAAGAATTACTTAACAATTGAAATTTCTTGTCGTTGGATTTATCCTACATGAAATGGGAGAAAGCAATCTTCTAAGATGGGCCACTGAAAATCAAAATGGTAGAAAATCTAATTAGTTTTGGAATGTAGATTATACCATGTTCTTGAGCAATCAAATACCTGATACAAATCCAAAATTTGACTAGTGAAAGGTAATTTAGATGTCTGTGTAGAGTCATTGGAGGCCTCGGGATAAGTCTGGAACACGTAGCTGTTTCAGAATATATGCTCTCTTACTGCATCATCTTTCTTTTGTTTTTCATTTATAATTTTGTATCATTCTCCCTGCAGGAAGAGCTGCTGTTAGAGCATTTTGGTGACCTTATCAAGTTTTTGAAGACTCGTGTCTGTGAGTGTTTACTCAGAATTTACTTGTGAAATATGTATATACAAGGACTTGCCCTTATATGAAAGATATTTTTCAGCGGAGGACTCAAATTCCAGCTCTGAGAAGCCCATAACTGTAGCCGAAGTCGAACCAATTGTGAAAGATTTTGCGAGCAGATGGAGGGCTGCAATTGAGCTGATGAACAAAGATGTTTTTACTTGTTTCAGCAACTTCTTATGCGGCATGGAGATATTGAGGGCTGCATTAACTCAGCTTCTGCTTTACTACACCAGGCTTTCAGATAGCATAAAGAAGATTGACGAGGGATCGCAACTGAACAAAGATCTTGTATCCGTTTCTTCAATCATATACGAAATCAAGAAATATTCAAGGGCTTTCTAAATTATTGCCGAAATTGCAAGTAACATGCTGACAAGAACGTTTGCTGGAAAATCATATCCAGGTAAGGGTGTCCAGCTTGGTCAATTTTGAAGTGATGGACTCTAGTTCAAAGGAAAACATACAAAGCTTGAAAGGAAGAGGCAAATGTACACATTTGTGCAAAGTTCCCAACACTTGGGAGGTGTTCAGGCAGTTGTCTTCCCAATGCTCTTCCTGCAACGAACCTTGGTTTTCTCTTTGCATATGATCAGAAAGAAGCACCAAATCAAACTAATGTTTCGCTGAGGTTTTTACTTCAGTGTTGGGTTTAAGTTTGTACTTCTGCTTTTGTTTTTGGATAGAAGGTCATTCCATGTAAGTAGGCGCGCAATGTTCTGAACAGATGCTTTGGAATCTTGTACAATTGCTTGCTTTCTGTCTCAATCAATTGCAGATGAACTCATGCAAGACTACATCTTTTCTTTTCTCGGACAAAATTTCCTTTTGCAAATTTAAGTTTATAGTGTATGAACATGAATAGGATGTGGAGATGCACAAATTGAAATAAATCAAATTGCATTAAGATCTTTTTTTTAGAAATGTTAATATTATAAAAATATTTTCAAAAATTTCAAAAAAATTTAAATGATTAAAATTATAAAAAAATAGTTCAACTTTTATCTAAATAATATCTATCGAGTAAATAAAACTATATCATAATTTTTTAAATAATTGAATAGTTAATAACTAAAGATTCTCATTTTTGAAACATTTAGAAGAAAAATAAAAAAAACTAATATTAGAAAAAGACAAAACTATTTGGTTAAATATGCTCATGTTCTGGTTGACTCGAAAAGTAACGGAAAACAGAAACCAGGAACCACAAAACAGAACACAAAGCAAGAACAAAGAATCTTTGTTCGAAGATGGGTGGTGGGGCGGGTTTGATTGTGTCGGATTTCATAATATCTTTCATGTGGGTATGGTCTGGTGTTCTGGTAAAGATATTTACATACGAGGTTTTGAGGATGGAACATGACTCCATGGGAGAGGCTGTGAGATGTAGTTTGTATATCATTAACATGTTCTTCTTTGCTTTCTTGGGTAAGGTCACCAATGGAGGGTCTTACAATCCTCTCACTGTTTTGTACCCTGCTATTTCTGGGGATTCCAGTCAATTTATTTTCACTGCTGGGGCTAGAATCCCTGCCCAGGTTAGCTTCTGATTTGTACTCTCTTTTGGGGTTAGTCAAACGTGAAGATTGTGAATTTGGATTTGTCTGATCATTTTGTGAATTGGGTTTTTCTCTCTTTTCTCGTTGCCTTATCAAGATTGCTTCTTTTTCATGTCATTGTTAAGAGTTTTTCTCTATTTTCTCATTGCCTTGTCAAGATTGCTTCTTTTTCAATGTCATCGTTAAGGATATAAGTGTCTGATTCTAACTGGGTTTCGATGAGTTTAAAGACTTTGTCTCTCTTTTTGGATGCTCAAGAAGCTGGAAATTTGTACTTTTTCTTTGTTTTCTCATGGACATTCTATGCTTATAAGCAATGTTGGTTCCTTGATCTATTATCGATATACTTCTCAGTTGATATGTTTATATGAAATTCTAACATATATACATCGTGGGAATTCTGTATGATTGACATTATGTGCGTATGAAATTGTGTTCTTGATCATCGTGGATGGTGGGCTTCCATTTGAAACCTGAGGGCTGAACCAAATACTTCAAATTTTTTAAGTTTCTGAGCTTTCAAGCCAAATTCTTGCACACACGGAAAAGCTGTAAGTAAACAGAAATTGTCGGTTTAACTCGATATCAGAAAAGTTTTCTGAGCTTACAGATAGATTTGATGTTCTTTCATTGAAAAACTGTTTTCTGTGCTTTGAAATAATGGAATGCAGAAGCTATTAGAACTTCCAAACCTTCATTTGCTAGTTCTGAATGAACTGTCATATTTAATGCTTCTTTGTTATGATATTCCATTCTAATAATATATGACTTACTATGGAGGAAGACCTGGACATTTTATGGTTTTACTTATTATTGTTCCTGGTCTTAAGCCCAATTTCTTGAAAAGACCTAGTGCAACCTTAGGAAGAACTTCTTGATAATTGAATTCATGTGAAAAGACTTATTCCCTATATGTGGATTAGTTGTATTGCCTCAGGAATTGGAAGGTGGTGTTTGCATGCCTCAGTGTAAGGATTTTGTAGACAATTCTGTACTTGTTTTGTCATTTCAATGCATAATGTTGAAGATGATAAAACTTCTAAGCCTTCATCTTTTTGGAGAAAACTTGGTCTTCTTGATAATAAGTTAGTTCGAAAGATTAGTCACTGAATTAAAAAAAAAGAGAGAATATGTTATCTCTAAGTTAATCCTATTTCACTGTAACAGCTTCATGTTCAAGCCATAAGAATTGACTCAATAAAGTTTTGTGAGTTTTTGATTCTGTGTTCCTACTTGAGATTAATGGATAAGTGTATGGTTGCTTCTCCTGCATCCATCTGGTTATGTACTGATTGAAGCGTGTGCTACTGGTATACATTACGTGATGAATTATTCAGTTATTAACAAATTCACATTTCAGTCGAAGCTTATTGATTCATAACTCAATACATTTTTGTATTAGTTTCTCTTACAGTAGCATATGCATCCTATAAGTGCTTGATGTGTTGCTATGTCTCAAAGTTACCTGAATTGCTTCGCTTTGAAAGTGAAAACAAGGTATGTTTTCAAGTAAAGCTATGACTGGACCTTTGAATTGTCAGCTAAGATGGTGGCAGTAATTAAATGCATTATCCTCATACTCATTTGTACCTCTGTATAGCCCTCTCATTGAAATAATCTGTGGATGCTCCTTCTTGAGCAGTTTCCTTAGACTCCTTAGCGAAAATTTGAACTCGATTCAGCCTCAATTCTTGTTAAATCAGACTATCTTTCACTATTTTTATGTATTTTTCTTTTCATTCTTTCTCCAGGTAATTGGATCTATAACTGGGGTTAGGTACATTATTCAGACTTTTCCTGAAGTAGGACGGGGGCCAAGCTTGAATGTTGACATTTATATAGGTGCACTTACAGAAGGATTACTGACATTTGCAATTGTTATCCTGTCTCTGGGGCTTGCAAGAAACATTCCGGGAAGTTTCATAAGGAAGACATGGATTTCAAGTGTATCTAAACTGACTCTGCAAATTCTGGGCTCTGACTTGACTGGTGGTTATCTGAATCCAGCATCTGTGAGTAGCTTTCAAGATCTGTTCTTTACCATGCAAGATAAAATTTTTATTTAGACATATGATTTGACATTCTAATGATCTGTTTAGGTGATGGGGTGGGCTTATGCTCGTGGAGATCATATAACAAAAGAGCACATACTGGTATACTGGTTGTCCCCAATTCAGGCAACTCTTCTTGCAGTATGGACTTTCAAGTTACTAGTGCGGCCATTGAAAGAGCAGAAGAAGAAAACCATCAAGGGTAAATCAGACTGACATTTTTGTTTTCTTTGGCTGTTCTGATAATCACATGGTGCTTGCTAGCTTGAAAGGCAAATCTTAGGCAGAAAGGGTATCAGACTGAAAGTTTCATGTGTTTCCATTAGTATTCCCTCTGGTCATTTTGTCTCTGTATAAAAAACTGTTTAGTACAATTTTGGTTCCACTGTTTCCTGAACGAAACACTCTTTAGCTCCATCCCTTGTAGGTTTTTGTATTTTGTAACGTAAGATCACATATTCGTCATATCGGACCAAAAAAAAAGGGGTAAAAATATATTGTATTATACTAAATTATTATACTGGAATTTATGTAAAATTTAGGCTTGTGCTAGTCGGTCTAAAAATAGGGATCGAAATATTAAGAAGTATCAAGTAACAATTGTAATTTTTAAAACTTGGAACATCCGGGGTTACAACGTTTATCCCATGTTTGATGATTTATACGGTTGCTGGTGTTGGGAAAATCGGGTAATTTTTTCTTCTAAGGTAAACAACTAGTGAAGTGAACCGAGTTGGTAATACCTAGGAAAGATTGTCAAACGGACTCCTAAGACAGTAATACCATTTCAAGTAAAATCCCAGAAAAGGGCGGAGGGGTCACAAATGGTTCCACTTAAAATCCGGCATCTTAGATAGAAATTACGTGCACTGTGTATTTATCATAATCTAACCCGTGTACACACACTAATAGTAAATACACCCAAATAAATTGAACACAATACTACAAATATACCCGAAAAATAATATTGAACCTATACTACAACTTGAAAAGAAACAAGACAATAAATGTGGAATAAAAGAAATAAGAAAAGAACGCATCCGAAAAATTTGATAACGGAGTTCGACCAATTGTGCCTACGTCTCCGGAGCACCACTTAAATGGCCCGCTTTTATTTAATGTAGGAGAAGAGATACAAATTTGGAATGATTACAATAGGAGGGGAGAGCTCTTTTTTATAACTACCAACCTCTCCCCAAACACATAAACTTTTGATGTGGGAGAGCTCCTTTTTATAACTACCAACCTCCCTCTCAAACACGTAAACTTTCGATGTGGGATTGAAAAGGTGCCAAATAGTAACAAATCTCCACCTTGACACAATTTCTTATCCCACTAAATATAAATCTACTCAATCAAACAAATAATAAAAGCAGTCTTTGCGGTGCTTCTAAATTTACGCCGTCAAGCGCCGACTCAAATGTGCAAGATATTTACCAAATCTAAACAATGTTCAAACTTGACTCTTGTAACCACCTTAGTCAACATATCTACAGGATCCTTTGTAGTCTGAATCTTCTGAATAAGTATCTCCTCTTCTTCTAGAATTTCCCGCATAAAGTGATAGCGAACATCAATGTGCTTCGTCCTTGAATGAAAGACTTAATTCTTTGCTAAATGAATAGCATTCTGATTATCAGTATATACCTCAAGTTATTTCTGACCAACTCCCAAGTCTTTAAGCAACCCATGAAGCCAAATTGCCTCTTTCACAGCTTCTGTAATAGCCATAT
>JAOQMQ010000194.1:1398482-1417402 GCA_027563845.1 Erythroxylum subrotundum
AGTTGTAGACCGTCGCTTATCTAAGTCACCTGCATAGTCAGAATCGCAATATCCAACTATGCGTTGACCAAGTAATTTATCCTGCTCAAATGTTAAACCAACATCTACGGTATCTAAGATATACCGTAGAATCCATTTCACAGCTTGCCAATGAATCTTACCCGGATCATGCATGTACCTGCTTATAATACTAACAGCCTGTGAAATGTCTGGTCTTGTACACACTATTGCATACATCAAGCTTCCAACTACATTAGCATATGAGACTTTTGTCATGTATTCTCGCTCTTCATATGACTTTGGAGATAACTGGCTACTTAGTTTCAAATGAGGAGCAAGTAGGGTACTAACAGGTTTTGATTCTTCATGTATACCAAAATGTTGTAATATCTTTTTCAAATACTGCTTCTGTGACAACCAAAGCTTGCCTCTCTCTGTCCCTGTTTATCTTCATGCCGAGAATCTTCTTGGCTTCTTCCAAATCTTTCATCTCGAACTCTTTACTCAAATGAGCCTTTAATATGTCAATTTCACTTTGGCTCTTTGCCGCAATCAGCATATCATCAACATATAAAAGTAGGTAGATGTAGGTCCCATCTTGAAATCTGTGCAAATACATACAAAGATCGTATTTACTTCTTGTGTATTTCTGACCCTTCATAAACTTGTCAAATCGTTTGTACCACTGCCAACGATTTGTTCAGTTTGTAAACCCAGTTTTCTTTACCAGCAACCTTGTATCCATCTGGCTGAGACATATAGATTTCCTCTTTCAAGTCACCGTATAAGAATGCGGTCTTCACATCAAGTTGAGCTAGCTCCAAATTCAACTACGCTACCAAGGCCAACAAAATTCTAATGGAAGAATGTTTAACTACCGGAGAAAATACCTCATTATAATCAATTCCTTCCTTCTAAGCGTAGCCTTTAGCCATCAACCTTGCCTTGTAGCGAATATCATCTTTGTCAAGAAATCCTTCTTTCTTTGCAAATACCCATTTGCATTCAATTGCCTTCTTTCCCTTCGGTAGTTGTGTCAGCTTCCATGTCTTGTTCTTCTCAAGAGATTGCATTTTCTCTTCCATTGCACCTGCCTATCTGCCACTTTCTGAACTTCAGATTGCTTCTGGGAAAGTAGATGGAACATCATCATCAACAACTGGAAGTGCATAGGCTACCATGTTAGTAAAATGAGTAGCTTTTTTAATTTCTCGTCTTGTCCTTCTAGTGGCAATTGACTCTGATTGTTGCGGAGGTTCTTGGGTCGGAACCTCTTCTTCATCTGACTCTTCTTTTGCCATAGGAGAGTCACTAGTAGTGCTTTTTGTTGGGATCACCACTGTCTGTTCAAACTCCACCTGCTTCGGCATGCTCTCCACTTGCTAGGAAGTACCATTAGCCCCTTCTGGAGTTACCTTATTTAACATGGCAGATTCATCAAAGGTAACATCCTTGCTGACAATTGCCTTTTTTGACTCTAGACACCATAAATGGTATCCCTTAATTTCAGCATTGAAGCCCATAAATAGGGCCTTCTTTGCTCGTGGATCCAACTTTGATTCATTCACATGATAATATGAGGTAGAGCCAAAAATACGCAAAGAATCGTAATCTATTGCAAGTTTCCCGGATCATACCTCTAAAGGAGTCTTGCCACCTATAGCAGATGAAGGCAAGCGATTTACGAGATGTTGAGCATATGTCACAGCCTCAGCCCAAAATTTTCTGCCTAGCCCAGCATTAGATAACATGTAACGAACTTTCTCGACTAGTGTCTTGTTCATACGCTCCGACACTCCATTTTGTAGTGGTGTTTTTCTAACTGTGAAGTGTCGAACTATGCCACACTTTTGACATTCTTCCAGAAAAGGATCACTCTTGTATTCTCCACCGTTGTCTGTTCGGAGAACTTTGATCTTCCTTTTCGTCTGGTTTTCAACTTGAGCTTTCCATCCAAGGAAAACCCCAAGCATATCATCTTTGTTCTTCATAGTCAACACCCACACTCTTCTGGAAAAATCATCAACAAAAGTGACAAAATAATGCCTACCTCCGAGTAACGGAGTCTTGGAAGGTCCCCATACATCTGAGTGCACATAATCCAGAATTCCCTTTGTATTATGGATAGTAGTGCCAAATTTCTCTCTTTTTTTGTTTTCCAGAACACAATGCTCACAAAATTCTAATTTGCAAGTCTTCGTACCTTTCAACAATCCTTGCTTGGCAAGGGTTTGCAAGGATTTTTTACCAGCATATCCCAAACGCATATGCCACAGCTTTGTTGCCTCTATACCCTTCTTACTGCTTGAAGTTGCTGCTGCTACCATCCCAATCACTGTACTACCTTAGTAATAATACAGATTGTCCTTCCTAACGCCTTTCAACATTACCAGTGCTCCTGAAGTTGCTTTAAAATTTTCATCTCGCATCATTACAACTAGGCTTTTTGATTATAAAATCCTCAAAGAGATGAGATTCTTCTTTAACTTCGGCACGTACCACACATCCCTCAAATTTCTGGTGGATCCATCATGATTCCACAGCTTGATTGAACCTATGCCGGCTGCTTTACATGGATTATCATTACCCATGTAAACAACCCCGCTATCGAGTTCTTCAAAATCAAAGAACCACTCCCGGATGGGAGACATATGGTAGGAGCAACCTGAATCCAAAATCCACTCGTTTAGATGCGATGCTGAAGTTGAAACCACCAAAGCGATATTTGATTCCACGTTACTTTTACACTCTGCAACATTTGCATCTTTCGGAACCTCCCCTTTCTTCTTCAATTTTGGACAGTCTTTCTTCCAGTGTCCTTTCTCATGACAGAAAGCACACTCATCTTTGTCAACTCAACTTTTTGATTTGGATCTTCCTCTTCTCCCTTTTGACTGGCTTTGCTGACGACCTCTTGCTACAAATGCTTCATCTGCTGTAGCTGTTTTGTTTTTCATTTTATCCTTCTTTCTTAATTCATGACTATACAAAGCAGAATATACAGCATTTAAAGACACATTCTCCTTTCCATGAAGTAACATAGTCTCTAAGTGTTCAAATTCATCAGGAAGAGATGATAACAACATCAAAGTCAAATCTTCATCCTTAAATTTTACATCCAAATTTAACAGGGCTACTACTAATTGATTAAACATAGTAATGTGTTCATTCATAGTAGTACCTGGTCGGTAATCGAATCAGAACAGTCTTTTCTTCATAAGGAGCTTATTCTGACTACTCTTTTTCATAAATTTATCCTCCAATGCCTTCCACAATTTGTGTGTAGAAGTCTCGTTCTTGAAAGCATACTTCTGCTCTCTATACAGACACGATCGAATTGTTCCGCATGCCAACCGATTTATGATATTCCAATCCTTATCCTCAACATCTTCTAGTTTCTTTTCTTCAATGGCAATGTCAAGATCCTGCTGGAAAAGGGAGTCCAAACTCTCCCTTGCCACATGCCGAAATGGCCAGTACCGTCAAATATCTCCACCGCTAATTTCAAACTTGACAAAGGAATTCTCGACCATGATGACGAGGAAGCTGATGTCCCTAGTGTTTCTTGATCATTACATGATCAGAAACAACTTGAGGTATATATTGACAATCAGAGTGCTATTCATTTAGCAAAGAATCAAGTCTTTTATGTAAGGACGAAGCATATTAATGTTTGTTATCACTTTGTGCGGGAAATTCTAAAAGAAGAGAAGATACTTATTCAGAAGATTCGGACTATAGATCCTACAGATATGCTAACCAAGGTGGTTACAAGAGCTAAGTTTGAACATTGTTTAGACTTGGTAAATATCTTGCACATTTGAGTCAGTGCCTGACGGCGTAAATTTGGAAGCACTGCAAAGATTACTTTTATTATTTGTTTGATTGAGTAGATTTATATTTAGTGGGATAAGAAATTGTGTCAAGGTAGAGATTTGTTACTATTTGGCACCTTTTCAATCCCACATGGAAAGTTTACATGTTTGGGGGGGAGGTTGGTAGTTATAAAAAGGAGCTCTCCCACATTGAAAGTTTATGCGTTTGGGGGCGAGGTTGGTAGTTATAAAAAGGAGTTCTCCCCTTCTATTGTAATCATCCCAAATTTGTATCTCTTCTCCTACATTAAATAAAAGCGGGTCATTTAAGTGGTGCTTCGGAGACGAAGGCATAATTGGCCAAACTTCGTTATCAAATTTTCCGGGTGCGTTCTTTCCTTATTTCTTTTATTCCACATTTATTGTCATGCTTCTTTTCAAGTTGTAGTATAGTATTCAATATTATAAAAATTACAAACAAATCAAGGACGAACCTTTAACTCTAATACCACTTGTTGGAAAAATCGGGTAAGTTTTCACTCTAAGATAAACAACTAGTGAAATGAACCGATTCGGTAATACCTAAAAAAGATCGTCAAACAGACTCCTAAGACAGTATTGTCATTTCACGTAAAATCCCAAAAAAGGACAGAGGGGTCACAAACGGTCCCACTTAAAACCCGACCTCCTAGACAGAAATTACGTGCATGGTGTATTTATCACAACCTAACCCGTGTACACACACTAATAGTAAATACATCCAAATAAATTGAATACAACACTACAAATATATCCGACAAATAATATTGAATACTATACTATAACTTGAAAAGAAACGACAATAAATGCGGAATAAAAGAAATAAGGAAAGAACACACCCTGAAAATTTTATAACAGAGTTCGGCCAATTATGCTTACGTCTCCAGAGCACCACTTAAATGGCCCGCTTTTATTTAATGTAGGAGAAGAGATACAAATTTGGGATGATTATAATAAGAGGGGAGAACTCCTTTTTATAACTACCAACCTCCCCTGCAAACACATAAGGGGCCGTTTGGTTCTACTTCTATTTTTCTGTTGTTGTTTTTGGTTTTTGTTTCCTGTTTTTAGTTTCTGTTTTTTTTTCCTAAAAAAAACGAAAACCTGTTTGGTTGAGATTTGTAATATAAAAACTGAAAACAAAAACCTATTTAGTTGAGATTTTTAATAAAAAACTGCCCCCAAACACGTAAATTTTCGATGTGGGATTGAAAAAGTGCCAAATAGTAACAGCTGGACCTTGCTAGTTGTGATAAATAATCAAATAGAATGCTTAATTCCAACATATAGTTGAAATCGAAATGGCTAAATATCAATGGAAGAACACTGTTGACTGTAGAGGATAAAAGCTTGAGACTTAGATTTCATATTTAGATAAAGAAATGTCCTTTAACGAAGTAAATCTGAAACCGTAATATTATCTGGGTCTCGATCCTACTGCTGATACTTGCAATTGAAAAGTAATGCTTGCTACTTTTTGACAATTTGCTGAAGTTGCAAAAGATTCTAGCTAGTGTTCTTAAATGCAGTCGCGGTTATAGTTGCTGTCCGGACCGTTCTCGCATTGGTGCCTGTATCATCGGTAACTACTACAATCACCTGCAACCATAATAAGTCTGCAATTACGCTATGACCTGCAACCGCAATATAACTAGCAGTCTGCAATTTAAAACCTTGTTTCTAGGATATTTGAGTACACTAACTAAAGCTTTAATTGATTAACAAAATTTCATGGATGTGCATATCCCAACTCAGGATCTTTACTCTGAAGCATTTCCTCTCATTTCATTTCTGCTTTATCAACTTTTGATGAGGGTTTGAGTTTCAAAGTTAGTTTTTCAGTTATTGTAGTTAAGAATTCAGGTTGGTGCCCTCAGTAGCAACTTTTCCGCAAAAAGAAGCAAGAATGAAGAATATCTTTATCAGAACTGTACTAAAATAAAGTTAATCTACTTTAAAGTGGGAATTTTCATCAAATGTTTCCTCAGTTTAGAACAGACATTATCGCAGTGACAACAACACTAAGACCTGATGGTGGATCAAACTCACAAAACTTTTTCAGTAAACAACTTGTGGTTCAAACTCTGCAAGGTCAACAGATCCAGACTCAATAGGTGGCATCAAGTATGTAGCCAATATCTCAGAAACCAGGGCTGCAACTAGTGGAATCTTTCTCAAGTTCTTCACCAGGGCGATGTCCTCGCTCTCTCCAACAGCAATAAGCTCCTGGTTGATCTCCACCATTCTGTCCAACTTCCTCTTAAACTCTGGGTTCTCAACATCTAGCACGGCAGGAAAGATTCTAGCCGATGTACGGTTCGTCTGCAAACAAAAATTCCCTCAATAAAAAGTTTAATATCCACCAAAAATTCAACATTCTAAGACACTGACTATCTTTCTCAACCTTGAGTAATAGATTACTGAAGCCAAATTCAAAGTGCTTTGCAGATCAGGCCAATGCATACCTTTATCCAGTTTAACATATACATGGCAACCATAAAGTTCCTTACTTGCATAATTTTGACTAGAAGTTCGAGTTGTTATAGCAAGTTAACCTGCATTTATTCTTCTTTATCCTTGTTTTCAGGTTTATATGCACCAAGAGAAGAAATAACTTATGATCACTTTGATTGGATCCTAGATGGTTAATTATATTGCATTAATCTATTAGGCATCAAAGGACAGATACAGAACAAGAGCCTCACCTCAATAATGACATGCATGTCAAATTCTTTGGTATTCAAGCCAATGCCTTCATAGAAAGCTGTTCTCTGGCAATCATTTAGGTACATTGTCACATATACCTGCAAAAGAATGTATATATGCTCAAATCCATAACTTTGATGCAGTACACATAGTAGATCAGGTTAATGATTATCCAAAGACAGGAAGAACAGGTTACCGATAGGCAGAAGAATCGTGACCACAACTTTGCTTTCCAATCATTTAGGAACTGGGGTTGTGCCTTCATCAATGCAGAGAAGAAGTCACCATGTCTGTTCTCATCTTGGCACCAATTCTCAAAGAACTTGAAAATTGGATAGCACTGATACTCAGGATTGGCCTTGAGATGTCTGTAGATTGTAATGTACCTCCAGTAGCCAATTTTCTCAGACAAATATGTGGCATAGAAGATGAACTTTGGCTTGAAGAATGTGTATTTCCTAGCCTTGGTTAGGAATCCCAAGTCCAATGCCAGATTGAAATCTGACAAACCCTTGTTCAAAAATCTGCAAAAAGTGTCAAGTTAGAACCATTCATGGATGTTGCTATTTGGAAAAAAGTTGACTAATCCCTTAAGATGAATATCCACACTTGGAAGAAAAAGATGGTTCACATACCCTGCATGCCTTGCTTCATCCCTGGACATGAGGGAAAAGATCTCTGCCACAACAGGGTTGGTTTTCTGCAAAATTAGAACGTTAAAATAATTTATGTGATCATATTCACAAATAGCATAAGGACAAAGCTGAAACACTAAAAAAAAACGGATATCAAAAGTTTAGATGCAATATCCTGCATACATAATCAAGAACTACATGCAAATAATAGTTTACAGGAAATTAAAGTAAAAATAATCTAGAAGTAAACCATACCTTGAGCCTCCTTCCAAGCTCCTTGTAAAGAAGGAATCCAGAGAATTCAGCAGTGCATGACCTCTCCAGGAACTCCACAAAGATTTGCCTCAGGGCACCTTGCATTTTGTCAGCTGCTTCCTTGAATTCCTTGTTCCTAACAAAATGTGTCTGATTGTAGTCAGTCTTGAACTCTTGAAGCAGCGCCTCAAACTCAGTCTGGTCCAGATTCTTGTTGATTTCAGTGCTGAAAAGGGTCTCCATTTCATCAAAATCAGTGGTGTAGAACCTTGGGGTCAAAAGGGTCTCCTTAATAGCAGTTGTTTTAGGTTTCTTGCTTCGCTGTGCTGTGGTTGGCTGTGCAGTGGCTGACATTTTAATGGTGCTGAACTTGGAGTACGTAAACGTTCTTGGGTTTCCAAATTTAGGGGTGTTGTTGAATTTGGAGATGGGTTTTACAAGGGCCATCTCTGCAGCCATCTTTCTGTAGTAAAGGCCTGAGCTTTGCTTGTGGTGGAAAAGAAAAAACTGAGCTTGGAAGGTAGGAGTCGGGGACTAAAAATGGAGTAGGATAGAGGGCGAGGTATATAATTGGTTGACAGGTGATTCAATCTCATCCAATGAAATCTAGAAGTCTAAATGGGCATTTGACACGTGGCGAACTGTATAGGCTTGTCCTGTGTTACGATAAAAAGATGTGCCAAGTTGGATGATGGTTTGTGGTCTCAGTTTCCTTGCATCAGATTGAGAAACTTTGCAGATTTTATCTTACTAGCCCATTTTCTGGTTCGTAGAGTCCACATACTGAAAGATTTATGGAAACCCCACGAAGATACAAGTGATGACATTGAATTTATAGATTTTTTTAAAAATAAACCAAGTAATCAGGACAGGATTCTGATTAGTCCCACAAGTCCTGAGGTGGGTCTTTCTCAAAGACTCAGTTCTGCTCGTGTTTAGACTCAGTTCCTCGTTTTAAAGTATGTTGTTACTGATAAACCCCTGAATTTTTGTAAATTTTTGAACTATACCGTCTAGAAAACGGAAAAAAGATCAGTATCAGGAACACCTTGCAGCTGAGAGATGATATTGGAAGAAATATTAGTGGCAGATCAGCCCCATTGCACTCGGTAAAAACAAGTCCAATCCAAATTGTGTCAAACGAAAAGTTAGTTTCAACTATCCCACAATTATAACAAAACTAATAGAGAATCAGAAGATAAAAAGTACTGAAGAACATGATGAACCTATAAGAGCAGTCTGTCATTTGAAGCCAGCTTCACTAGTGGTTTTCCTGAAAGATGACATTTACAAGTTCAACCAAACAAATCTAGCGAACAGACGAAATTTTCAATCAAACATCTCTCTTTTTCCGATAGAAGCAAAAGTAGCTAGCTATAATTTAAACCCTTAAAACAAAACAAATTCCGCTCCCTTTTGAAGCCACCAACTCAGGCATTAAGAAATTTTCCTTGGCATCAACTCAATATATGCAAGCTAAAAAAGTGATGTGCTGCAGCAAAACCTGTCATAAAAATTGTCAACATCAATGTTAAATCACTGTTCAGGCAAGATCACAAAAAGAGAGCAATGCAAAGAAAAGGAATGCTGAAACTTTGATATAACAGTCAACAATATGAATCCAATATGAATTTGACCATGCTCATTGCTTAGATAAGCATACAGATAAAGAGTCCATATCCACAGTTTACTTAATAGAAACAAACAGTTCCATTCATATTATCCAATGTTCATAAACTAATGCTTCAAACACGCTAGCAAGAGCAAGAGATCAGTCTTTTAAGTTCATTTTACTCGCATGTATATACACATATATTACTAGAGTGCAAAGTAAAAGAGATGGAAACCTCTACAGTTGAAGAAATTATGCAGCTGTTCAAAATGAATTGTGATGATCATCAGTCCCATTCTTGTGTTCAGTCTGGTTTCCTAGGGCATCACTTATGGAATCTCTCAATCCATCTTCAGAGAAAGATCTACTTCTTAGTTCTCTTAGTCCCTCTTCAGCACTAAATCTCAGACTGAGTTCTCTTATCTCATCTCCAACAGCAGAACCTTCTGTCAGGACTCTTGAACTTCGTGCAGATTCTATCAGTTGATTCCTGGCATTTGATCTCCTCATAGATTCTCGTGATCTGTCTCCCACAAAGGAACTTTTCAAGGAATTGTTGACATCTTGCTCAAATGAAAAGAACGGGTCAAAAATAGGTGCTCCTTCCTCCTCCTTTGACTTTGAATTGTCATCTGAATCATCATTGTAATCTAAATTTCGTAGTATTTCAGGAAGTGAATTATGACTATCTTCTGCAAATTTAGCTCCCATTTCTAGATCAATAATTTCCTTTGAGCCAGGTACACCATCCCTGAGATTTGGTGTCACTGAATCTACCATCAAATGCTCCTCATAATCCACAAAGGTACGGAATTTGTTCATAGAAGACGGAATATTTGAAAAGAAGATCTCAAACAGATTTCTTGGCATTCCCCTGTTATATGGATTTTCCTTCTTATCGTACCGATATCGGAAATTTTCATAGGTAGTCTGCATTAATGAAGACATGTTTTAATGGATTATGACTTTATAAAAGCGAAAGGAAGCTTTCATCCATGCATCAACGGCTAAGAAAGAAGACAACAGTTGTACCATTACAGCAATCAAAGACTATTCGTAAGTATCACAGGCAAAGCTAAGATAGAGTAGTACATACAGATTCCAATTATAGGATTCAAGTATAAATAAATCTATATGCAACCAAGTTAATGGAAATAATAAAGAAGCAGAGCATCTATCATCTATTATTTAAACCGTGAGAACATTTTCAACTTATCTTTGGTGAAAAGGTCAATCCACACATTGAATCTAAAGGCTAGGGTGCAATCATGTGACACTAATTTCTGCAGTTACTTGATAATTCCATGTAGCTTACTTCCTATACAAATCACAATCTTAGAAGGCATTTCAGGAGTACTTTGTGAAAAGCTAAATTAGTTAGATTTGTGACGATTGAATGCACCCACGTCCCTATATTTAGTAATTCCTAAAGAGTTTCTTCCATGTTGGGGATCGTCAAAATAAGCAAAAATACTATTTCTAAGGAAAATACCTATATTTATGATGAGAATCTAGCGAATCTATCAACAGAAAAGAGGGTAGAATACTGAGAATAAGGACTTGATAGAGTATGAATTAAAATTCTAATTTATAGACCCTTCGGTCCAATGAAAATTGGCATCTCCACTCATTGAAGACATAAGAATACATCAGCCTTTTGGAACAAATGCTGTTTATAGGATGCAAATTTAACTTCATTTATCTCGCAGCACCTTGAATTCTAGTAATGATGCTAAACACATGTAAAGATACTCGAAACATATTTTGAAGTATGGTGATAGTTTGATTTTCTGGAGTCATCTTATAACCAAAATACATGAGTCGCATTGGTTGAAATATGTCTAAGAGGTTCAGGCAAATTTGGTAAATGTATTTACAACTTGCGTTGAGAATTCCATTTGATACACTAACTATAAGAAAAGAAGAAAAGGCCAAAGTTTAGGACAAGCTTTATATAGCTGCGTGATTGACAAGAAATGATTCAAATAAGCAAGTGGACTATCTCTGCAGTTATTTATCACTTGCGACCAATCAAGCCTTGGTTCTAGAAAAGGAGTCTTGTAAAGTCAAATAAAACCAATGTTTGGAAAGAAAACTATAATTTGAATACATCATAATACTGATGATAATAGAAATGTATTATGAAATTCTCATTTGCTAAAATGCTGCAAAAAGACATTCATACAACAGGACTACAAGCTTTCAACAGTTTTCCCCAAGCCCACTTTTTACCTTTTCTTGGTGATACCAACTAATTGTGAATTATATGTAATTTTAATGAATTATATGAACTAGTGCATCTGAAATAACATTCATCTCAGGTTATGAATTAGTGCATCAGAACTAGACCTTTGAATGATATTGTCTCATATAGTTCAATACTTCCAGCCTTACTCGATCATGTATAGAAAAAGAGTACATGATAGACCACAGTGAAAAGAGCCCTAACCTAGTGTAGCACATAAACTTGAGAAGTTAAAAATCTACTAGGACACAATAGCACCTTACTAACTTTAAACATATAGATATATACGCAAAATGGTAACTGCAAATCAGACAAAATTTCTTGCATCACATGATTCTGTTAGTTTCTAAACTCCTAAGAACATCACCTGGTTTGTGCAAATGAGATAGGAGTGGAAAATTGTCAAGCCACCAACGAACCAAACAGTAACGAAACAATAGATGATAAGAATATCTGAGAGGATATCATGTGATACAGCATTCCAGAACTGCTCCCTTTTATCAAGAATGACGACCCAAGAGAATGCAAAGACATACAAGCACAAGATGGTTGCAGTTGATATAAACATGAAGAAGAATCGATAATTCCGCTGCAAAACCAGATCAAGATATCATCATTGTGTCAGCTTCTATGTAAGGTTGCGTAAAGTTAGCTATAATCTCTAATGTTGTAAAGAAGCTTAAATGAACACAACATTTGATGATTTAATATCCCATCCTTCTCCACAAATGAAAAAGTTCACAACACCAGGCAAACAAATAAAATTCAAGCCAGACATGAATACAGCCATATGTTTTCAATTCAAATTATTTTTAGGTCCAATGGAAGCTTCATTCTAGAGATGGAATTGTTGAATAGGGAATTAAAGTTTAGTGAAACATAAAGATGTCAAATACCATTCTTCCATCACTCCACCTTAAGTTAGCTTCATGACAAGATAATCAGAAACTCAAAACAAAAGGAGTTTCACTTGTCAAGACATTTTCTTTTAAAACTAGATCTCACTAAAATTTTTAACTTCCAGACTTAAATGGTTTATGATCTGAACTTATTTTAGTAGGGAAATTATAAAGGGTAAGAAGAGTAGCAACTTACTATTCCAACGCATTGACCAACCCATGGACAATGATGATCAAATCTTTGAACACAGTTATTGCAGATTGAACAATGAGAAGCACGGGGAGGACGATAAAGTAAACAAGTGTCACAGTACTTGACTTTCACCGTGTGACCATTTACCATCACATCTTTTGTTCTGGGTAGTTTTAGATGAGGGGTTCTTCCATCAACCCATTCCATAGATGGGGCTATATCTAACGCTTCATCTGATTCTGGGGGCCTCGTATTTCTGCGTACTATTCCAGGATCTCTACTAGAGGTCAATAAGAGAAACATTAAATCCTACAATGCATCAACTACAGTGTCAAAATTCATCCTTCAAGCGCAAAAAAGTAAAATAGCAAGGAAAAATAGAATGCAAGTGTATTCTAGTACATAGTAAATAAATATGTCTAATCATGATGGTCGCTACATAAAATCATTATGTTGGCAATATAGAAATAAAGAGTTCCCTTCATGTTATATGGTCTGTTCATTCTCTGGTTTCTTCAGAATGTTGCCTGTATATTGCCCACAATACTTACAGGCAACGAAATATAAAATTTTATTTCATGTTTTATCCAAATTGGATGTTAAAAATCTTTGACAGTTTACTGTGAAAGGAAGAATATAGCACACAGATTGCTTCACTGAATAACTGAATGAAGCGTGCCTTTTTATTATTGACTAGATGGAATTTTGCTCACTAATATGACCGATCACTTGAAGCTAGATAGAGGAGAAATACTAACCAACACAGTGAGGATTAAACCAATGATCAGTACAGGATACCACCGATCAGGATGCTTTGTATCTTTATCTGAAATCTTGAGCGATATCTTTGTACAAAAGGCAATGGCAGGACAACCAATGAGAAAAGTGGAGAGAAACAACGATGCCACATCAGGACCGAAAATTAATCTCCCACCACAGAAGAATCTCTGACAGTATAATAAACCTTGTTAGGGCAAAGATGAAATTCCAGATTCGGATATAAAAGAATGTCAAAGAAAAAACCCGTTCATGTGCTTGTATGTGTTGTGGCAGGATGATTACTTTAAAAATGAAACCTAAGTAAACATTCAAGGATTGAAAGTATACACAAAGCAACAAACTTGCAATGCTCTCAGTCAGTGATCATAAAACTGAACCACATCCACCTACAATTTGAATAGCTAAACTTCAATCACATTATATAAAGAGAAATTATATCAAGCATTGTATAAAAGAATGCATGCGCATGAAGACCAAGAAATAGGTATTCAGTTATGAACGATTTACTAATACATATTACCTAGAATTGGTAAAAAGGGATAATAGTAGGATCAATAAAACAAAATAATGTTATCGGTAGAATTGTGGCATCAACAATCAAACATCTACCGAGAATTTGACAAGATATGCATACACGAATGTTACTGATCAAAGGATAGGAAGAACAAAAGAAAAGTATGCTTATTTGTGTGATCAGTAGGGAAACATTTGAAGTTAACTCTTAACCAAAAGAGTAAAACTCTTTCTTATCAGTAAAAGTTATACAGTATGATCAATACTCCATCACTCTTGCTTCCTAAACCAATCCCAATCCTCATCTTTACTAATCTGAATCGAAGTAAATAGAAACCCATGATCAGTAACATACGGCATGATACAACCAAGAACGTACCAAAACCATCAGACACAAAATCACATAACAGATAATTGAATCCACGACTGAACAATCCCATGAAAGAAATCATAAAGTTAAACAAAGGATTAAAGAGAGAGAAAAACTCAAGGGGACTGACATTGCTTCCCTTCCAAACTTGATAGAGCCTCTTGCGTTCAGTTTTGGGCATCCCTCCTGGAGTAGCAACTGAAGAGGAAGGACCCAAATCAGGATTCATGGATTAAAACCAGAATCAACTTTTACCCTTGTTGTTCCTCACATAAAAATGATACCCAAATCAGGATTCATGGATTAAAAACCAAAATCAACTTGTACCCTTGTTGTTCTTCACATAGAAATGATATTCCAAACTCCAACCAAAGCAAGAAAAAGAACAAAAATCCAATCTTTTCTCTTCCCCTCAATCTACTGTAACCAAAACCCCAAGAATCTTTCAGAACCAACAATGACACGGACACAACGACAAGAGAAGAGACAGATAGTTTGGTGTCAGAAGAAGAGAAAAGGAGGGGCGTGTGGAGAGGGTGATGGTTTTTGGATCAAAAACCAGCTGCCTCTCTCCTCTACAAAAATGAAAATCTATCACCTTTTCTTGTTCCAAAACAACAGAAAACTGAAAAAGAAAAGTTTTTGGTATTATTTTTCTAAAAACATAATTATCACATTCTATTTTTTACAAAAAAATCAAATCTTTGGCGGATCATACGAAGGAACGATCCTATATCAGTTTTTTGTCCTCTCTCTAAACAACTTTGTAATTTGGATTGCTGGCAAAATCACATCCAGTTGGACAGATGCTTCAGTTTCACCACTCTCCGGCTTTTACGTGGGCTTTTATAGTTTTCGTTTCTCTTTTACTAATGCAACAAGTACCAACGTTGGACTAACAACCAACAACTAACAACATTTACCTGTACTCAATAAAATTTTGTTAAAAAGCGGATTAATTAAATTGGTGATAAGAAATTTAATGTTTAAAATTTTAATTAATATTTGACTATTTTAAAATTATAAAATGAATATAAAATAAATTATAAAAATTATGAATAAGATTAAAGATGGACATATTTTTATTTATTGAAATAGTTAAAATAAAAAAGGTTGTTAAATGTAAATTAATTTTATTCTAATTTATGAAAATTAGATAATTTATAAAAATTGGTTGGTTAATTAATAAACAGGTGGATCGATTTTTAGTATAAAAATTATTAAGATAAATCAAATTAAAATTTTAGTTTAAAATCAATATTGACTCTTTATATTAATTCTCAATATTTCCTATTACTCCTACGTGGTAATTAATAACGAAAGAATCAGAATTAAAAAAAAGAATAAAAATGAAAAATAAAAATAAGAATATAATTATTAATTTGTGTGTTTGGTAAACAGGTAAAGTATTAAACAAAGTTAATAGTTATGTTAATATTCGGTATCAAATATTAAAAATGATAATGGGAAAAATTTTATAATATTTAATTATTATATAATTTATTTTTTACATAATTAATTAAAATATTTTATATTTTTAAATAATTAATCAAAAATTTCAATAATTTATAAAAAATTAATTTTTAAATAATTATGAATGATTTTTATGATAAGAATAAAAGTATCAAGACAAAATAAAATAATTATTAAAGAATTTCATATAAAAGATCTATGCAATTTTTATGTAATCTAGAGTTTACTATAGTTTTGTCATTCCCTATTTATGTAATTTAATATGTACAAAATAAGTTTTAAGTATATGAATAATTTGTAGATTATGTATTTTAAATAAATTATATGATAAATTAAATGATTTAAATCTTGAATATACGATTATTAATAAAAATTTTACATAATTTTACAAATAATCTCATATGTGGTGAAATATTTGTTGAACATTAGAATTTCACCCCAAATATTTTTGAATTTTATCTTAATGACAATAATAACAAGCTACCTTCAATATTATTTCTAACTTAGTTTGATAAAGCAATTCTTTATGCATTAACATCAATAACACACAGTAAATTTGCTGAGATGCAAAATTTAGAGAGGTTCAGTAATACGTAGTCTTACCTCTAATTAGTAGAGAGACTATTTCTAAATAACCCGTGAATGAAGAAAAGAAAATAAAAATTATTAATGGCTACAATTTTTATAAAAACTCCTCAAATTTTTAATGTCTATTAATCATTTTCAGATCATTTCTTTTTCTGGTACATGTTCAGGTAATTTAAATGGCAATGTTGTGACAGTCACGTTGTGATGTTATGATTTTTTAAAATAATAATCAGAATTTGACTAATCCATTGTTATTATATAGTTTAAGATTTAATGAATACTTCTTTCTTGTTTTAGTTATCTTACCATTGTAGCCGTCTGTCTGCAATCAAACCATGAGCTCCAACATGGTGGCCATTATCACAGTCCTGTTACATTTGACTGAATCCTAAGAAATTGGTTGTTTAACTAGCAAAACTTATTTTTAATATGCTTATTAATTTAAAAATAATGAGTTTTAATTTGTGGTTGAGTACTATTTTTTATTGTAATAACTTAAATAATAATAAATAATAAATAAAAATATATTATATATTAATTAAATCGCACCATCTTGATGTTTGTGTTGGCATATTAAAGTTTCAGATCACTTATTCCCATTAGTCAGTTCCTACTATGTTATATGAGCATCAATCCATTTATTTTCTGTGGGTCTCATTTATTGAATGAATGGATGCTTATGAAATAGGATAAGAACGGACTAATGGTAACATGTGATTTGTTCCTGCAAATTAGAACATTTTAGCTAGCCAGATATGAGTCGGCCTGTCTGGTTCTATTCATTATTCAATATCAAAGTTAACAGGGACATGATTATCATTTCAAGCTTTTTAATTGTAATTTTAGGATTATAGATATTAAAATTGGTAGTTTAAAAAAGTAGAAATTAATCTCTCTTCTAGTTATGAGTAAGGTTGGATACTACTTGACCTCCTCTTCAAACCTTTCGTATAAGTAAAATTTTTACTGGATTGTTATTATTATTGTGTTGTTGAATTTAACTTTTACTAAGATGTAAAGGTTAATTGTTATAATATGCTCAACGCTGGCCAGATATCACACCAACTTTGTAATAAGAGAAAAAATATCAGTACTTACTTGGTTCGAACGAATTTATAGTGAAAATTTTATAAAGGTCAATTCTCGGTTCGATTTTTAATTTTTTTGGCCGATTTATTTGAATAAATTATTTTTAAAATTAATTAATATATTAATTAATCAATTAATTTTTGTAAACTATTCAATTTTTATAAACCAACATGGGAATCATATAAAATTTTAAAATATTTATTCTCATTCCATTACCATTCCCATGTAAAAATTAATTATAACAAAATTGACCTATAACAAAATTAAATAGACCTACTTGAATATTAATTAATTATAATAATATTAATTAATTACATTACAATTAATTATTTAAAAAATAGAACTACTTCAATTAACTAATAATTAAAAAATAGAACTACTTGAATTGATAATAATCTTAAGCCCATCAATTTTTAGTTCAATTTTAAATTTTATTTATTTTAATAAATATTAATTAATTTATTAATTAATCGATTAATTTTTAAATTAATTAATTTTATAAACTAAAATAAATTAATTAATTTTTATTTAATAATATTTTTAATTAAATTTTAAATTTCTTAATGAGTAAGGAAACTAGGAAAGTCTTATTTAATCATTTTTAAATTTTTAAATTTTATTCAATTTCTAATTTAGTTTGTGAGGCAATAGTTTACTAAGGTGATGATCAGTAGCTGGCCTGAGAGGAAGATCAACCACACTAGACTGAGACACAGCCCACACTCCTACATGAGGTAGCAGTGAGGAATTTTTTGCAATTGATAAAAGCCTGACAAATCAATGTCGTATGGATGTAGAAGGCCTATGAGTCGTGAACTTCTTTTCTTAGAGAAGAAGCAATAACGGTATCTGATGGATAAACATCAGCTAATTCTATGTTAGTAGTCGCGGTAATACAGATGATGTAAGCATCATCTAAAATGATTGGGTGTAAAGCGTCTATAGGTGGCTTTTTAAGTCCGTCGTCAAATCTCAGGGCTCAACCCTGAACAAGCAATGGAAACTACCAAGTTAGAGTACGGTAGTGGTAGAGGAAATTTTCGGTAGAGCGGTAAAATACGTAGAGATCAGAAAGAACAACAATGACGAAAGCAATTTTAATACTAATTAAATCTTTTTTTTTAATTTAATTTTCGTTCCGGTTGTTAAAATATTATTATTATTATTTTTTTGTTTTTGGGGGTAAAATATTATTATTAACTACTTGTTTTCTTCATTTACATTTTAGGACAAAGTTACATACGTATGCACTTACGAGTCTCACATCACATGCAAAACCTAACCCAACAACTAATGACTTAAAAGTTGCTTCTTTTTTTGCACGTCTAGTGGTGTAGGATTTGATTGTAATAAAGAAAAAGAATGAATGTGAAATTAATAGGATCACTGATGACAAATTTTGTTATGAAAATGCATGGGCCCTTTTAATTGAAGATGAGAACAGAGTCTAAGGTAACTGCTTTTTAACCGTCTTTATGAATGGTGAATTCGTTACACACATGGAATGCAGTGACATGTTTTTTAAAACCTCTATTGTCGTCGTTACACACATGGAATTCCAGATTCCAACATGGTTTGTCTATAGTGTCTCTTGTCAAATAGAGAAATACTGGGATAACGCAGAAGAAACTTTAATGATGTAAATTCATGATAAATAAAGAACAATTAAGATAATGGAAGAGGGAACTTTAAATGTGTAGGTTCCTGA
>JAOQMQ010000194.1:1441919-1470697 GCA_027563845.1 Erythroxylum subrotundum
AACAACAACAACAACAACAACAACAACAACAACAACAACAACAATAATAATAATAATAATAATAATAATAATAATAAAGATGATGATGATGAGTTTAATAATATAATTAAGAATAAAAATTGCTTATGTGGAGGAGGGATATAAATAGTAGCCACTAGATTGGAATGAAAACTTGATACCCACTCCCTTTGGAGGGTTTAGTGGATTCCTAAATTTAATGGAATAAATTTATTTCTTTGGAATTGAAAATTCCAAAGCAAACACTATTTTTTACAATCATTCTATTCCTTCATTCCCAATCCCTCAAACCAAACTCCCCATTAATCAATAAAACAAGAGCATTAAAGTTTATATGGTTCAAGTAATATTAGAACATCAAAAAATTAGTTAAAATTAAATAAAATTGAAGAATTTAAAATATAATTGAAGAAAAATATTCTTAATTAAAGTTTAATTAAAAAGAAAATTTGTTAAATAAAAATTAGTTAGTTTGTTGTGATTTATAAAAAGCAAATAGTTTACAAAAACTTAATATTTAATTAATAAAACGATCGGTTTTTAATAACAAAAGTTATTAAAGTAAATTAAACTAAAAAGTTAAAAATCAAATTAAAAAAATTATCTAACTCAAAATTTTTACAATTAAATCGGTTAAATTAATTTAATTTTTTAATTATTGGTTGTAGTTACTGCAATGGAAGTAACTAAACAAGAAAGCAAGGCAATAAAACAAAATGAAAAATAAAGGGTTTGCAGAAACAAAGGTTAGGGGAAGGAGATGAAAGTTAAAACAACTTAAAGTCTCCTTACAACGATGGAACTTTTAGTACGTTTAGCGAAGTGACGGCAGCAAACTCTGACATTCCTGGTCCTGGATACCAGAAGAAGCATATGTGCCATCTACATCAACTTATATGTCAAGAAGGTTGTGGATTTACGCTCCTATTATTCTTGTTACAAGTTACAACAATGAAACTTGTAGTACACTCCTATTATTCGTTAATAAATGCAGCAGCAAAACAAAAAGAAAAGATCAAAATCTAGATGCAGAATTGTACCTTTTGATACAAAAGCATTCATAGATTGAAGGAAGCTATGAGGAAGGAAACGACTAAAAATCCTAAGTCTGCTACTCCCTAGAGGAAGAAGACAGATATGCAATAACAGTGACTACAATGCAAGTCTAGAAGAAGCCTAAGGCTAGTAACTACAATGCAAGTCTAGAAGAAGCCTAAGGCTAGTAACTACAATGCAAACCCAGGATGTGTCTTCTTACAACTGTTCACGTTTCCAAATGACTTGTCCTCTCCATGTGCTGATTGACAGATTCTAATCTAGGACATAATAGTAGATTTGTCTTTCAACATCTATATTTATTTATTTATATTCCCTTTCTTTCCCTCAAGTAACCCTCCTGTATTAACTATATATATATAACACTAAAAATGATGAAAGTTCAAAATTTTTAAATTGAAGAATAATAAAAGTATTGCAAATTTTGGATCAACTTAAAAATTAGTTTTAAACCCAAAATTATTTTCAAGTTAAGGGCAATTTTTTTTTAACCTTATACTTCTTTAACATTTTATGAAACATAAAAACCTTCTTTAAATATTTATATTGCGATTTATGAAAAATATAATAATATATTCCACTAAAATACTGTTAATAATAAATTTGATAGTTTTGAAATGAATTTTGCCATCATATTCATAATATTGTAGGTGTTTTTATAAAATTTAATGATATATGAATACGTTTTTTATAATTTTTATTTCAATTTTTATAACTTTTTACTTCAATTTTTATAACGGTACAAGAAATAATTTTCTAAGTATATATTTTTCAAATTCTTATAAATTATACAATTAGATTATATATTTTAAATTATTATATTAGACTATATTCAACATTTATACAATTAAAAAAATACTTATACAAATTCTAAGTTAAAATTATAAATATTAATATTTTGAAAAGATAACAACTCAACACAATTAAACTTTATCAGTAATTAAACACATGTATTTATATATTTTATAAAATAGTATATCTATCTATTTTTTAAAAATATAATATATTTAATATTTTAAAATAATTTATCATAAAATTTGGTAGAGATATGACTGATTTGATATATTGTGATTATTCTTTTTCTTGATGAGATACGACTGATTTGATGTAGTGTGACTATCCTTTTACTTGGCATCTCAGTAGAATTTAAGGGTTTCTTAAAAGGCTCAAATTTGAGTTTAAAATAATATTATTTTAAAATAATATTAAATTAATAAAAAATTAAACTTGAAATGCACTCCACCAAATTTTAATTTATTTAAATTTAATCATATTCAATTTTAATTCACAATTTTTTTGTATTACTTTTTTTAATCTTTGATCTTATAACTTTATGGTCGTAAAAGAATATCTTCATCTATTATTCCAAAATTTACCCTTATCTTTTTCTTAAATGAAAGAACTCGTAGTTCCTATTCTTTGGATAGTAATAAGTAAATTTTTGAATTTACGCAATAGCCTATAAATCTTGTTAACTGAGTATTCTTCACTAGATAAGTTTTATATGACAGATTCAACCAAAAAAATGTAAGTAGAAAAAATCGAATGCAAAACCTTTTAATCCTATATCGCTCCACTCTATCAACTTAACCATCAAACACCCTTACCTTTACGTGCAATTCTAATAAAGAAATATAGATTTAGGGACAAGGATAATAATGTTAGTTAATGTGAGCCACAAAGCTTGGAATGGATATAATTGTCAATTCTTACACTTAAATTATTCATACTTTTTTTTTGTGTTGAAAAAAGGGTGCTAAGTAACATTTACCTGTACCATATGATATAAACAACTATTTAAGCATGCGCTCTTTATTTTATTGGTCTAGATTCATAACAGGGATAAGATACATTTTTTATGTATAATTTTATACAATATTTTAAGTTTAGAAGTTAAATTGATAAAATAAAAAATTTAAATTTAAATATTTAACTGATATTAAATTATTATAAAATTAGTATATAATAAAGAATGAACAAAATTTAAAATTTTAAAATAGAATTATAAAAAAAGAATATCTTTAGTAATCGAAAAAGTTAAATATTAATTATAAAAAATTATTAAATAAAAAACCATTTAATTTTAATTTATAAAAATCAATTAATTTGAAAAATTGACTGATTTTTTAATAATAGAAATAATTTAGATAAATAATTCGTTTTTTAATTATTAATTTTATATGTTTTAAGTTGTATATAAATTATTCCCTTTTCCTTAGTCTTATCTCAAACCTTTGATTCAACACTTCTGACTCTTCTTCCCGTGTACTCAGTCAAGACTATGGTATGGTTAAGGAAACTCTAGTTAGGTAGAACAAAAGACATTATCTTGATTGGATAAGTACGAGGGAGAGATAAAATCAAATAGAAAATGAAGAGATCATCAAGAGTTTGCTTTGGAGTAAACGATTGGTGTCACAGAAACAACAATCAACTTTTGTCTTCTTGGACATGAAAATCCTTAAATGGGCAAATTGTTTTAACTTGTACAGAACCTCCTCATGTCTGCTTCTAGCGCTCAATCTGGTAGGCCCAACAACCAATGGATGCTTCTGCTTAGCCATTTTGATGACCATTTCATGGAGTTAATACCTAACTTATCCACATAATCCAACTTGATTGTATTATAAGTGATATATATGTACCATCCATCGAGTCCTTTAGTGGGTAATCCAACCTTGAACATGAACTTCAATGGCGTCCAATCCTTTGTACATTTACATTATCGGGAAAAAAAGGAAGATTTCCAAGTTGTTCTTTACATGTTTTTGTCTTCGAACTAGTGTCATAAACTGTGTATCATAAGCAACATAAAGTTCTCTTTTTGAAAGCAGGGAATATTATATGTTTTAGAAATCAGCGCTCAATCCACTTATAGGAATCATATTCTTCATATGGTTTGATCTGGTTCATATCGATCTTCCAAACCAAAACCAGAATTTTTTTTTACAATTTGGATATAGCTTTCAAGAGAGATTAATATAGAAACTTGGATTAAGAACAGTGAAGATACGAGACTTGAACAAATGTGTTAATACTTGCTTGCAATCCACAATCAGATAAGGTTGACGTGGACGCGAAGCTAAATTCTTAAGAATGGCCGAAAATGCTCCGTCTCTTGCGACGTAGACAGCCGCCTCACCCAACCACAATATAGACCTTTAAGAGCCCATCAGTCATTCAGTGTAGTCAACACCTAACCCAGCAAAAGAGCTTCCACTTCCTCTTTGTTTCAGTCATATTTGCTTATATGTCTCCAAAGAACTGAAATCTCACTTTGGTCTTTGTCCCAGGTAACTTGTTATCCTTAAAGCTCGTGTCTTTGATCATTCTTTTTGGTTTTATTTGATCCCCCTTCTGGGGGGTTGTTTCTCTTATGCCTCTGTGATTTTTGTAATGACGTTGATCAGTTTCTGCACTAAAGGTTCGAACTTTATTGAGTAAATGGGTCGAGAAGCTTCAATTTACAATCTTGACCTTAGTTTTGGTGTTATTCATGTGGGATTCCAAATGGTGTGATACAATCATTGGTGGTACATCGATTATTCTCTTTTTGGATACAGAGTGACATGATCCGCAGGACAGACCGTTTACATTAGGGACTTTATATCATCTTCTTTGTTAATCTAACTAATAATAGAACTGAATCGATTTTCTTTTTATCTGTATAAACGTACATGGACTTGTTTACACTTTGTTTATCTTCCTTTCTGTTTTGATCCATCAATATGCAACTGAATGAGCTCTTTATGGCTTCTATAAAGCAGGTCCTGTCGTTGTTGGATACCGTAAGTGAATGAGCGAAAGATGGCTTCTTTCACGACCTCTTGCAGCGTTGTCCTGCTCTGCGTCTTTACTGGGTTTTGTTTTATGCATCAATGTTGTGCTGAGTGGCTTCAAGCAAACCAGACTGCACAGTTGATCATTGATGCTTCTGGGGGTCGTCCAATACCGGAAACGCTCTTTGGGATATTCTTTGAGGTTAGTTTTTCACTTGCATTTAATACATTTCCTTTTACCGTGTAGTTGATTTTTCTTCGTTTCCTATATGTTGTATGTTTGATGTCATTTCTATTTTCTTGGTCTTCCTCAACGTCACAAGTGCAAAATGTGTTTTTCTCTTCTTTCACTTTTGTATTCACATTTCTAAATTCACTTTGATGTATGGAGTGATTCATACATACATCTAATGATCTTTGAATGAAGAGGATTTGAGCAGAAAAACCTTGTTGCACTGATGAGATCTTTGAATTTTCCTTGACTAGACTGAATATCATTTCAACTCATATTGATTATCACTGAGGGGATTTATATTATGTCTAATGAAACAAATTTCAACTTAACGGTATTTTTTAATGCCATTAATGAAATACACTCGAATATAAAGATGATGAGTGTCAAAGGTTAGCATGACATCAGAGTTGATTTTATTCAGGAGATAAATCATGCTGGAGCTGGTGGAGTATGGGCAGAGCTTGTCCGCAATCGAGGTAAGATTCCATTAATTGAAAAGAAAGTTCAGTATGTTAATTTTTGCTACAAAAGATTTATGAGACTGTAGATGATACAAGCTCTCTGTATATAATGAATACCGTGAGATTACATTGTTGGATTACAGAATCGAAATCCAAATGGTTTCCATGTAAATCTAAAAGGAGCTTTTCAGTTCACAATTTCTGTATTTAATTTCAATTTATGAGTGGTAATCTGCAACTGAGGATTCCTAAACTCTTTCCTTTTTCCATTTTCAATTTCAGGGTTTGAAGCTGGAGGACCCAATACTCCCTCAAATATTGACCCTTGGTCAAAAATCGGCGATGACTCGTACATCATTGTATCAACTGACCGTTCCTCCTGTTTTGAACGTAATAAGGTCGCAGTTAGGTTAGATGTGCTCTGCGACAACATAGGCAATAATATTTGCCCAGCTGGTGGGGTTGGCATCTATAATCCAGGATACTGGGGCATGGTGAGATGTCCTACTACAAAGTTAATCTTTTCTATTTTCTCCTTTGTTTTTCCTTTTCCCTTTCGAGTGAAGTGGTAGAGTAATAGTTAGCATATCGTGGCATCTTAATGTCCACACTAATGAAAATTCTTAGCATACAGGCAATAAATACATCAAAATATGCTCATTATAACAGTTGGTTAATTTGGAATAGATTATCATTTTGCATTTCCATCACAATGCACTTTGGTGCATTTGAAACATTATTTACTTATTCTGTTTGTTTTTCAGAACATTGAACAAGGGAAGACCTATAAAATTGTTCTTTATGTCCGTTCATTGGGATCCATCGATGTATCTGTGTCATTGACAAGCTCAGATGGATTGCAGATGTTGGCTACTGGCAACATTATGTGAGCCCAATTTAAAGTGACTTCTAATTATGCTGATAATCTTCACTGAATGCAAAACAGAATTCATGCTTTTCATACTTTTCTTTCAGAGCTTCGGCAGCGGAGGTTTCAAACTGGACAAAGGTTGAGGTTCTATTGAAAGCTGAAATCTCAAATCACAATTCAAGACTTCAGTTGACAACGTCAAAACAAGGAGTGATATGGTTTGATCAAGTCTCAGCCATGCCATTGGACACATATAAGGTACTTCCTTTTTATTTCTTTTGGAGCTGATTCTTCTGAACAAATGGCAAGATAATATTTTGATTGGATTCATTACTTTTCATCTCCTTGTATCAATAAGTACCATATCTCACCTTAACTAGTTGTTTTCCTATTCGATATGCTGAAGTTGTCAACATGTATATCTCTTTGTTTCGGAGGTTCATTAGGTTTATTTTACTCATACTTTCAACATTGCATTTGAGCTTAGCTTTTACATTGTTAGTGGAGCATGAGGATGGGCTTGAACTGTTAAAGTTGCTATTAGCAAGTGTCTTGGAATATCGTACTACTTTCACACAATATACATTTTGTTTCAAAAGATAAAAAAGTTATCTTCATTCGGTATATGGAAGACATAATAAACGTTTGGTCCACAAACTTCACTCCACCTACACCACTTCAAATTATGTCCAATTTATCTTATTAGTTGATGGCTTTGTCCTTTCCTGAAAAGTGAAAAGGAAAAGAAGAAGGAAACCCATTCAATTGAGGAATAAATGCAAGAAATGACTTCATGAAGGATTTCATTTAAGTGACTATGAATCATTAACGTTTATCAACAGAAGTTTCAAAGTTCCAGTGACAATAAATAAGACAATGTTCTAATGTAGTATTTGAAAACAGTTTTGTGCTTAACTCTATGTTATGAAACATCCATATTGAGGAGAATAATGACTCAGGATTGTGCTGCCATGTTTGAAAGGACTAAGTTTGCGAATTTTGATCCAGAATTCTGAACAAATATGCAAATATCCAGAATTCTGAACAAATGGGGATATTTGTCTTGACTCAAAAGTTTTGACATATAATCTTTACAGGGGCATGGTTTCCGAAGTGATCTTGTTGAAATGCTTGTAGATATGAAACCAAGATTTGTTAGATTTCCAGGTATGGACATTTTTCCTATAAATGGAGATCTTTTAGGTCAAGTTGCATTCTTATTTTCAGTTTCCATCTCAGCAGTCATGATGTCACTCCAGGGATCTCTCTTCTTATTTTTGACCTACTGACTCTGGCTGGGATTTGGCTTTTATTGTTGGCCATGTTACATCCTTGTGTTTCTGACAGTTTTGCCTTTAGGTTTGATCTGTTAAGGACCAACTATCTATAATCACTAGTGGTAGGGAAATATTGTACTGGCTAATAGGCACAGCCTGAGATAGATACTAACACTTTCATATTGGTTCTTATTTTCCCCATTCTCTTTCATGTGGTAGTGCAAGTTAATCAACACTATGTATTTCTTGTCCTTGATACATCTTAAAACTCATAGCAAGTTCCTTTGTAGAAGACATGTTAATATCAGCATCGAAACAATTCAACACATCCTGATTTAAATTGACATTTAACTAATCTTATAATCTTGTTTTAGGTGGCTGTTTCGTTGAAGGTGACTGGCTCAGAAATGCATTTCGTTGGAAAGAAACAATTGGACCATGGGAAGAGAGACCTGGTCACTTTGGTGATGTTTGGATTTATTGGACTGATGACGGGCTCGGTTATTTTGAGTTTCTTCAAGTATGTATCAGTTACTGTCCTGCAGGGGCAGGATGATGCAATGTTTATCAGAACTCGAAAGACTTATTTTTCTTGGTCAAGTAAATGAAATATGATTGATTGTTTATGCAGCTAGCAGAGGATCTTGGTGCGTTACCAATATGGGTGTTCAACAATGGTATTATTAGTGGACTTGATGTAAATATATATATACATATACTTCAACTTGTCTAATAGATTAATGCCTTTTGGTTTATTGAAATTGACAGGATTCAGCCATCATGATGAAGTTGATACATCGAAAATCATGCCTTTTGTACAAGTAAGTTTGCTAATTAATTTTTGTTTGCACGATCTAAGGTCAATGAAAAGTTAGAAGCAACTAATTTCAGGTGGTACTGCAATCCAATCGGATCTGATCTTTCTGTCCAAATTTATGCTTACTTGATTTGAGTTTTGCGTTTTGCTTTAGCCTGTTCTGTTTTATTAAGTTAGAACAAAAATAAAATAAGCATGCTAAATTTTTAGATGAATCTAAGCTATTTTCAACAAGTTCTGCCTATAGGAATAGGATAGAGGTTTGATATGAACCATGGTATATCTTTGGGTTCTGATATATATAGAGAGTGTATCATGGAATAATATTCGAAGCAAGGAAAAGGTGCCAAGGGTGGAAATTCTTCCAAATTCACGTCAGATCTTACTCATTCTATCTGCATATTTCATGCATTGTTTGAGTTCTTTATATTTTGCCTGTATGTACCTGTCGGTTTTATCTATATAAAAGCGTTTGTATGACCACAGTTTTTAAACAATGTACATGTTGACGATAAGCATCCGCTACATATCTATTTTCTTTGCTCCATTCACGTCCTAAAACAGATTGATGACAAAAGCAACTAATATATTTTTGTCGAAGAGAGAGGTTGTAACTAGAATGCCATGAACCATATTAGGTCTTAACTATACTACTCTTCACCTTTAGAAACATTCATCATACAACTTCATACCCTTGGAATAGTTCCGTCAATACACACTTGCTCGGACCATCATTCTGACTTTCACCCTTGTGTAACCACATTTGAATTGTCCAACATTCACGAGTAAAGCCGATATTGCTACTCCATCAACTCAAAATGAAAATCTTCCAAGGCAAACTAAATCAAAGTCTTAAAAGCAAAACATATCTTCAAGACGGAAAAAAAATCCCATAGTAGTACAGTTGTACTGTTATGTGCATTGTTTATCATGATCAGTGTATACTGTTCATGCAGTTTAACACTCCTCCTGTTACCCTTTTCTTTTTCCCTAAGATTTATTTACTCAGATATTACAATGATGTGAAACATTTTTAGGTTTCAGCTGATTTATTTATATTTGTGGTCTAATGGTTATCAGTTTCTGATATATAATATCTAATAGGAATAATAAGAATCTCTTAACAATTTTGAAAACATACTGTTACAATGCTTATCTCGTTGCAGGAAGCCCTTGATGGTCTTGAGTTTGCACTAGGTGATTCGGATTCTACTTGGGGTTCTGTACGAGCTGCAATGGGACATCCAGAGCCTTTTGACTTGAGATATGTTGCTATCGGAAATGAGGACTGCGGGAAGAAAAACTACAGAGGTTTGAATACTATTTGTGTCCTAATTGATTGCCTTCAAACGTAGACAAACCTAGGCATTTAGGCATGCAGTATCCATTGTTTGTTCTGAGTGTTGCTCTAAGTCTCTATCTGACATGCATGTACTTCAAACTAAACCATTCTTCAACTATTAGACGATATAATGTTCATAACATGTACAGTGAATATTTTCACGTGGCATTATTAAAATTGTAAAGTTTCTACTCTGGTGTGCTATAATTACTTTGATTATATAGCAAGCTGATGTTATTCCATAGTATATGAAAGATGGGTTTTTTTCCAAAAAAATTTCTTTGGGTTCATCTGATATGTCTATCTTTTAGTTTCTGGAAGATAAAAGTTTCAAAGGAACTCTAATTTAAATTCTTTTCATTGATCAGGAAATTACCTCAAGTTCTATAATGCTATAAGGAAAGCGTATCCAGACATCCAAATGATCTCAAATTGTGACGCCTCTTCTAGTCCTTTGGATCACCCTGCACATTATTATGATTTCCATGTAAAAATCTCGTAACAACATTTATGCTCCCAATTACTGGAGTTTCCTCTTTTTCTATGTTGTCTTATTAATGTTTAAGACAACACGGTTATTGGTAAGATAACATGATTTTAACATTTTCTCTGCCCTCTGATTTATTTGATAGATATATACATCTGCCAACGACATGTTTTCTAAAGCTCATAAATTTGATCACGCATCACGCAATGGTCCAAAGGTGCGATCATGTGTTCTACATTGCCGATTCATGGAAGCAAATGTTAGTGGCGAATAGTTCTGATATTCATTCCTTTTGTAGGCTTTTATCAGTGAGTATGCTGTGACTAGTAAAGAAGATGCTGGTACAGGAAGTCTTAAGGCAGCAATTGCTGAAGCTGCATTTGCCATTGGATTAGAAAATAACTGGTTTGTATCTACGCCCTGAAACTGAGGTAAGTGTGAATACACTGAAGCCTTCTATTTTTCTTTATTGCAGTGATGCGGTTTCGATGGCATGCTATGCGCCACTTTTTGTGAATGCCAATGATAGGCGGTACGGTTTTCATTCTTTTCCAAAAAAATATTTCAGTATGTAACATGGAAAAATGAAATCTCTTTTCATGGATTAAGTTGTAAGGTTCAAACCTGTCTCATGCAGGTGGAACCCCGATACAATTGTTTTCAATTCGTCGCATCTTTATGGAACTCCTAGCTACTGGATGCAACATTTCTTCAGAGAGACAAGTGGAGCAACTCTTCTCCATGCTACACTTCAAACTAATTCCACTTACCTCGTCGCTTCTGCAATTATTTGGAAAAGCTCAGAGGATGAAGAGAATCACCTGAAAATAAAGGTTTTTCAATCCTTCTTCCATTGAACATAATCATCTTTGTTCTCAGAAAATGGCCATCTATCATCAAATTTGATTAATGCTAGACTTTGCAGTTAATTCTTTAGTCAAAATTCTTACCTCTTTTGCTAATAAAATTTCAGATTGTGAACTTTGGGAGCAGTGCAGTGAATCTTAAAATCTCTGTGGACGGATTAGGGATGAACTCGTTACGATTGTTAGGATCAACAAAAACTGTACTCTCTTCTTCTAACCCTCTGGACGAGAATTCCTTCACCAATCCAAAAAAGGTATCTTGCAATTCAATACTCAATCTTCTCTTGAAAAAACATGCTTTTTTACCTTGTAAGAATGGTTTCCCACCGAAATCGCATTTACAATCCAGAGACCTATATGCTTAGGCATTCTAGTTTCTATTACTGGTTCCTTGGGGCAATATTAGTAGTTTCATGAAGAGTTAAACAATGTCTCAGAAATTCATTAGTCAGACTGTCTCCTGATAAGAATTCTGAACTTGGCTGAGCGAATTTGATTACTCAGGAACCCACCGTTCCTCGCCTTTAAATCATTCCTTCTCTGTTATTACATATGCCATGCAGAGAAAAACTCTCAAGTGTCTCAATGATTCATTCATTTAGCTGATCGTCGCTTCAACTTCATCTATATACTGAATAAATCGTTCTTGTTTTATATGCTTCTTCACTTATGCAGGTAGCACCGATCCAAAGTCTGATGAGCAAGGTTGGAAAGAACATGGATTCTGTGCTTGCACCATATTCTTTGACTGCATTTGACTTGTTATTGGACTCCAGCAATATCAGGATCAAAGGATCTGATTCTTTCACCAGATCATCCTTCTGAGAAATGTATTATCAAGGTCATGCGCCCTTTGGTGTGTAAAAGTAAATAAAAGTCTACTTCTTTCTTCATCTCCGGACCTTTGTATCCATATACATATGTGTACATTTCCAAGCTCATCTTCCCTAGTTCTGCTTTCAATAAGGATCTGGATTCTGGACTCCATTTTTAAAGTCTCAATCAGTCAAAATGTCTTAAATTTTGATAGACAGGGCTCATTTGGGTGAAGTATGTGCAAAGAAACCTATTTTACTAATTCCCAAATCCAAATTTATGGCATCACTACCTTAAGAGTGGACTAACTATTGGCGTAGGTTGCAGATTTGAAGTCAACATGAGATGAGATTGATAAAGATTTTGTTATATTCGGTTTATGAGTTGGCCAACGATTTGTTCATTGCTCATTGATATATGACAAGATAATGACCTTTCACTAACAGCTAACAGAGAACATTAGGTGATGAACAAATTAAAGAATCAATCTTGATAACTAGAACTAAAGAATATAAAGTCAAATACTTAACAATGATATGATTTGGTATTGTCTATGATCTAGTACATGCCTATGAGTTGTTTTCAAATTACAATTATTGTTGGCTTTAAGCAAACATTATAGTATAAGCAAAAACACTTGTTATGTGAAAATAATATTTTTGAAGAGAGTATAGTTAGCTTAAATTTTATAAATATTATTTAATTCTAAATCATTGGCTATCTAATTGTTTTATTTGGAATGTAGTTGATAAGTATTATATATGCTTTCAAGAGTAATTTGATACGGATCTTTTTTTAGAGCCCAACTTCAAAAGTTAGCTCAACGGGTGAGAGAGCTCATAAGCTCCTATAAATTTCACGTCAGCCTCTCATACGATTGATATGAGACTCAAGTCTCTTACCTTGTAATTAGACCGTAACATAATTAGTCAAGAATTGATAAGCGTTAAATTTTATAAATATTAGTTAAACTAACTTTTTTATTTAGTTTTAAATCATTGATTGGGGATATGTGGATGCCTAAATTTCTCAAATTCTGCAGATTCTTTTAGTTTTGTTGTAAATGTCAACCCAAAAGGTGGCCTAGGAATCTGCCAACCTTTGGACACTAGATTTTAATATCATTAGACCTCCAATAATTTTTGTCATATTCTTATTTTAATTTTTATTATTTTAAATTTTATTACTCATTAATGCTCTTGTTATTTTATTTTTAATAACACTATAATGTAAATTTAAAAAATGTTAAAATGATATTATTTTAAAATTATGAATAAATATTAAACTTATATTATTAAAAAATTAGTAGAGTAAAATTATGTGATAAATAAATAAATAATATTAAAAAGGAATAATAGGTCAAACTCAATTTATAATTAACAAGTAAAATTGATTTCAATCAAATTTCGAATCATATTATTTAGACTATATGATTTGGTGCAATTTGAGACAATCTAATTGATTAAAATCACATTATTTTATTTAATAAATAAAATAAAATATTTAAAATTACATTTAAATAATAAAAATAAGAGTTGGATTTGATTCTGTCCATTAATATTGTAAAAAAATGAAAAATTTAAATGTATAAGAATAAAAAATAAAAATTTAAATCATACAACTCATATTTAATTAATCTTCTTGAAGACTTAAGTGATGTTAGGTTATCACATCAAATCATCTGTTCTAGTTATTATATTCTAATCTTATTATATTAAATCTCATTAATACATTTATATGCGGTCCACATAAATGTGTGGATAAAATTTAATGAAACATGATAGGAGCAGTATAACCGAAACCGAAAATCTGATCTCCTAAGTTATAGGTAATGCTATTAGTCCACGTATTCACTCACTAACAAGTTGATCATGATGTGATCATCATGATTAATAGTAAGTTTTAACCCTAATTTCTCTTTTCTCAGTCCATTTTGTTAGGTCTTGATGGGCTCATTTTCACTTAATTTTTTCATTAAAAACATTTTATATTATTTTAAAAGTAAAGAAAATTATGAAAAATGACTATTTAATTCTAATTTTAATACATAGTCTTTAAAATTTAAAAGATTCCTTTAATTTCTATTTAAAAAACACATTTAAAAAATAATTATAAAAATATATGCAACATAAACAACAAAAATAGAGTTAATTAAATTAAATTTTAAATTAATAATTTAAGATAATTATAATAAATTAACAAGTTGAATCAGATTTGATTAACTTAATTCGAGTTTTAAGATTATGTTAAATTATTACGTAAACATATCATGATAATTCAGGTTTGATATTTATATTGCACGTATTTTATTATTATTTTTAATTTAAGAAAAATATTTTTAAAAATTAGAATTAAAAGAAATAATTTTTAAAATTTTAAAATTTTTCTAAAATACAAAATAGCATTATAGTACAAAAGTTGTTATTCTTTTTACACATTACCTATTTTAGCACATAAATAAAATAACAACGGTGTTCTCTCTCTCTCTCTCTTCTCTCTCTCTCTCTAACTCAGCCCCCACTTACCACTCACACAGTTCACAACTGACAACTCCCACTCAATTGAGGCTTCATCTGTCCATAGAAAAACTCAACTCCACCATCTCTCTCTTTCTCTGTACACTCACGACCCAACAACTCTTTCTCTGCAGAAATGTCTGAACAAGGTGGGTTTGGTGACGCAGGTAGCTATTCTCTACTAAACCACCAAACCATTACTACTACCGCTTCTCCACGAGCTATTAGCACAATCTTCCTCGACGACGGAGCTGATGTCCGATCAGACGGTCTCGAGGACGGCGTGACGGGTTCCAGGAGGAGAGGCGGCAGTTGCTGTTATTTTAACTATTCGAGGCCTGTGATGGTCCTTGACCTGTTGTTTAACATGGCATTTGTTGTGGTGTCTGTGATGGTGCTTCTTTCCTCTTTTAAAGAGACCCCATCTACGCCTTTGAGGATTTGGGTTTCTGGGTATGCTTTTCATTGTTTTTTGCATGTGGGTTTCGTGTGTTTTGACCATGGAACGCGGAGAATGAGGCAAGGTAAGAACTTTCATGATGATGATGATGATGATGAAGATGATTATGATGATCATGGTCGCGTGGACGTTGGTGGGTTGTCAGCTTGTGAGATTCATAACAGGTATAGTTATTGCTAACTATGCAAATTGATGTCTTTTCTCTTTCATTTTTTGTGCTCTGCTTGTGAATCTAATGTATATTGGAATTTGGAACTCGGTCTTTGTTTTCTTAGTTTCTTGCGTTTTTTTTGCTCATGAAATGTTTTGGTTAGTTTTCTTGTTTTAGCTTGTTTTTTACCGTTTCAGAACTTTCAGTCAAATTTTCATGGTACGTTCAGTTAGCCAATTTTATGATAATCACCAAAAACATGTCACTATTGCTCTGCTGGTTGCTACTGCTATCATTATAGTCACAGATATTGTGAGCTAACGTTCCATTTAGTTGGTCAAAAGTTTTGAAATTCTTAGTTTATACCTGCATGCATCTTTGTTGAGAAAGACAAGGAAAAAGAACGGAGAGAAGCTAACGGTACCTAATCTTATAAGAAGTAGCGAGCTTCTTTTATGGATGTAAAGCTTATCTGAATTGTTGAGATTCTTGTTGGGTGCTGATTTCTGTGGTTTAGCTTGATAACGTACACAGATTATGTCCTCATATACCATTATCATTGTTGTGAAATAGCAAACTGCAGACTAAGCTGCTGCATCCAATTGATGTCTTAGTCAAGATGGTTTGTAATCTTTTTCCTTTGGTGCATCTGTTTTAGAAAAGAAGTTGCTTGAATGGTGAGAGGAGAATGTGAAAGTTCATATATGATGATCGTGGCAACCCAAAAAAGGGTGTCTAGTAGTGGTTGTATGAAGCAAGATATATTGGCTATATGCATGTGCATTTGTGTTGGGTGGTTATTGTGTCTCTTTGGTTCTTTGATCTAAGCAAAGGCCAATATATTTATTAAGCTGTAAAAGTTCTCGTATTGACTAAGAACAAAAGCAAATGAGGGTTTATACACAAGAATGAGATCATAACTTAATGCCTTATGATTTTGGGTTTAGATATGGTGCTTTTCTTGTATTTGAACCACTCTTACGAAAATAGAGATTAAAAAAAATTTAAAATCATAATCACTTAGAATGCTGGACAGTTAATATTGCAGTTTCTTGGCTAAACTAAGATCAGCATCTCAGTAGGTAATGCCCTCAAAGCTTTCCTTGTATGTGATTTCATAACTTTACTTTTTCAGGATGATGAAAAGGTTGGAATCTATTAATACAATGGTGTCATCCATCTGGTGGGTGATTGGATTCTATTGGATAGTTGTAGGCGGTCCAGCACTGTTGCAAGATTCACCCCGTTTATATTGGTAAGGGTCATACATGTCTTGAATATGTATTGCTGGATTGTAACCTGCCCTCTCGCTTTCTGCTTCTTTAATCACGTTATTATACTTATTGTATTGACTCGCCTGTTTCATATGTTTATGTGCCTTAGTTCTTACAGCTGAATAAAGTCTCAGAAATGGTACATCGGTTATGGAGTGTATATACTATGCTGGAGAGTCTGCAGAGTAAATTATATTATAGCTATGAACATGCTTGTATAATGTTGAATTCTTAAACCATTACATAACAATATTGATCTCTTAATCTTTTTCATCTTCTGGAAACACATTTAGGCATTAAAAGAATATGTTCTTGTGCTGTCAATTAGTTCATCTGAGCGCATATTTGGAGATCTGGACTGTTCCTGTATACTTGTAGGAATAATGCTTTTCTTCATGTGGCATGAGAGAAATGGAATCCACTGTGAATATGATATTGCTAAGGATAGTGGTTTTCAGCCTATTCTTGTTCATTACCAATTGCTAAAGCTGATTGATGAATGATTATATGTGTAATGTATGGAAATTACCCTTCTTGATACACTAGGTGCTTATCTTTAGGGTTAAGTCTTGGATCTAATATTCTTTGCCATGTGATATTGTTTCCTATTACCAACTTTTGCATGGTTTTCTTCGCTGCATCTAGTTTTTGTAGAGGAGTTTATGACCTTCAAGGGCGTCAATTTTAGCCATGAATAAAATTACTGATTCTTGACAAGATTAATCTTATCTTCAAATCTGATGCTTTGAACATGACTTCACTTTTGCTTTAGTTATATTTTCATGTTGTGTTGCTATTTCTATAACACACCGTGTGAGGACTGAAGGTTAGAGATGTTATGCTTTGAACCAGGACATGCTTTAGGTATATTTTCATGTCATATTGCTACAACAATGATACACCTCTCATGTACTGCAGGTTAACGGTTGTATTTTTGGCCTTTGATGTGTTCTTCGTCATATTTTGCATTATAGTGGCATTCATCGTGTTCTTGGCTGCCTTTTGCATTCCAATTGCAGCAGTAGTTTATGCTTTTGCTATTGGAAAAGGTGCATCTGAAGATGACATCAGGAGTCTTTCGAAGTATAAGTACCGCCAAGGTGGTCAATTCAGGACAATGGAGTATGATAAGAAGCCAGAAGTGCTTGGTACAAGAGGGTGGTGTAGCAACACAAGTTCCATTAGTGAAATTGATCTTCCTCTTGAGGATTCTGTGAGCACCTATTGACTCTCATCTGCTGTTAACTCTTTAAGAATTTTCAGCAGAAACGCTAAGCTAGACTGAACAGGCGTGATTACTGTGTCCTTCATTTTTTACCAGCCTTGCATTTCGTGTTGTGTTATACGTTTTTGTCTTCAGACCTTAAAATAGAAGCTTGCGCGGGGAATTAATGTGTGTTTGTTGATTTCCAGAAGTGCTGCATTTGCCTTTCTAGATATGTAGATGGAGTGGAGCTGTACACCCTTCCTTGCAACCACCACTTTCATTGCAGATGCATCAGCAAATGGCTCCGGATGAATGCCACCTGCCCTCTCTGCAAAATCAACATCCGCAGAGGTGATAACTTGGTCTGATAAGCTCAGGACCGGTTGGCTGATTCAACAAAAAATGATGTTATAGTTTTCAGATCAATCGGCTTCAGTGGTTATTAACAACTGAGATCAAAATGAAAGAACAATGGCCTTAACTCTTTGATTTCATATTGAAGCCTCTAGGATTAATGTATATCTTGTACATCCGATTTCTCAACAAATAAATTGAGGTAGATCCTCCTTACAGTATAATGTTCAGAAGTGAAGCAAGTTCATCAGACTGCTTTGGGAGCATCCGCTTTTTTGTTTTTTGTTTTTTGTTTTAATTTCAAGCAGTATTTCCATTTTCATTCTCATTTCCAGGGTGAGGCAGATCTTTCAGAAAGTGTGTCCTTGTGGATTTCATTGCTTCCATTTCACAAGAGAGATAAAAATGGAAAACAGATAAAAGATTTCAATTTAATTTTCTTGTTCTTGTTCTTGCCTTTCCTGATCAAACGAATCTGAAATGAATTAAGCAAAAATGGGAAAGAAAGAAAAAGAGAACCCAAAGTTTAGACTGAAGCAAGTTCAAGAGGAAGTTTTCTCGATGGGGTTTAAGCTCCCTCCCAAGTTCTAACACTGGAAAAGCAGAAAAATAACAAGAATACCAGAAACTCTGGTACAATTATTTCTACGTGAATAGAATTTACACCCGATACTTTTGGGTTATGCATCGAATAAACCGTCAAATGCATGTAATAATCTATAAATTACAAGTTCTAAGTGATGGTTTTGATTCAAAGGATAAACGTAAGAATCTGATATATAACCTCAAAGGAATTTAAGAAAGCATGTGGCTATAGTTATCTAAAAGGAATGAGATGTGAAGTTAAATGCTGAATAATGAACTGGACCAAACTTCTTCAATTCAGTACAATGAGTGTAATCTTGATGGTTCGTCGAAAATGAATGTAGCAAGAAGAAAACTCATTCTAGGATCATTTGGTTTTGGAAGTAACATGAGCAACAATAGGACTCCTCACTTGATGCTTCCCATCATTCCATGTCAAAGTACCAGAGATTGCAGGTCTTCCTTTCTTCATCTTTGCTGTTACAGTAACAGCAAAGGACTTCTTTTCCCCTCGAGACTTAAAGGAAAGAACTTCTGGTTTAACTCTGATATGAAGGGTTTTAGGTGCTCTCACAACTACTCTATACCTGGACTTGGCCTGTCCAACATTTGTTACAGTTCTATGGAAAGTTCGGGTTACAGTTCGACCATAATGTGTAGATAAAGCAAAAGATGGATAGTTCAAGTCCCAGACTGCAGTTCTATTTGCCTTAGAGCAGCTTTGTCTTCCTCGAGTGACCAGTCGGAGCTGTTGATCATTATATTCTTGACCACAGAGAAATTTAATATAATCATATTCCTCAATGTCATATACTAAACCAGGATTCCTGGCCTTTGCAGGGTTTAGATGTCCTGATCCATATGAAAGAACACCATCAGTTCTTCTACCATCTGTCATGGAAGATGCTGCCAGCAGAAAAGAAAAGGAATAAGGTCTTGTATGTGCATGTTTCAGCTTAATTCTTTTATATCTTTTTAGTTCTTCTTACTAATGTGATACGTGTTTGTGGGCCTGAGCCTGCAACATTTCTGCTAATGTTTATCCTTTCTGCTTTGATACTTTCATCTGATTTATTTGAATATGCAATGCTAAATGATAAATTATGTGAACTTTCACATGAAACAGGGTTACGTTATCTGTTAGTGTAACTTCCTAAGCCGGTAAGCCTTTTCAAAACATTACCTGTGGTCATCAGAGCAGATTTAATGGCAGCAGGAGACCATTTTGGATGAATTGACTTGACATAAGCTGCTGCCCCAGTTGCATGTGGACAAGCCATTGATGTGCCTGAAATTATGTTGTATGCAACTACTCTGTGGTCCCCCGGAATTCCTGTTACACTAGTACCTTTGGACCACGCTGCTAAAATGTCCACTCCTGGGGCTGCTAGATCAGGCTGCACAAGTTTGGGAAGTTCGAACTAAGAAACAAGATTGCAAAGCGCTAGAAATGGGGCAAACATTCTTTCCAGTTTACCTTAAGAATATCACTAGTTATCGGATTCGGCCCCCGTGATGAAAATGAAGCTATGTGTGGGGCATTTCGATCTTTTGTTTCAGTGCTTCTGAATATTGTTGCAGTTGGTTTTCTGTTGAGTCATCATTATGAAGCAAATGAAACTATAATGGGATTACCTTAATGAAATTTTTGGTAGCTTGGAGTAGTACCTAGTTCTTTTTATATATTTGAAAAGATGAGTTCCATCTGTCACCCCCAAGAAGGAAGCTGGAATTGGGAAATTCTCAGCTCCATCTTTGAAATATCTCCCTCGGACTATTACACCAACTGCTCCGGCATCCACTGCAGTTGCTGCTGCTTGACGTGCCGAATCACAGACAACAATTTTCCCTTTCACCAAGGTTCTATCCAAGGAGTTTCTTAAGCAGTGCCTGCATTTTCATTAGTATCAGACTTAACATTTGAATGCTAATTGAATGATGTGGGATGTTCCGTTTCTCATGTTACCTGGAAGCCGAAGCTTTGAATCCATTCTTGATGTTCGGAGCATTACCACCATAGACTGTAGGGTACATTTTATGCTGAAGGCCTCCAGTATTTATAGAGATCCCCTGTATAGAAAATTATAATAATGGAGATCATGTAATGAATACAAATTGGTTATGGATGAAACAACTCAGTGAGATTCAATCAATAAACCAACTTCTGTACCTTATAAACCGCTCCATTACCGAGCTTAATTGCTGTCCGAAATCTCCTATCTATGGTACTAGCAGCCACAGAGAGCGACCAAGGTGAAAAATTGGCGATGCTTCCAAGTCTAGGACCTGAATTTCCTGCGGAAGTTGATGTAAGTATACCATGCTTCATTGCATGGAAAGCTCCAATGGAAATCGGGTCAGCAAAATACGGTCTTGGAACATCCCCTCCAACTGATATGGAGATAATATCAACTCCATCAGCAATGGCATCATCAAACGCTGCAAGAATATCAGCAGCATAACAACCATCTAACCAACAAACTTTGTAGACAGCAATTCGAGCGGACAGAACGCCTCCTCGTGCTACACCTAAGCGAAATCCTGCAAGACTTGTGTTTCTAACGACGTTTCCTGCTGCAGTTGATGCAGTATGAGAACCATGCCCTTCTGTATCTAATGGTGAAGCAACATCACCAGTAAATAGTGCTCCACTGCTTCGGTAGTATCGTGCTCCAATTACTTTGCTGCAGGTATACAGAATCTATTTTCAAGATTTTAATGAACAAGATACACACAATTATGCAGACATAAACTGCCTGTTTGTAATGTGAATGCTTATGTTGAGGTCCATATCAAGAACTCACTTGTTGCAGGTGAAATGGGATGACTTCTGACATTTTCCCTTCCATTTCCTTGGAGGAGGACCAAATCCATGATCACTGAAACTGTGGGAATTTGGCCAAATTCCTGAGTCAAGCATTGCAATAATGACATTTCTTTCAACTCTACTTCTCTTAACTTGTTGGGAGAGGCCCATGAAGTTCCATGACATTGTTGTGTGAAGATGTTTCTTTTCACTGGGAAACACAGAAACCACTCCTTCCATGGCTGCCAAACATATTCAAACATAACAAGACAAGAGCTAAAAACCAGAGATTGATTCTATCCTCAAGCTAATAATTTCAGGGAATTGCAATGTTTCACTCACCTGCCAGTTTCTGCATCTGCTCATCTGTCAACTTTGCAGCAAAACCATTGAAACTTCTCTGGTAGCTGTAAATTAATGACCCTGATCCCCCACTGTTGAATAAAACCCATAAAACAAGTCAGTGTCCATGTAAATCCAACCCCATCAGTACAGAAACTTCTCCATCAGATTAAGCAATGACATAGAGAATGTATGCTCGAGTCTTTGTCTTTATCTGAGACTAAATCACTCTAGGTGATGAACAACATCACAGAGTCCAGACGATTATAATTGTTCCTAACCTGCCAAGTGCATCTTCTAGCATGTTGGTATGAAGAGATGACACAGAATAATCATCATCTGGACGGTCTCCCATGTACACTATATAAACCTGATTCACAAGCTAGATCAGTAATCAGAAATACCAAGAAAACATATGATCAAAGTTGCAGAATTGCAGTTAACATGAACATAATATGTGATTGGAAATTCAAAGAACAGCCATGCAAGTTAAGCTTAGTGGCTAAATGGGTATGAAGAACAGACGTGCCTTTGCATTATCAGTAGTTGATGCATGGCAAAAATGAAGAAGGGTACTGAGACCAAGTAGGAGAAGCCATGAAAACTTAGAAACAAGGTCTGCCATTAGTACTCCCTGAAGAGAAACGTCTAATGACATATAATGATTAAGGAGTTTGTGTTATATATATATCTATATAAAGTAGTGATTCATATAGTTAAGCTCGCCATTGAAACAAGAACAGCTAATATAATACTATGCTGCTTTTTAGCATTTAATTGAGAAGATGGTTTCTTCATGTATGTGCTCAGGAATGTTTCTTCTTGGCTGATGAGTACTCATTTATAAATATATTATGAAAATTAGAAGCTTTTTAAATAACTAAAATTTTATTCTTTTATATTATTAAAAAACTATAATTTTTAATTTAAAAAAAGCTCTTCTTTTAAAGCATTCATTAAAAATAGAAATGAAATACAAATAAGCTAATAAGATGTTATTAATATATGAAATTAATACAACTCTTAAATCTTACTTGAATTAATTAAACTCTACTCAAATCAATAATTTATTATCATTACTTTAAATTATTATTTTGAGTCATAATTAATAGATTCAAGCCAAGTTTACAAGTTGAGTTAAGTCGTATGTCTAATCGATTCATATATGGTAACTCTATAGATTTTGGGAAAAGAAATAAATGAAGGTATCTTCATTTGGAACATTTATTGTCATTTTATTTTGTTATATACCAATATTTGTTTCTTAGCTAGCTGTAATTGGTAATAAAACAAGCATAGTTATTTTCAAAAAAATATATATATACATACATAATGAGTAGACTGTGACACTCATAACATATAATCAACAATTATAGATAGGGGTAGTCACGGCCCGGCCGAATACAAATAGGGGTGATAATAAGTCGGGTCGATCATGGGCCCATTTGGCCATAGACAATCGAGCCCTAGCCCAAGACCCCATTGGACCTGAGATGGTCGAGCCTAAGCCCATGTCGATGGGGCCCGTGCAACCTGAAGCTTGACTCAACCAGGCTCAGGCTGTCGGAAGCCTAACTCTAACTAACTCGACCTGATTTTATTTTATTTTAAATATAAAAAAATAAATAGATGTCGTTTTTTTTTTCTAAAAGGACATTGTTTTTTTTATAGTTGTCGAGCCTCAAGCTGGTTGAGTCGGGCTTAGACAACCTGAACCTGAAGTCTGGTTGAATTCGAGACGGGCCTGGGCAGCCCAAGCTCGAGGCTCAATCCGACATCTGGTTAAACTAGGCCTGACCAGTTGACTTTGAGTCTGATTGCTAAGCCTAATTATAGATGGCAAAAAAAGCTTAGTTCAAATTAGTACGTTGGAATTTAATAGATTCAATATAAGTTGATTCAGTTTTAAGTTAGTAATTTAAAATTTTCACGTAAAACAATGTCATTTTGAATAAACTAACATCGTTTTTAATTTTTAAAAATTAAAAAAAAAATTAATTGAATTTGATCAGACGTGATCAAACTTCAAGCTTCATTAATATTCTTTTAATCTTACTATTTAATCATTATTACAAATATTTTAAGAAATAGTCTATATGATTTAAATAAATATATATCTATTTATCTAGAAAATTAAATTGATAAAAGTAACAAAATAATGTATATATCTTACTTTGTTCTTATTAATATAGGGTTTAATTATATTAAAAATAAAAAAACAAGATTCTATTCTTATTACAGAAGTTTAATGATTAAATTATCGTATTTAGAACTTAAAATAAAAGTAAGTTTGAATTTTTACAAATTTTTTAAATAATTATTAAAATTTAAGAGTAATTTTTAAAACTATTCATTCATTATTTTTCTTTTTTCATAAAATCTCAGTAATTCTAAACAAAAATTATCTTAATCTAAAATTTTCAACATCATATGCTAAAATTGAATAAAATTAAACCGGAAGCTAACCAGTAAGACAAAAATTTTAAGCTTTAAAAGATTTTGTCGGTCTTAAAGATTGAATAAAATTAAAAATTTTAAAATATGATTAAAAAATAATGTTATTATCTAACGAAGAATGAAGTTTAATTAAAAAAGAAAATTTTAAATAAAAATAATTAATTTTTTATTTATAAAATTAATTTAACTTATTAATTAATAAACTGATTAATTTTTAATAATAAAAATTATTAAAATAAATTAAATCAAAATATCAATCAGGGTCGAATTGTTGAATTTTTTAATTGTCAGTAAAAATGCATCATTGAAAACACAGAACAGAAAAAGAAACTACAAAAACTCTCAGGTTCTAAGATGCTTTCTGTTGCAATCAAGGTTTGAAGCTTCACCTTTGATGGTTCAGCATGGCATTGCAACATTGTCTCTCATTCAGAAGAGCTACTGCTTCACTAACCTGATATCCTTTTTATCATCATCATCAATTTGACTCGTAACAGTATCCGATACGGAACGGGTTGGAACTCCTAGTCTAATTTAAAGAAGAGATGATCAGTAGATAACTTGGCTTAACAATGGCGTGATAGTAATCTGTAAAGGATTTGCAATCAAGGTTAGAGGCTTCACCATTGATGGTTCAACGTGCATCGCGCCATTGTCAGCTTGATTACCCTTTTATCATCATCATCAGTTCGCCTCGTACTGATATGTGACACGGAACGAGTTGGAACTACTATTCTAATGTAAAGAAGAGATGATCAGTAGAGAACTTGGTTTAACAATGGTGTGATTGTAATCTGTGAAGGATGACCAAATCAAGTAGTCTCATTCATCACAACATCATCTCTTAAGAACTAGTGATAAAGGTTCAGGAGTTGACAAAGTTAAAGTAGGAAGGTCACATTGAACTGCTTCAAAGCAAGGTTACCAAATAAAAAGTCTAAAAACTCTATCTGCAGATTATAAAATTCACATCATTCTCCAATTTGCTGCAACAATCAAAGTGGCTGTACGATCGAAATACTCATTAAGCAGTTCCAAGTCTCTCGAGGTCTTGTGAAGCAAGATATCAAAATTTCCAATAAATCCAATCAACCATTATCAGAAAATGCTTTCCCAAGATTGGGAGGATCAAATTGCAGATGAATTGCATAAATAAGTACATAAATGTAATTCCTTTAAAACATCTAAAGTCCAATCGTCAGACCAAGTTTGATCACTTTTATCCATTACAGAATCAAACACAAATGGAAGATTGCAAAATACCTGCAAGAAATCCCAAGTCTAAGATCAAACATTCTTCAATTTCTTCATTTTGGAAGGAGGCCATCGTCCCTTTTTCCTCAACCTCCGTTTCCTCACGAGCCTCTTTCTTCGAAGTCTAATCTTCTTCGCCATTTTCATCCTCATCTTCTGCTCCATTCTCTCCTGCAGTTTCGATTCCAATGGCAGTTTATCTACCGACACAAGTTTCTCTTTGCTTTCTTCACCCGCTTCACCTTCGTCCGCCGGCCCTGTCCCATCAACTTCCGTGGTAGCTTTCATGATTGTTTTCCTGCTACCCAACATCGGGCTCCCAAACCGAATTTCATCAAAGGGTTTCGTGTGAAGATCAGTGGGTTTCACGTTAAACCTCGAAACTGAGAAGCAACGCAAGAATTCAGACATGGGTTTCGCAGAAAATTCAAGGTAAAGAACAAAAATACAGCAATGTATGTGAAACAAATAAGTGTTCGATGAAATGCCCCACAGAGCAACAAAACCAAACGACACCCTTCAATCTCAACAATAAAGAATACCCAGAAAAGGGAAGGTACAAACAAATGCATAAATAGAAAGAAAGAGACAGTACCTGAGGCAACAATGGGGAAAAGGGTTGAAGTTGAGCATGAAAACGAAGAAGAAGAAGAAGAAGCAAGTGGAGGAAGAGGATTGGAGAAGAAAAGTAGAGACATTTGCTTTCAAATTTTGTATAGAATCTGATGTTCATGCACTTTGATGGAGTATTTGAGTCATAGAGTTACAATCGTGCGTTTCTCTGTGTGTGTTTTGGATAAGCTAAGTGAGCTTGTCGCTTGATGGATAGGACAAGGAGTTTCGAGTAACGAAACGTTTCGACATGAGTAGGATATTTTGGACATTTTTTAATTATTCTGAGCAACACTATCAATTAAAAAATTTGACTGACCCTATCGATTAATACTCCTTTTTTTTTTCGAAGTTATTAATACTCCAATTTGATTTTAAATTTTTGTCTTAATTTATTTTGTTATTAAAAAAACGATCAATTCATTAATTAATTAGCCAATTTTATAATTAATTAATTTTATTTAAAAGTCTCATTTTTTAATTAAATTTTAATTTTTCAATGAAAAAAATTCCTTTAATTATATTTCAAAATGTTAATTTTATTCAATTACTCAAAATCGAGTCAATTCAAATTAAAGTCAACGATGCAAACTAAGATTAAACTTAACTGAATATATAATGATACATAAGCATGCAATGTACTTATAATTTCTCACGGTACACTTAATTTAATATTTTGGAGTCTAGTCCTGAACATGAAATGTTACAAACAATCACACCTAAAAAAAAAATCACAGCAGCAATCCCTTGAGCCTAATTATCACGTGATGCAAAGGTAGGTCAAACAAGATAGAGTTCTATCATAATTACGAGACTTTACAAGATAGAATTATATCTTTTATACAATTTTTTATCAGATATTATCCCAATCAAATCTAAGATATTCCATACTATCTTGATTAGAATTTGAAGCTAATTAACATTATTTTAAAAGTATAATTATCAAATAATGTCAAAATTAACTCAATGGGTTGACGTAGGTGGCGCATACCTTCGTCGCTTAACCGAGTAGTTCCGGGTTCGATCCCTACCTTTGGGAATGCAGCAAACTCCTGGGCCAGCTGTGGCCCCCCATCAGAGGATGTATCACGCAGTAAAGAGGGATTAGTCACCGACTTCGGCCTAGTAGACACCTCCTGGGCCAAACCCACACACCAAAAAAAAAAAAGAAGTCAAAATTAATTATAAGACATATAACATATATCTTAACAATATGATCGTATCTTCTACCTTCGAAAATTCGATGTCTTTGTAATTATTAGCAGAAAAATAATCCAATTTTTAATTATCCAAAAAATAATAAATCACTTGATTCATGTAATTTAAAGATTAAACTTTAAAAATTATATAATAAATAACAATAATTACATGCAACTAACAAAATCTTATTTTATTATGATTTAAAAAGAATACAGTATGCTTCAAATTGATTTATATAAAAACATTATATTTTCTGAAAATTTTGAACTACTAGAAGATTTTTTAAGTCAACAGTCATCACTTTCTCATACAGTATAATCCTTCCTATATTTCTGTTTCCTAAATCTTTAATATTTTCCAAATTGATTATTCATTTCCAATTAATATTAAAATTTTATTTGAATCTTTATTAGTGATAATAAGTATTTGATATAATTTATAATTAAAAAATTGAATCGATTAACTTTTCAATTTAATTTTTAACTTTTTTTGTTCAATTTACTTTAATAACATTTGTTGTTAAAAATCAATAATTTTATTAATTAATCGATTGATTTTCATAAACTAATTAATTTTATAAATCGAAATAAACCAATTAATTTTTATTTAACAAACTTTCAACTTTAAATTAAAGAGAAATTTAACTTTTTTAAAAATATTAGATACAATCACTCGTCTTCTAATTGAATTCTTGGGGGATAAGTACAACAATACATATCGAGATTTTAAATTGCATGATATCAATTTACTTCCTAATTTCAAATAATTAAAATTTATTTATTAATGTCTAAAATATAATTAGTTGAAAATTTTCTTAATAAACTATTATTGAAAGGTATATTTTTCACATTTTCTCCAAAATAACTTCTCCTGTGTTTCTATTTATCAGTAAGCCTAAAAGAAGTCTTAATAAATATTTGAACTACAAGCAGGTTAGGTAATAAAAGTTTAATTATCAAAAAGAAAAAGGCCTCTTTATCTGTTGACGTTCCATGTACGAGACTCAATGGTCAGTCACAAGTCAATTAAAATCTTCTTTTTTTTTTAGCCTAGGAGGTGTTTTAGGGGTCTTTAGGCGTCTTTAAGCCTTCCAATCTTAGACTAATCTCCACTCGCATAGGTCAGTCCGTAAAAAATAAAGTGCTGGTCAAATAGATTTTTCTATTCTTAAAACTCGAACTCGGGGATAAGTACAACGAGATTTTAAATTGCATGATCAATTTACTTCCTAATTTTAAATAATTAAATTTTATTTATTAATAGCTAAAATATAATTAGTTGAAAATTTTATTAATAAACTATTATTGAAAGGTATATTTTTCACATTTTCTCCAAAATAACTTCTCATGTGTTTCTATTTATCAGTAAACCTAAAAGAAGTCTTAATAAATATTTGAACTACACGCAGGTTAGTTAATAAAAGTTTAATTATAAAAAAAGGCCTCTGGGTCTGCCTTTTTTAATCGGGAAAAACAAAAAGCAGGTGTTTGCTTTTTTGAAGGACCGCCTCAGTAAGCGTGTTCATAGCTGGACTA
>JAOQMQ010000194.1:1470797-1492937 GCA_027563845.1 Erythroxylum subrotundum
TAAAGCCTATTGGCTTTGGGTTTAGTTGCTTCCTCAGTTTTGATTTCTCGCTTTGCTTTAATGAAGCTTTTTAATTTCAAAAAAAAAAAGGCCTCTTTACCTGTAGACGTACCATGCACCCCAATGGTCAAGCACAAGTCAATTAAAATCTTTTTTTCACCCAACAAGGTGTTTTAGGAGGGTCTTAACCAGTGTTCTGAAACCCAGACCGGTCATCGAACCGGAAGCCTTACTGGTCACCGGTTTGACCGGTCCAACCACCGGTCGAACCGATGTGACGTCATAATTATGCAATAATTATATTTAATTATAAATGATATTAAAAATATTTAAAAAATAAAAAAATAAAAAAAATAAAAAATTGATTGAACCAGTGGTCGGACTGGTCCGGTCTGACCGGTCAATTAACCGGTTTTGACCGGTTCAGACTGGTTCAATTGCATACCGATTTTTAGGAGTTAACCGGACCGGTTAGTCGACCGGTCACCGATCGGACCGGTCGGACCGGCCTGTCCGGTCCAGGTTTGAGAACAGAGGTCTTAACTGTAGGAAGGTGCTTTTAAGTTATCTACTTTTAGATTAATCTCCACTCGTATCGGGTCAACCCCGTAAGAAATAAAGTGCTGGCCAAACAAATTTTTCTATTTCTAAAACTTGATCTTGAGGCCTCTGATTAAAAAATGAGAGTGTTGACACTGACCAACGTGTTTAGCTAAAGCCCCTGTTTAGCTCAAGCCAATTAAAATCTAAAAGAGAAATTGTTACCCACTTAAATCAACTTTTGATACTTTGTGTACGTGAACCTTCGAACGTCATCCTCTTCTACTGCTTTACCCTTAACTAGGGGAGGAGCAGTACGGGGGTTTAAGGGGCTATAATATGCATAAAAATTTAATAAATCCGATTAAAATTATAACAAATTTCACTTATTTAATATTTAATTTTGATATTCTAAATTACGAATTATATGTTATAGTTTTATTGCGAATTATTGCAATAATTATAGATAGTTGTGAATAAAAATATCAGAAATATTATTATAATTATGAAAAATTAAACAATTAACTCGAGTACAAGATGCAATTGCAATTTTGCTCCATAATTTAGACCGACACATTGATTCTATATCAATAGACTTCCATACTTAAATATGTAGCCATGAAAAACCCTTTTCAATGGAGTTCTACTTATTAAAGAAGAAACAGAAACATATCAATGGTGGTGGGTTCGATTGAGTGAAGAGGAAAGTAAAGAGACTGTTTGGAGGAGGAGATTGGAGAAAGTCCTCAAAAACACCGTGTCAGAAGCTGCAAGATTCATAGTTCACTTTTTAGTTTAACAACAACATGGGATATTAGTTCCAACACTTCCTTAAGAAAAGAAAAAAGAAGAACAAAACCAACAACAACATCAACAAATTCAGTCTGCAACTGATCTTATTCTGGGATGGAACTCCGGTGGTTCAATGATATGCGTTGCGTTTGTAGGGGTCGTACTTTTCCTTTGGAGATGGAGGATTTCTACCAGGTAGACAGTAGCGTTGACCGCTACCACAATTATAAGCAGGTCCTCGCCTGAGATTGCGGTAGGATGTTCCCGGGACAGTCCCGGCAAGCATTCTGGTGGTATCCGATTCCATCATAAACTCCGACTCCAAGTCGGACTCAGCTATGGAGACCACGTCCGTGTTGCTTCTATTAATGTTCAATGGGCTAACAACACCACCCGCTGCAGCCATGCCAGAGTAGCGATCACTTGTGCTCACGAGCAGCATCAGCAAAGCCATCACTGGTAAAGCTAAGTGACAGAAACTCTTCATAGTCCTGTGTCTGCAATTGGTAAAGCTTTGTTTGGATATATGGTAATGTGTTCATAACTCCAAAAGCAAGAAGGACATGATAACTGCATCCTTGATGGGTCCACATGTTAATTATTGGGGTTGTGTTGTTGGCTTGCAATTGTTAAATTTATGAGTAGCCAGCTGTGTACTGTTCATTGAATAAAGTGAAGTCGGTGACGGGGACCATTTCTATTTTCTAATTAGTGCGTGTTGATATTTGGGGTCTCTATAATCAACATTCTGTTTATGGTGGAAAATGTTTTCTAACAATAGTGGATAATTACATTAGAGCAATATGGACATATTTGATAACTCATAAATGTCTAAGTGATTGGTTGTTTGGATAGTTTTTTAAAAATGGTAAGAACTCAGTTTCAAAAGTCTATTTAGATCATAAGAACAGATAATAAAGCTGAGTTTTTAAGTGGGGAGTGTCAGAAAATGTTTGGAGATTTGAGAATTTTACATCATAAGTCATGTATTTATACACCACAACATAATGGGACAGTGGAGAGAAAACATAGACACTTATTACAAATAGCTCGGGCTCTTTTATTTCAAGCTTCTTTAGCTAAACAATTTTAGGGTGATTCTATACTTACAGCAACTTATCTCATAAATAGGCTTCCTACTTCTCTTCTAAGATGGAAAACATCTTATGAGATTTTATATGGTTATTCATCCAAGTATGATCATATAAAGTCTTTTGGAAGTCTTTGTTTTGCCACAAATATTCAGCCACATAAGGATAAGTTTAATCCGAAGGCATATAAGTGTATTTTCTTGGGATATAGCCATAGACAAAAGGCCTATAAGTTGTTTGATCTGGAATCTCATTCTATTCTTGTTTCTAGAGATGTAGTTTTTCATAAAAATACTTTTCCTTGTAAGTTTTCGCCTAATCTCACACCAGCTATTCCACTTCCTTTGGTTCCAGCTGATCAACCTTATGATGTTCTTGATGTTTTACCTTCGGGTATTAACAATTCTCCTATCAATTTACCATTTACAAACACTGATACACATATCCCTGAATCTTCATCTTCTCATTCTTCAACATTTCCTGTTACTATCACTCCTGAGTTGCGTTGGAGTATTAGAATATCCAATAAACCAACTTGGCTAAATGATTTTATGTTTCAAGCAACCACCAACAATGTTTTGACTTCATATTCAGGTTGTAGTTCATTGGCTTATACCCCTTCTACTTTTCCTTTTATACCTACCCCACATCTTACGTCCACATACATATCATTTTTTTAAAATGTTTCAAATATTCAGAAACCTCAATTTTATCACCAGGTTAGAACTAATGTACATTGGGTAAGAGCTATGCAGTAGGAGTTGGCTGCATTAGAATCCAATCATACTTGAATATTAACTCCTTTACCAGATGGTAAGAAGGCGATTGGTTCCAGGTGAATTTATAAGGTGAAACTTAAGCCTTATGAGACTGTTGACCCTTATAAGGCTAGGTTAGTTGTAAAAGGATATCATCAAATTGAGAGAATTGAATTTACTGATAGTTTTTCACCAGTTGCTAAAACAGTAATTTTCATTTATTGCTTGCTATTGCAACACATTTTACTTGGCCTATACATCAGTTAGATGCAAAGTTTTAAAAATTGGACTGAACCGTCTGGTCCGATCAGAAAAAGTTTGAACCGGTCAGTGATCTAGTTTGGTTTCACCTAATAACCTCTATGTATAACAATTGACCGGTTCAAACTTTTTCCAGTCAGACCAGATGGTCCGGTCCCGTTTTTAAAATCTTGATAATACACAATGAACTCGGTCTATCATGTTTTTATTCACTTTTAACTTTAAAAGCTTGTTTCTCAAAAGTATATTATGTAGCCCAACGTACATCTCTTCTAGAAAAAGCCTTATCAAAATTTTACTTTGAAAAATTAAAAATATTTTATTTGTGCATAAATTCTGACCCGTAAAACAAATGAAAATACTTGAAGTTTCCGAGAAAATCTTGGAATTGCCTTTTTCCCACTCACGTATTCGTATTGTCCAAGTTGAGTTCTAAAGAGGAGAAAAATTAATGATCATGGAATAAAATACGGAGTGAAGGAAAAAATATCTGAACATTCTCAGTGAATCATCCACTACTCATGAACTTCATTATTTTATCTAACGTTAAAACCTGACTTACACGCAAAACTTCCCTAGTTATCTGTGGAAGAGATGACAAGAAACTTTGTTGATCTTGAGTGATTTCTTCATCAACGACAAATTTCATTGAAACTGGAAGTAAATAATTTGAACCATCCGTCCGGTTTATCACTGTACAGAACTACAGATTTTCACAAGGTTTCAATTTCTGTAACATTTAGAACTCTATTTCATATCAATTTCTGTAATATTTATAACTCTATTTCATATCAATTTCTAATAGTGATAAGTTTTATAACATTTATAATTCTATTTCATATCAATTTTGTAACATTTAGAACTCTATTTCATATCAATTTCTGTAACACTTAGATAAAAGCGTAGTTTACGAATCTTTAAATAGCGTTGGAGAATTTGGAGCTTTTGACGATGATGAGATATAACCTCCTTCAAAAATACAATTTTGATTTTTATTGTTATTTTAATATTTATATTATATTCATATTTATTTATGATTAATTCATTATATAATAATAGACATAGGTGTATTTTTATTTCAATAAAATCTTTTATTTTTACTTATTTTTATAAGTTTTACTTCTTATTTATTATATACTGGTTTTATAGCGATTCACTACCGGTTAAACCTCTAAACCTTAAACCTTTCCTTCGACTGGTTCGATGTTCGGTCCGGTTTTTAAAACATTGCTTAAACTCCGACTTAGACTTAGACTTAGACTTTGACTTTGACTTTAAGAAAAGTTTAAGACTTGAGCTCGAGTCTAAGGAGTTGGGGCTCAGCCTATTGCCAAACAATTGTTAATTTCATAAAAATTAAGGTAATGTCCACATGAGGCAAACAACTTCCATACTCAGCACACCCTCTTAACTAAGTTGTTGAAGACACTTTAAAACTAGAAATTTAAAGGCCAAGAGAGCTCAAGATATCCATATAGAACAAAGAATGGCTAAGCAAGCTCAGCCTAAAGTTTCTACTGATGATTATCTAACTACACAATAACTGCTGTCTAATATTCACAATTACCATATTAATGCAGAATCTGGCCACTTCACTGCAAGCAAAACCGAACTTGAATCGAGAAATTACAGAAAGATGGAGCAAATTTGGATATTTGCGTCAGATTAATCTGTTGCATCAAACAAAGAAAGTTACAGGAACAAATGGAGACAGAAATCACCAGATACTGAGCTAAAAACAACTCAAAACAAGTTTGTTTGTATACTAACCTCAATCCACTAATCACATTCATTTATTTCACAGAGGCAAATTAAAATCCTTTCGTCTATATATTTGTAAAGAAGGTTGTTGCAGAAGAAGAGATGTAATGGATTGATCATTAACAGACAAGAGTGAGTGAGACACAGTTAGTAAAGGAGACATTAACTTCTACCTAGGTAATGATCACTAGGCAAAGAGGTTTCTACGGAAAAAACTTCCAACATTGAACACTTTTCTCGCCAAGAATTTTATGAAGCGCTTTCCAGGATGCCGGTTTTTAAGTGAAAGACACCATATACAGCAACATTCCACCGAAGTAAACCTACACCACAGTACATGCTTCTACACAAACAAAATAAGGGGACAAATATGGTTCATCATACGGCAAGCAAGCATACAAGTAACTCGACCTTACTGGGAAATTCATATTCACTAAACTAGAATCTCTTCTCATATAGCACAAATTATGCTCCTCTTCCTAGAGCAGAAGAAGTGAAAGAAGAATGCACAATGAAACAGCAAAAGAATCTGATATTATGACAAGTACAACTGCTTTGTCAATTTGTATTATACACAAGCTTCCATACATTCTTAAGTAGTTCTTCCGGTCGTTTCTCTCTTTTCTTACTACAGTCTCTTCTTGCTCAAGTATGTTATCTTACCTTCTCTTAAAATCTAATGTTTCAACTAATAGCCTCTTTCCTAAGCATTGAGTACTTTCTTGTACTTCCCTCCACCAAGTCAATTCTTCTAAACCTCAACCTTTGTATCCTTTAGTGTCAGCAAATGAAACTCATTTTCTCAAAGCCTTCGCAAAGAATATTCTGGCTTTCATGTTTTCCATAAAGTTGTGATCTAAACAGGGGAACCATCATCTCAACTTTATCATAAACTACTCACTGCCCTGAGTGGCTGAAGCTTGTATGATTTTACTAAGCCTCATTAATTACCAAAAGAAAGAGTTAGAGAAATCTCAGTTTAATACCAAAACAAGATGCATCACCAAATCAAGGAATACAAGCAGTTTACCTGCAAAATGAGAGGACATAAGGGTTAGACATTCTTCAACTTCTTTACTTTTGAAGGGGGCCATTGTCCCCTTCTCCTCATCCTCCGTTTGCGAACAAGTTTCTTTCTTCGAACCCTTATCCTTTTTGCCAATTTCAACCTCAACTTATGCTCAAGCTTCTGTTGCAGCTTGGAATCCAAAGGAAGTTTGTTTGGCAGAATACCCTCTTCATCATCACTGTCATCAGACTTGGGGTCCTCAATTTCTGGACCAGCTGCCTCAATCTCAGAAGATGACTTAACAGCCACTGCACTGGTTTTCCTAGTGCAAATGGGAACCAAAGTGCATAGACTATTGACAGGTTTTGAGCATATATCAATGGGTTTCACCAGGGACCTGCCTGTTCAAAGACGGTAAGCATTTAATAACATCATCAAAAAAAAATCACAAAGCCATAACTGCGACCTACTCTAGACTATTCCATCTTCTACAATCATCTCCTAAGTAATCCTCAATGATTCAAATTTCATGTTTGAAACAAACCCAGAAAAGGTAAACAACACAGTAAGATATACACAATCGAAAAGGAGCCAACTTGAAGCCAGATTATTCATTCCAATGAAACGATCAAAACTCCCTCCATGACACAATACCATGTAGATATCAAGCTAACTTGAAAAATCATATCAATCACCGCAATACACGAAAATTCTGAGTTCAAATCCTTCCCCAGAGAAAAGGGAACACTCACTGGGAAAAACAGCAACTCTCTTAGTTGATGAGAAAAGATACGAACTTCTGAGTAAAGAAGAGGAGAGTGGAGCTGAAGAGCTCAAGAGAAGGACATCCATTGTCTTCATTTACGCTTTCTAAACACACGAGTAGGTGCGTTATGTAGGTACGATAGATTTAAAAAGTCAACTGACTGGATTGTCGGCTAATTTCAATTTTTAATTTTTTTGTCAATTTAGATTAACCTTTTTTAATTAATTAATTTTATTAATTAATCGCCAATTTTTATAATCTAAAATAAATTAATTAATTTGTATTTAACAATTTTCTTTTGTAATTAAACTTTAAATTTTTTATAATCAAGGACAATAATTTTTAAATCTTTAATTAGTTTTAACTAGTTGAATTTTTAAACTTTAAATTTTTTATTTTATCGATTTAATTTTTGGTTTAGTTTTGAAAACATTAATAAGATAGCAGTCAGGCTTGATAATGACCATAACTCATCCTGAAATTCTATTTTTAGACTTAGGTTTTGCCTGAAATTCTATTTTCTAGCTTGGGCTCTATCTAAAACTTAATCGAGATTGACTAAATTTAAGTTTTTATTTTTAAAATTTTAAAACGATGTCATTTTTCTGAATGAAAATTTTAAACTTCGGATCAAGCAGTCCAAGTTTGAACTCAACCTAAAGCTCAAAATTTTAAAAAAAAATTGAAACTTGAGCAGGACACTTTTTTTGTCACCCCCAAATAGTAGTGGTTGAGGGATACAAATAGGTCAACTGCGCCAATTTTTTTAAAAATAATTTTTTAAAATTAAAAGTATAAAATGATAGTTTTTTTAATTAGATGTGACTTAAGCTGCTCTAGCTGTATGCTCTTTTTTTTTTTGGACAATTGAAAGAATATAAAGGGAACGGCGTCGGAGAGGGACTCTCCTACAGAATAGTCAAACGACGTAGTTTACGCATGTTAATGGACAAGAAAACGACAACTTTTGAACCATGACATACACGACTTGGGTAAATCCCCGCACTACTTTTCTGGAGTCGGGGTTATCTTCTCCGTAGGCTGCGCGACATCGTTGGAAATCCAAGGAACCGTTATAACTCTAAGCAAACAGGAGCTCATTCAGTCAAGGTAACCCTAATCTTGACTGAATGATTACGCAATTGTGGTTAGTTGTAGTGTTTTTCAGTTTCCTATGCTTTCAATTCGATTTTAGGAGAAACTGATTTGGGGGTTTTCAGAATTTCAAATTTCATGTAAGAAAGATTTGTTCTTTTCTTCATAAGAGCGACTGTAATCTTATGATCCCAAATTTTTTTCTTTGATTTCGTTGTTAGATGCTGGGTTGCGAGTAAAATCTCGTCGAATAGCAAGCATGAATACTAAACCTTCATTTAGAGTTTAATGGTTAAGATATTTCATTCTTCAGTTATTTCACATAGGCTATTGGATCTAATCTGTAGTGCTCTACACTTTACTGTAGTTGTTTGTCATGAATCATTATTTGTTCCTAATTTTGATGCAGTCTGTGATTGCATGTTTTCTTGATTTTTAATTCATTTCAATAAGCTGAGGCGTAAATGGTTTGATTTTTGTATATGAATCAGATGATGGATGGAAGTGTCCCTAATATAAAGAAATGGGCAGTGCTGTATCCAGTTTATATAAATAAGAACAAAACCCTAGCTGAAGGCAGGAGAATCAGCACAACTAAGGCATGTGAAAATCCAAATTGTGTGGAGATTGGCGATTGCTGCAACCATCTCAAAGTCCCCTTTGCTATAGAGGTTTATATTTGTTCTATGATATGCTAATATACTATGCTGTTTTGTGCTATTTCTTTGATTGTATTTGGGAGTGACTACTATCTTCCTTTTTGTGATCCTAGCTCGATAAAGCATATCCACGTGATTTCATGCAAAGAGGGAGAGTGCGGGTTTTGTTGAAAAGGGAAGATGGTACACTCTACAATCCTGCAATCCATAATAGTAAGTTCATTCTTTTTCCTGATTTCCTGCAATTCTTCTAAACTTGTTTCCTCATTTTAGTTCCCATTCTTAGAAGCCGAATTTTCAGTTTATATGATTGTGATTGGCAGTTGTGGATAATGTTCTCCAACTTGATCCTGTTGTATCAGAAGTGTTATTGACGTAGGAAAGGCTTAATTACTGCATCAGACTATTTGAGAACAGATTTTAGGGTTTGAAAATTTAGGACTTTGAGAACAGGTTGGGAGTAACATTTGTGGGAAATGAAGTAGAACATCTAAGAGAAGAATAAGCTTTAGCCTCACGATACTTTAGAAACTCCTCAGAATATCAAGTTATCAATTAAACTTATCGTCATTGACTTTCATTTTCAGTTACTCTAAGTTGTTGATAAGAGTTTGTTTTTCTTCTCTCTTTTTATATCTTTCTTTTTTGTATAGAGACCTTTGAAATACAACAGCATAGCAAGATAACCCGTGTGTAATGGTTTATTTGGCCAATTTGAAATTCTGATTTGAAATTCATTGCCAATTTTAATATGTGAATATCTGCTTAAAATTTTCACCTAGGGAGATTTAGATCATCGTTTCGAATATGCTTGTCTGGTAGCTGGACTATAGGTGGTATCAATCGAGTGGACTTATTGTATGGGAAGATGCACAGAAGCTACCTTGCTCGTTTTACAGAATTGAAGTGCTTGAAACAACATTATTATTCCAATTCAAGGGAAAATGGGAAAGAAAGATGATAAAATGCTCAGTGTTGTAGAATTAATGATTGAAGTGCTACAATGCTCTGAATATCAATTTGACTGTCTTATGCATAATCGATCATCTCTCTCTTTCTCCAAACTTACATCTATCTTGCTGACTCGGTTACATTGTAGAAAAACAACTGATGCTTCATGTCGCGGAGTTGGTTCCCAGACATCCCGGGAGAACCAAGAAGCAGGAAGCCACATCCTCAACAACTACTGTATCATCCAAGTCTGGGAAGGGAAAGAAGAAGAGATAGTTGGATATTGCGTTGAAGCATCTTTTAGCGCAGGCATCCATTTGACGGGGCTCTAACCCTCTTCCAGAAAACAATCGTGGAGATTTTTATGTTCAGTTTTCCTAAACTCTCATCTTGCTCCATTTGCGGGCTTTCTCCACATAATTTGGACATTTACTTGTAAATCAGGAAGAATCATAGTATGGTGTTTGACTCTGCTAGTCATTTGTTTTTGGCTTTTAACCAGCTTACCATGATCTGTCTCTGCCCTTTCATTCTCTCGGATTCTTGCATGTAAAAGCTAAGCAGAACCCTGAAAGATGCAACTCTCGATGTGGAATCTATTCAAGGCAAAAAAGTTGAAACGCTTCAATTCGAACTCCATTGTAATAAAACAAAAACGAAGTCCACAGCGACTGATCGAATGGTATTGTCTATAAAAGATTGAAATTTGTACATATCCATCTTCTTTTCCTAAAATCTTCAAGTAGACTCACCATTCTTAAGAAACAAGAATTATGTGAAAGGCAAATCTTAATTATTTCCCATTGAATTCATCTTACAAGGATTAGGGTTGGCTTTTGAAATTGGCTCCAGGTCAATATTTAAAGCTCAAGTTGATCGAATTTTAGGTAAAAATTGAGTTCAAGAAGGTGTCTAAAAGAATTTATTAATTAAAATGATGTTATTTTGTTAAATTTTAATACAATGACATTGTTTTTTTTAAAACATGGGTTATATTTTAATAAAATAATGTCATTTTATTTGAAATATAAGTCAAAAAGAAGAACTTATGCCCTAGCTTGGTTAGACTCAATTAACCATAACAAGGATCATATTCTTGCCAAATATTGCAATGGCCATTGAAGCAAGTGAAAAAGTGTATAAGAAGCATTTAATCTCATTATATTATCCATCAATGCCTTATCTCCATGCAACAAGAAGCAGACTCATTTCCTGTAATGTGGCAATACATGCTCGATAAAGTTAATACAAGGCCACATACACAAGAAAGGAAGGCTACAATAGTTCTAAGCTTAAAGCCACAGGTACTTGATTAGTGCCCATATCACAAGAACCATAATGACAATGGCAATGACCAATAACATTGAGCAAAAGCAACCACCTTTGGTTCGTTTATTCAGAAAGGCCAACTTCCTTTGCACCATCTGTTCAAAATACAATAGACAAATACGTGATTAGATTATATAATCATTGAGGTTTTAGGTTAGTCATATCACAAAGTTCATTTAGACTCTCAGAATGGTATAGCAGTGGTCTGAATTCAATAACCTATCAGTAATGTGGATGTTAATTCACAAGCTAATCAATGATGTTTGTTAATCTCAAAAACTTGATTTTCAATATCAAAATATGTGGAATAACTGTTTCTATTATCATTCCTAACTAAAAAAGTGTCATCAACTTTGAAATTCCGAATGTCTCGATCTCTATCTAATTGATCAGTAATTCGAGATCTCGCTATTGCTCAAACTATGGGCATTTTGATTTGTATTGTTTATAATCAAGTCTTCACTTACACTCATATTTCAATAGGAACAAGATTGTCTATTGATTTATCTAGCCTACACTTGTATTCCAATTCCAACTTGGATAATATCGAACCAAAACCACCATTTTTCCATAGAGCTTCTAAAAAAGACAAGAAAGCATTTCTGTAGGGTTTTATACATATGGATTTAAGCTAACCTGTAGACGGGAGTTTGTTTCATCTACCCGCTCATCCAAATCATCCTGCAAGTGCAATGTTTAGGAGAAACAGAAATAAAGTTAAGCTGCAATTAGTTCTGCCAAAACTGCTCAGAGAGATAAGAAGATTATACTAACTGAAAAAAGCAAAACAATTATCAGTACCCACCAGGAGCTTAGTGTGAAGGCCTAGCTCCTCATTAATGGCTAAAGCAATGTGTTTCGTACTAGTCACCGTCTCCTCCAGCTTTCCCAGATCAACATCTTGTTCTGCTCAATATGCAGCAAATCCGAATCATAAACTCACAAATCTTGAAATTAAACTCGCTACAAGAAAGAAAATGCCAATTGCCAAATGTATAATGTCCTAATACCTTTCATAATCTGTCTCTGAAAGCCAACAAGACCTTGGTTATCCAGGCCAGTTGCTCTATTCATAACATCCTCTGACTTCTTATCAGGGCCCAGTAAATCATCTCTGTTAGAACTGGACATGTTGAGAGTAGTTGCCATCTGGTTAGCTTTCGAACTCAAATTCTTCAGCATGTCTTGTCTTCGATTCATCTCTTTCCCACTTCTGTCCAAAATAATAGCAACAATACTTTTAGGAGCAGAGACAAAAGCAGGTAAAAGATACAGTAAGAGATTAATGTCTAAACAGATCTCCTCCACTCTTGAGCGTGAAGTTTCCTCAGGTTTAAGAAGAACTTGAAACACCATCATCCAATAGAGAGATAAAAGAGGAAATTAACAAAATCTTCTCATGTTCAAATATATCAAAAATTTTCTACATTGACCATAACATACCAAAGATATATGAGTATTGGAAACTTACATTATCTGTTTCTTCGGAAGTTCTGGCAAAAGAGACTGTAAAACATCAAGCTTTGTTCTGAGAATGGTGATCTTCCTTCGAGCAGTCGATAAATGTCTCTGTGTCCCTTGTCCTGAAGCAACAACAGAATTCTTCCCGGAAATCATGCCGTTGACTTCCTCCGCTAGTTTCGATGCCTCACCTAATTCCTTCATCCATGATTCCGAAGGCAACGTCATTGCCCACCTACAACTGTACGGATTCCAGAGCAAAATCCATAAACAGAACTTAACATCAATCCAAAAGAAAGAAAATTTCAAAAAGATGAACAAGAAAATAATAAAGGGCATTGGTCCTTTACGAAATAAAATGCAGTCACATACTTTTAGTCACTTGAAAATTCTTCACAACGCAGCCAAAGTCACATCTCAAGACAAATCAATCAGTTGACTGAGCCAAAGGAAGAAAGAAACGCATGAAGAAATTATTAACATGAATTTACTACCTTAACTGGTTCGGATAATGGGTAATGGAGAAATCGAAAGAAGGATGCAAAGATCACGTAAAAGGAGCGATCTTTGCAGGCGTAGCGTACTAGCGTAGTGGTTAAAAGAAGAGAAGAGGAGACAAAAGAGGCGCCATTCATTAGAACTCCGGAATTGTCCGTTTCTTAATCAATGTATAATTAACCCAGACGGTGTCGCATTTGGAGATTATTTTTATGTATGGTACAATGCACTTTCGGCCGCCCGAATTCGGTTTGGCCCCAATCGGTTCAATGTTAGTAAGTATGATTTGAGTTGACTAAATTTTCGTCCGCCTCGATTCGGTTTGGCCCTGATCGGCTCAATGTTAATAAGTACAATTTGAGTTGACCAAATTTTAGATCAAAATCAAAATCAAAATTTTCTTTATAATAATAGGCTTAATCTAACTTAAAATTTGAAATTTTTAAGTGAAATAATGTATTTTTAATTTTAAAAATAAAAATATATTTTATCATATTTAACTTAAATCAAATCGAATTTCAGGTCATCTAAAGTCAATCAATAAATTGAGTCTAAAGTTTCATGTTTGATTATGTTACAAGCAAAGTTTTTAAAAATTGGACTGGATTATCCGGTTCGGCCGAAAAAAATTTAAACCGACTAGTTTTTATACATAAAAGTTGTTAGGTAAAATCGAACCGAATTACTAACTAGTTCAAACTTTTTTCAATCGAATTGAACGATTCGATTTGGTTTTTAAAACCTTGGTTACGATTTAGACTCAACTTTGAATACATATTGTGAGATCGACCCGTTACTAACCCTATGTTTGAAATATTATTAACTTAGATAATGACATTAAAATAATACTTACTATATTTCAAATAAGATGCAATTATGATAATAATTACAATTTATTTAAATATTATAAAATGAAAATATTTAATGGAATTATTTTAAATTATGTTATTGTCACATAAATTAAAATATTAATTTATATATTAGAAACTAACAAAATAGTAATTTAATTGTTTTAAAAATATTAAAATGTAACGTGATATTATAAATAATTATAATAATTTAGTTAAATTGATGTTAGTTTCTATAATTTAATTAATTTTTTTAAATTTTAACTTTTGACATTATAAAAATTTTAATATTTAAAAAAATCTCTTCTTCAAATTAAAAAATTTATGTTAATATTATTTGAAATACTCAAAGGGATTGGTTTCAATTCCTATTTATATAATATGAGAAATCTGGTTTGTTAATTGGAAGCTAAAAGACATGACAGGTCGTCCTGATCAGAAAAGAAGACCTTAAAAAGAGTTAATACACATGCATAAGCTCCAGAAACGCCAGTGATGGGCCACACTGACACTCTGCTTCCTGCAGCCTCATTTGTCGGATTGGTTCTTTGTGTGTTAACGATTTCTGCTGCCGAAACCCTGCTTCAGCCTAAACCCCATCATCTCAATTCACTTGCAAAACTTATCCAAAAGTTCCCACCTCCTAAAAGAACCAGCCCTTCTAATCATGGCAAAAATTGTGTCCAATCCTTTATCTCTTACCCGAAAGTCCACATTTTCATGCGGTTTTCTGTCGTTTTCACCCACTTACTGTTTGCAGCTCGGTTCAAATTCTCAGCTTTGCTTGAATCGTGTTCAAACTAATGCACGCAGGGTTTGTTGTTGTTCTTCTTCTGATAATTTGTGTGCTAATCGGCTGAATTCTTCTCTTGGAGCTGTGTTTAAGGACGTAGGACATTGCAACACGGGATTTAGGCAACTGGGTTTTGAAAAGTTTCGAACTTTGGCTGTTTCTGATGTTGGCTCAGGTGGTGGTGGACTTGGGGGCTCTCCTGGTGGCGGTGGCGGTGGTGGAAATTCTGGTGGTAGAGGTGAAGGTCATGGTTTTGACGATGATGGGGGTGGCCAAAACCTGTCCTTTATTTCGTGGTAATGGATTTTGACTACTAGCTATTTGATTCATAATTGAAATCGTGAATGTCTCTGGTGATTTATTTGCGTGAGTTGTTATCATAGTCAATAAGGGTCTGCTTTGTTAATTCAGGTGTGATTGTTCTTTGGGAGTAACGGTAATAAAAATTATCATGAATAAACTGAGAAACGAAAAAAATGGATATGGCTTCTATTTTTTGTTGTTTAAGTGATTTGGTATGATTTTTCTTCACAAGTTTTTTTGAGATCCAAATGGCGTATTGGCATGTCACAAATCTTGATTCATCACCGTTTATGGGATACTGCCTTGAATAATTATAAAGCTTATGCTATTTATATAATACACGTCCCTACTGTATGAGTGCTTCAGGTCATTTGTGTACCCTAAATCATATTCAGCATTGGCAAACTACTCTCGATTGGTCTACAGAAGGTACACATTTAATGGGAGAATTACATTCTTTCTTAGACTAACTCAATCAATTCCCGAGTTAGCCTCCTTCAAATATTTGTATATTCCTTGGTCCGTATTTTAGAAACATTGCTCTTCTTGCACAATGGACATGGGTGACTCCCTTTAATGTCATCAACATTCAAGCTGGTGAAGTTCTTTGTCTTACATATCGACATTCGACAACTTCAAGTAAACCATCAGTCCAATCCACGAGCCCAATCTTATTTCTAGTCCGAGGTTTTTGCTTGGCAATTCACAAATCTTGGTTATCTTTTTGAGCAATTTGATAAAGATATGACTTTGACAAAAGAATCCACTTGTGATGATGACCTCATTTTAGCCCTCTAAAGAATGACTCGTCTTTTTAGGAGTTTGCTTTTGAGTTTTTTGATGAAAGAGAATTTTTGTGACCCACAAACCAGTGTACAAGATTCCTTCTTATCATCATATTATTTGCTTTTTAGAAAGTTGTTTACTTTTTTAAAGTAGCTTTATTAAAGGTGTAATGATTGTACTTTAAAGTTACTTTCTTTTTTAAAGTTGTAATGAGTGTGTCTCTTGAGAGTTTTACTTTTATGCCCTTGCTTTGCCTATAAAAGCAAGGTTTCTCCTTCATTGTAAGCACAACTAGATTTGACGAAGTTTGATTTGTTTTCCATTATCTCTAAATTCTCCCTCTCCTGAAAGTTTAAGTCTTGAGTAATGTTACTATCTGTCATTATACAGAAACAAGTATGCTCTACACTCGCTTCTTCTGAAGAACTTATGTATCAGAAAGTCTAAGATAGTCTGTGACTGCTTTTAAAACAATTATGCTGTGAGATTAGAGTTTAATGGGAAAGAGTGTAGATATTGTTGCGGCTATTGTTTCAAAAGAGTAAAGGTGTTGTGAGAGAGTAAGGTTTCTAAGAGAAAAGTTAAGTGTTGTGCTCGTGGAGAAAAGGGCTTTGAAGTCACACCATCATACCTGGAACTTACCGATAGTCACAAGGTTCCCATGTTGTTCCACAATAGTCTACCAGACACTGCAGTAGTCTACAATCCAACTTTAGTTAGTTGATGGTCTTGTCAAAGGTGTTGTCTTGGCTAGTTAGTCTACTAGACATTGCAGTAGTCTACAATCCAACTTTAGTTAGTTGCCGGTAGTTACTTCGGGATCTGGATGATAATAGTCTGACCATTAGCACGATCGACGATCATGTAAAGAGCATCCAAAGTAGAATTTGGAAAGTTGAGGTCCAAAGCATGATTATGAAGACGATAGATCATCTAGAAATTTAAGGTAACCATGATGATTGTAGGATCTTGGTCTACTCCAGTGATCTGAATCTGAACTTGCAAATGTTCAAATAAAATGGGATCATCCAACCTGATGTTGAAATCAAGTGCTATTGTTAGAATGATACTTTCATTATTGAGCGTTGTCAACAAGGTACCAATCAAAGCATTCTGGTACGTTGTATAGGCAGTGTCAAGAAGAGATATTTTTGTTGTAGCAGGTATTCCTTTTCTTCTATGAAGTGTGAGAACAAGGCGTATAGCTTCAACATGAAGATGGGTATGAATGTGCTCTTTCCAAAGAGAGATCAGCTCCTTGGAGATTTCAAGCTTTACGTATTGTTCTGCTGTTGTAGATCTAAGGCCACACTGTTCCAATCTAGAACTCTGAATGATTTCTTTTATTTTTGGTCTAGAGGTAAACAAAATAGTATGTATACTTTTTGTCTAAGAACGATCATGAGAATAAATATTGTACGGACTCAACAAAGGTAAAGAAGACTTACAAACACAATTTTCTACACAAACATGGGTAATCTTTATAAGATTTTCTATACGATTAGATAAAATACGCTTAACACTATAAGATATACTAAACATAGACAAAGTAGAAGGTGAATGAACAGGGTCATTTGGTAGTGTTTTCATTACTTTTAGGCTCTCTCCCTACTCACTCTTATTAAGAGATAATGTTACCGTTGGTCAAGACACGAAAGATGACTTTGATACCAATTGGAGACCCCGAAAGGCACACAAAAAAAGTACGACAACCAACTAGCCAAGACAATACCTTTTAGAAGACCATCGACTAACTAAAGTCAGATTATAGACTATTGTAGTGTCTGGTAGACTATTGTGTAATAACATGAGAACCTTGTGACTATCGGTAAGTTTCAGGTATAATGGCCGAGATTTCGAAACCCTTCTCTCCACGGGCACAACACTCAGCTTTCCTCTTAGGAACCTTACTCTCTCATAACACCTTTTTTCCCTTAGAAACAATAGTCACAACAGTATCTACACTCTTTTCTCGCTAAATTCTAATCTCACAACGGACTTGTTTTAAAAACAGTCATAGACTATCTTAGAATTACTGATATACAAAATCATCAGAAGAGATGAGTGTAGAGCATACTTGTCTTTGTATAATGACAGATACATTACTCAAGAATTAAGCTTTTAGGAGAGGGAGAACTTCGAGAGAATGAAAAACACTCAAACTAATATTCATTGAAATCAAAATTCGTCAAATCTATTCGTGCTTACAATGAAGGAGAAACCTTGCTTTTATAGACGAAGCAAAGGCATGAAAGTAAAACTCTCAAGAGACATACTCATTGCAACTTTAAAAAAGAAAGTAACTTTAAAGTACAATCATCACACCTTTAACAAACCTACTTTGAAAAAGTAAACAACTCTTTAAAAAGCAAACAGTATGATGATAAGAAGGAATCTTGTACACTGGTTTATGGCCCATAAAGATTCTCTTTCATCAAAAGACTCAAAAGCAAACTCCTAAAAAAGACGAGTCATTCTTTAGAGGGCTAAAGTGAGGTCATCATCATACGTGGATTCTTTTGTCAAAGTCATATCTTTATCAAGTTGCTCAAGAAGAGGACTAAGATTTATGAATTGCCAAACAGAAAGCCTAGGACTAGAAATAGGAGTGGGCTCGTGGATTGGACTAGATGGTTTGCTCGAAGCTGTCGCATGTCGATATGTAGGACAAGGAACTTCACCAGCTTGAATGTTGATGACATTAGAGGGAGTCACCCATGTCCATTGTGCAAGAAGAGCAGTGTTTCTAAAATATGGACCAAGGGATATACAAATATTTAAAGGAGGCTAACTCGGGAATTGATTTAGATGTTTTAACAAAGAATGTAATTCTTCTATTAAATGTGTACCTTCTGTAGACCAATCGAGGGTAGTTTGCCAATGCTGAATGTGATTTAGGGTACACAAATGACTTAAAGTACTTATAGAGTAGGGACGATGACTTATATAAATAGCATAAGCTTTATGATCATTCAAGGCAGTGTCCCATAAACGGTAATGAGACATGTCAATACGCCATTTGGATAAGGGTTGAAATCATTCCTGGAAAGTCCATAAAAGAGAATGAACATTAGTAGGATCAAACAAGTGACGATATAGAGAGGTGATAAAGATATGGAGTAAGCATATAGGGCAAATAAAGCTCAGAGATGCTAGAAAGTAGTTTCATGAAGAATATCATAAAGATGATACATGAGTTTATATGGGGTAAGAGCATCAAATAGACCAGAAGTAGATAGAATGTCGAATTTAAGAAGGGTGAGATGGAGATAATAAAATAGACTCTAATGAAGAAGGGGGAAAAGATCTACAACATTTGTTGGAGGAGTAGAAATAGAGGAGGAAAATCTATTTTATATTTTGCAAATTTGGAAAATTCCAGTAGCCAAAAAGAGGCATAAAATGGTGTAGAGAAGATGAAAGAAGCAAGATTGGTTTAGCAGGTCTAGAAAGAAAATTAGCAAAGATATTATGGTGACCTTTGACATGACGGATGGAGAATTTATAGCGAGAAAATCATTCTTGCCAATGAAGTAATTGACTGTTGGGAAGCCTTTTCTTGTGTTGATCAAGAATCTTAGGGAATGAGGTGTTATTCATTTCAATGCCAAAATGATAAGAAGTGAATCTTTTTCTTGTGTTGTTCAAGAATCTTAGGGAATGAGGTGTTATTCATTTCAATGACAAAATGATAAGACGTGAGGTGGTAAGCAAACTTTTCAATGCCTCGCTTAACAACCAGAATTTCTTTGTAACTGATGTGATAATGGCTTTCAGAGGATTGAAGCTAGTCACTGGCATGACCAAAATAATGTCTGTTGCCATTGATGTCTTCTAGAAGCACAGCACCCTAATAATTTTCACTAGCATCTGTCTGTAGCATGCGTTGTCCAGTTTTAGGAATCTTTAAAGGTGGAGGATCTTAACAGATGTGCTTTAAGTGCTAGACAGCTTTGGTTTGTTCTAATGTCTACGATGGTGGATTCTTTTTCAGTAACTTAGATAAATATGAAGTATAAGTTGCCACATGTTGTATGAACTCACGGATGTAATTAACAATTCCAAGGAATTGTTGTATCTGTTTCACAGTGAGATGTTCATCAGGAAAGCGTAACAGCTCTTGTGCAATATGTGGACCAGGCTGGTAGAATCCATCTTTAAAATGTATACCTAAAAATTCAATTTCGTCAATGCCAATGATGTTTTTCGAGGCTGAAAGCATAATGCCATACTATTTAGTAAGAACCAAGAATTGCTGAAGTAAGGCCTGATGTTCCTCATGGATCTTTAAAAACAGGAGAATGTCATCGATGTAAATGACTACACTGTAGAGGATAGGCTTATATAGAAATAGTACCTGAGTACTGATCTTTGGAAGAGAAAACTTGTCATCTTACATGAATGCATTCATAGACTTGTAACCAATTACTAATATCTTTTTATTACGCTTTTGCTCTGAACGTTTGTTGACATAAAACACCTGGCAAGCCCAGTCTGACTTTGTGGGCTCAATTGATCCTTGCTTCAAAAGGATAACACACTTACCTTATGCAAGCTTGAGGTCATCAGGGTCCATCCCTGGATGTGTGGCTTTTGTGGGATTGATATCCTCATTCTTTCTAAAAGGTAGACTTATGAAAAAGTTAGCATTTTTCCATAGAGGATAGGGGTGAGAAAACTGTACATGTGATTTTGGACAGTAATCTAACAGTTTATCTCACAGTGATGTATATGGTGTAAGAACTTGAGAAAGTTCAAACACATTTTTGACATCAATGTAAGGACTGAAAAATGATTGATACCTGAGGCGTGTGGGTAGGATCTGTAAAGGTGAGACTTTACTGTATATATCCATACCAATAAAAATATCTGGGCTAGGTAGATTACTTCCAAGTACTTTAGTCCAAACTACACACTGTGGAGAGAATCATATCCTGATCTTTCCCTTTGTAATAAGCCCTATTTTGAATGAATTGTCATCTACAGTTGTAAAATATTCATCATGTGAGGTCCATGCTTTAGAGGGCAAAATATTAGGCTTCATGATCGTACGGTTGGATCCAGTATCCATAAACCCAATGGCTTTAATGGGTCTATTATATTTGTCGTGTCTGAAGAGTTGGATTTGGACATATGGTCATTAAACTGGAGTACGATCTAACTTCATGCAGGTCTATTGTAGCATGTATAGTGAATCATCCTCTAGAGAAGCAGAGGAGTTAGAGGAATCTTCATCTTCAAAGGTCATAACAAAAACAACAAACTTTGTGTTCTCATCTTCATTAGATTGTTCTTCAATCAGGTCTTCAAAGTTATTAGAAGAATGAATAGGTAAGATTGATTGCATCTGCTTCAATAACTTGACATCCTTTTTAGTCTTGTGAGGACAAGTACATGCAACGTGCCCTGGTTGTCCGCAGAGAGAACAACGATCAACTTTCTTATAATGCGATGATTTCTTAAAGAACCGAACAAATCTTCTCTTCTTTCCGTCTTTTCTCACATATGTTTTTCTGAAGGGTTTGTAACCTTCAATTTGTCTGCAAAACTTCCTTCTATGATAGACTTGTCAAAGATGAGCTTTCTTCTTGTTGTGACATTCACAAGTCTTTTGTTCTTGGCACTTGATTTGAAGATAAGGCTTCTTACAAGCATGTTTGAGAAGTGGACCACCCTTAACGATGTTCTTGAATAAGGCATGCTGATCGCACAACTTATCAAGAGAAGCTAAAGCAAGCTGGTAAGTTTCTCCGAAAGATATATTAGCCTTATCTCTTTGTAATGAAACAATGGTCCGTTGTAACACTGGTTCCAGTTGATCTAGAAGGGATGAGATAAAAGTATATCGAAGATTAACATCATTCCATTCATTCAATAGGTAGTACCTTTCTGTCATACGTTGATAATGCTTCTGCAAATCACGCTTGTCAAGCGAACAACATTTCATTGCAAAATGTTCCTGACGAATCTGTTTATCAATAAGCTGACAGTCACCAATGAATTCCTCATGAATTATTCCAAGAAGAGCTTCGGCTATAGTGACTTGGATATACTGAAGTCATTGATAATCGTCAATAGTTTGCCACCATTCTCGCAAAGTACCAGTGAAACGAGATGTAAACTCAAACAAAATATCTTGTAAAGGATTATTTGGTCGAGTCATTTGTAGATTTATCCAGGAACTAAATTCATGCAAGTGATCTCTTCATTTCATTAGGGGAAGATCGTCAAAAGTGAACCAAGGTCCTGAAGTAGGCTTGGTCTGAGCAGCTGGTTGAGCAGGTGCTGTGTTGGATCCCGTTTCTGGAACCCAACTCCTTGACAGAAAACCATAACTTAACTAACGTCGCTTCAATTTTTTTTTCCAATTACACATCATTCAAAGTATCTTCAATTTCCAATTTGAAATTCATCAATTCCTTAATTCATTTTATTCTTC
>JAOQMQ010000194.1:1499685-1518753 GCA_027563845.1 Erythroxylum subrotundum
TGTGGTTTGAGTTATTAAATAAATAAATATCAGTGTGATGTTTGGTTTATTTGTTCTGTCTTGGGTGGCATCCATGTTTCCTCCCAGGGGGTATTTGGGTGTTACATTTAATTTAAAAAGAAAACTGTTAAATGAAATAAAATAATTGTTCTATATTTTATTATGAAAACCCATTAATTTATAAAAAAACTAAATGATTTTTAATAACAACGAAGCTAATAAAATAAATCAAATCCAAAAATTGACCGGTTTAAAATTTTTACAATTAAACTAGTCTAATTTTACGAAGAAAAAAAAAACTAAATGATGAAATGCTAACATAAGCATGACCTCACTTACGAGACCAACCAGCTATTAATATTAAATTAAAATTATTAAGGTAATAATACAGTACAGCAAATATGAAAAAGAAATGCATTAAATAGTCTTAAAGGAGAGTAAGAACAGATATGCAAAATCTGATGAAAGAGACATACAAAAGTCAACATTTAGATTCCGTTCTTGTTAAATACTTTTCAATTAATTCAAATAGGTACTGACTGGTCCAGGCCTTCCTTTCCTCCCTTACTATCCTATGCATCTCTTTAATTAGGGTTTTTAAATCAATCCTAATCTATTTGAATTGACCAAATTTCAAACAATTTAAAATGATATTAATCAGTGCAGTTAATATATCAAAACAACAACAACAACAATAACAAAACTTAGTAAAAAAATCTGACTGGTACGCAAAATTTAGAGAGATCAAGTAATATATAACATTATTTCTAACTGGCAGAGAGACTTCTTTTCTAAATGATTAATATATCAAAATGACGATTAAATAATGTTATTTTAAATTAAAATTTTATTAAATAAAAAATTAGTCAAATCATTTTAATTATATAATAAAAAGAAATAATGACATTATTTTAATTTAAACTCTGAATAGATTGAAATAAAATAAAATTTTGGTCAACTAACTTTAGTAATATATATGATAAAATAAAAAAGAATAATATATGAACTATGTTTTATTCAATTTGGTCTAATGCAAAATAAATTAAAATATTGAAATGCATACTTTGGAATATGAGAGTTGTGGAGCATCCACAAGTATTAGAAAAAATAAATAACTTAATCAAATTCAAGAAAACCTACTAAATAACTTAATTAAATTAAAAGAAAACCTACAAAATAATGATATAATAATTGAAATTTTTTCTAAATGCTGCTAATTTTGGTAAAAAAGAATAATAATTTAAAAATCACTAATTGGAAATAATTAATTACCTACACTTAAAAAATAAATAATATATAAGCAATATTAACTCATATAATTATTTTTTAAGCAGTATCTTCGTGAAATGTTATATATAGATTTATCAAAATTAACCTTTCTATTAAATAAAAATATGACTATGTAACATCTCATCGGGACTTCATTTGAAGTTACGAGGATGATAATTATTTTTTGAGCAGCCTCGTCAGCTTGAAATTGACAGTAATATATGGGTGGGTGAGGAATAGGAGGTGGAGGCCAAGTCACAGTCAGTTAATAGAGCTTTGTCTCCATTCTTGACTTTCTCCACTCCTAATTTGATTTACTTTTATTCTATAAATTATTGCAAGTCGATGAAAAATATTTGATGGAGAATCAAATGGCAGGGATGGCAATTCATTAGGTACACAAGTGAAAATACAAATGCATGCTTGTATCCATCAATTAGTTCCACTTTTTGTTCTCAAAATTGACTATAAAACTATTCCCATAACTTACATGATTAACAAAAATTAGGTAAATTAAATTTATAATTTATTTTAGTTTCATTTTTTGTTTTTAAATTCATTATTTACTCACAGATATGTATTTAACTATTTCATATCTTTCTGTTATAAACCATTATTTTTTATCTTTAAAAATGAGGAAATTAAAGAATTTTGATGTTATATGGTGTAAGTGAAAAATAAAAATTTCAAAGAATATAGTAAAAAAATAATAAGGGTAAACCACTACATAAATTAGGGTGGTAATGAGTCAGACTAATTTGGGGTCATCCAAAATTTTGTAGCCTAGTTTGAGGCATTTAGCCTGAACTCAATTAGATTTGAGCAACTCGAAGCGTTATTGAGTTTAGATCAAACTTAATTAAATATTTTAATTTTAAAAAATGAGATTTTTTATTAAAATATCCTAATTTAAAATTAAATTGAATAATTTAAACTCTAACATAACTAAAAATTTTAAAAATTTAAAAAGAAAGTCGATCTCAACCTGAAATTCAATCAACTCAAGCTGAGACAGAACGACAAGCCTTGCCATTGAAAAATAATTCTCTAAATGCTTTTAAGTTATGGATTAGGTCATGCTTGTCCTAAAAGATTCTTTTCTTGTAAACAAAATAGTTGATCTTGTTTCATCTTTTGTAGGGTATCTCCTTTGTGATTTGATTTGCACGTAATCATTAGAATAAAAGATTATTCCAACTCTTACTTTTAAATAAGATTTAAGGAACTAGTTAATCTCTTTTTTATTATTTCCCATTGTCTAGATGGAGTCTTGTAGAAGAGAAAGTTGAAAAAGCTTCAAGGGGAAACTTATCTACACAACATTCTTACAAAAGAAGACTACATGATTGAAGACTAGTGATGTGACTTTTCCTTGATCAAATTCTTAGATCTAAGTGATTCCCAAAAGAAGAACAACCATGTGAGAAAATGACTAGTTTGTTCTATATAATAAAGTTGAAAATATATAATAACAATAAGGAAATTTTGGTTAGATTCATCCAAAAATTAAAGGATTTGTTGCTTCTTCTCTTTTTTTTTTTCCTAACGGAGGAATTTGTAATAATTACTTTTTGAATACGCATTGAGTAAATCTCTGGATTGACGCAATATTTTGCAAATTACGTCAACCAGATACTCCGTGCTAGATAAGCCCTGTATGATAGGCTTGATCGAGAGAGCGTAGATAGAAAAAATTAAACACAAGATCTTTTGGTCACATGCCCCTCTATTCTACCAACTCAATCACCCCTTAAGAGGTGATTTGTTGGTTCTATTTGATCGATTTAAACAAATTTATATTATCATATTTGATAATAAATAAATAAATAAATAAAAATTGTTTTAATTTTCAACTTAAAATTGACCTAATTTTAAATTTGATTCAAATCATTTCATCATCATTGAATTAGGAGTACCAAACAATAAATTGTTATATATGTAAAGAAAGATTCAAATTCGTTGGACTTCTTATTATTTGAAATATTAAAGGAAGCATTTTTATTATTATAGTGAGTGTGACACCGCCAAATTAAAACCACTTATCTCGCAGTACTACATGGACAGGACCAAATTAATTAAGCTCAGCATTTTAGAATAGTATTGATGGAGACTTGAGATGATAATAAAATGAAGAAGTCACAAGTCCATGTAAGCCTTTGGATGCTTAGTACCTAACACCATTACGACCATTTATTTGGAGTAAGCTTTTTGACTTGAGTAAGCATTTGCATTTAAATAACTCTTTTTTTTTAATTGTCAAGTGAATCAAATTACAATCTTCAAATTATCACATAATTTATTCAAAATGGGATATTTATAATTATTATATATATAATAATTTATTTAGTGTGGAATTAAAATATAATAATTGCATGATTATTGAAAAAAGGATACAAAATCAAATTTAATTTTCTTGCTAATGAGCAATACTAATAATGTCAAGGTGTAATAAGCTATGATAGAAATGCCGAGTAAAAATTTGGCTGATGTGCGAGATCTAGAAAAATTCAGTATTATACAATCTAACTTTTAACTAATAAAGAGACTGTTTCTAAATGACCCGGTATTTTAATTCATTTTAAAGAACCAAATATCAATTTTAACTAATGAATAACTAAAAAGGGTAGATTTAGAACATACCAAAATTAATAGAGTTTGGAGTTAATTTTAATATTTTAAAAAAAAATTAATTTGAACTTTAAATTGAGTTTAATATAATTAAAATTTTAATTTAAAATTAAGCAAATTTTTATAAGATTTAAAATTTTAAATTAGGTTTTTAAAAATATATAGTAATTTAAATTTAATATAAAATTTAATTAGTTGAGTTTCAAGAAGTTCAAATAACTGTTTGTTCCAATTGCATAAATTTTAAAAAAGCTATGTATAAAATAGAATGACATTAAACAAGAGAAAACCACACTGAGCCTCATAAAAATATTAACATAAATTCTCCACTAAAATAAGTTAATATGAAAATAGAGAACATATTTTACAATTAGCTAAGACATAAATATTTTTAAAAGTTAGAGGAAATATCAAAATCTAAACCAGACCCAGACCCACCAACATCAGCCACCACCGAACCGGACATAACCACCGCTCCAATCACCGAACCGGTTGCGGATCCCATAACTATCTGGTGCTGATGGTGGTCCAGCAAAAACGCTGACGTATCTAGAGTAGGCAAGTACCCCATCGCCACCGCACCGCCGCCGCACCCCTTCAACCGTTCACCGGGTCTTTGCGGTTCCGGCTTCAAAACCGGCACCATGGGCATCTGAGAATTCCCGAACCCAACTCCGGTCACCTGTTGCACCATCTGCCGGAAGTTCTCCGGATCCACCGGGATGAAAGTCGTCTGCGAACGTTTCAACGCGCGAGACTTCCGTTTCGAGATCCTCCCGGCGACCAAGGTCCGCTGCCTACTCGTTGCCTTATCTGGGTCGGAGCCAGAAACGGTGGACACATTCGGGTTCGTCGTTTTCTGCTGGACGGAAGCAGAAGAAGAGTAGACGTTTGTAGAATTGCCGTAAAGAGACTTTTGAAGAGCTTTAGTAATAGTCTGGGCGTCGCGAACATAATTCTCTAACATCAACGAATCAGGGAAGTCGGGTCTAGAGCTCATCCAAGGCTCAACACTCGCCAAGTTCTCCGACGAAGTCATGTTCGTGAAAATGAAATGACAGAGCAGAAAAACAGCTTGTCAAGACGAAACGAGTTTGGTTTCAAGACACTATCTACACATGAGTAGAACAGAAACAGAGTTGAGATTAAGAAACAGGAAAGCAAAGCAAGAAAAGGGGAAGTGAAAAGATCGGAACTTGGTGAAGAAATGACGTCTAACGAGTAAGGTCGGCTATGGAGTCTGATCGTATCGGGAGAGCAAGGAAGGAATATGGAGTGGAGGAGAAGATAAATAGGTACCGTGAAGAGACGAAGAAACCGCGTCGTAAGAGACACGCGTCAGCTTTTGTCGTACAGTCACAATTTGTTAGTTTGCTACTTCATGGTCCATATGGGACATGCTTTGAACTTCACTAACCATAGTTAGGTTTTGGTTACTACAGTAGTGGATACTTTTGTCACAACAATGCAAAGTCATGGAGTGACAGGGAAGGAAGAGACATAAGGCTTCGAATTATTAGAAATCTCCAAATTCTGCATTCCAGAGAAATTATCACCGAATGTTGCCGTAGTTATTATCTTTCGAACGTAAAAGTGAAATGTTAAAGTTCATGCGGGGTACATTGGTACTTTGGTAGCACCTTACTATGATTCCTAAAGCTCAATTCTTGTTTTTAGGGATGACAAATATGATTCGTTAACTTTAAATTAAGTTAAATCGATCAGTAAAAGTTAACTTAACATAAATTTTACTTATTACCTTCGACTTAAGTAGAATTAAGCTAACCTAAAATTGCTATCTTTACTTATTTGTTCCCTAAAAAGTTTTTATTTAAAAATTAAAAGATTCAAGTAAGTTACGATGATAAACGAGATATAATTATTATTTAATCTTAAATTATTAATTCATTAAATTATATACATTTACATAATTTAATGAATTATTTGATGCATATTAGAAGAAGTATTGAAGAACAATGATTGTAAACTTTATTATTTATTATTAAGTACAAAATTTTACGAGTCGAGTTTGGCTTGATTTGACCTATTTGATTTATGAGAAACAATTTATACCTGATTTAAAACTCATATGTAATTATTTTAAAAATTAATTTAAATAATATTATATAAAGAAATTTTTTTAAGTCATTCGAATCGATGTTTTAAATTTAAATTTAACCTAAAATTTGATTAATTTGAATTTAAATTGTTGACTCTAAATCGAATTGGGTTGAATTTGCTACCATTAGTCGTATTATGATCTATAAAAATAAGAAATGTTCTAATTTAAACATATTTTGGGTGTTATTATTATTTTTCTAGTGAATGATCTTTAAAAAATGCGACTTACATTAAAGATGGCAATAGACAGGCTCAGTCAATTTTTTTAAAATAATTTTTTAAAATTAAAAGTGTAAAACGATGTCATTTTTTAATTGGGTCGAGTTTGGACTGTCTAGTCTCTCACTCAATTGAAAACACCAGAGTTTGAACTCAATTGTCACACCCTAATTTACATTGACAATGTTTTAGGTTAATTGTTTTTTATTTTCATAAAATTTGTAGTCATTTATCTTTTAATTGTATGTTAAATAATTTGTTGAATATACATAATAATTTGTTAATCACATAATTCGAATAAATTATTTAATAAATCAACACAAATAACAAATTTGATTCAAATAACCAAAATTTAAAAAACTGAACGAGTTTGGTTTGTTTTATAGTTAAAACTTGAATCGACCAACTTTTCGGTTCAGTTTTTAACTTTTCTGTTCGATTTAGTTTAATAATTTTTGTTGTTAAAAATCAATTAGTTTTTGCACTAATTAGTTTCATTTAATTGTATTACATTTTTAATTTTTTGTTAATTAATTTAATTATTTTTAAATTCTTTGATTTTATTTAATCTTTAATCGATTTTATAACGGTCTAATACTTGTTGAATCTTTTAAACCTTATCTCTTGTTTTACTTATTTAACTTTTGATTCAGTTTTTAAAACGTGAAAAATAATAACTGAAAATTCTTACTTAATTTCACTTTTGATTTATTATTATTATTATCATTAGTAGCAGTAGTAAATTGATTAGTTACATTATTACTTGATTAAATTATAGATTCGGATTCCTCTATTAATATTCATAGTAATTTGCTGTAGTTTCACGTGGAACGCAAACCGTGAGGACTACACCTTTTGTCGATTGAGATTGATAATATCGATTTCGGAAAATTATGCTGTCCAAAACTTACTTTTAGGCATCAAAATTTATGTCAGACATGTGACTAAATAATTTACATATGATAGGTTTGACAAAATTAGTTTGGCTTGGTTCCATCCAACTTAAAGTTAACGGATTTAGTTTGAGTTAGTTTTTCCAAAATTTTGAGCTTTGGGATAAGCTTAAGCTTGGGTTGCTCGACCCAAAATTTGATTTTTTTTTTCAAATAAAAAACATTGTTTTAAGTAAATGATGTCATTTTCAATTTTTTTAAAAATAAATTATATAGTTAGCTTAAGTCTAGTTCAGTCCATTGTTATTTCTACGTTTGGATCTTGTATTATTCTTTTTTTAAGAAGATAATATAAACTAAATTAGGTTTGATATATTGGGTTGATCCGAAATTAATAAATAAAGCTCGAGTAGCTTGAACCGACTTTATTTGTAAGGGTTCATTCCGTTCTATTAGCATCTCCAAATTAAATAGATAAATTTAAATGTAATGATTTATTAGATAAGTTTAACATTTTGTTGTGAGTTAAAATTTTTACTATATTATAACGTCAACTATAATAAATAAGAAAATATTATATTTTATCACCAAAACAAACTCTTCACTCTTTAAAAGATATGAAGTCAGGTATATTTTATTTTAACTTTTTGCATAGCTATTCACTCACTGAATATATGCTTTTCATTCTTAAATAGTACTCGAAGGTTTAGTAAATTCCAAAATTTAGAAAAGTCTTGACTCAAACTCAATTCGAAATTCTTGAATACAGTTTAAAACATAAATCTTTTTTAAAAGTTTGAAACTAATTAAAATATTCTGGAAACTCAAATCAAATTCCTTAACCTCACCTCAAATCGAATAATAAAGAATCGAACTTAAACCCTTTTCCCATTTCTACTCAGCGTGCATGTCATGCAATGTAAGAGCCCTTATATGCACGAAAGACCTTTTCTTGCTTTTCTCGTGACCGATAAAGCTTAGTGGGACTTTGGTGTTTCTTAGCTCAGCATTTGGTGGGAAGCACATTAGCTCGCGCAAATCGTTATCATTTGTTCATTATTATTACTTCATCCTTATCTGCAGCTTGCTTTTCTTGGAAGTTTCTTTGGATTTTTTAGAAAATATGCCCGACAATTTGGCTCGAACTTGGCCCGACTTGATCCGGCTCGAGGCCTAATCGATGGGTCAGTTCTTTGAATTTTGATGCAAATAGGTTTAGCAATTTCGTTTGAGCTGGTCAATGGTTATGTCAGGCCTATGTTGACTAAACCTTAGTGATTTTTTTTTTAAAAATCAAGCTTGTTATGACTTAACTCGGCTCAAAGCCCAATCAATAGGCTAATTCTTTAGATTTTGATACAAATAGGCTTAGTACTTTCACCTTGGCATAGCCCAGGTTGGTCAACAGGTCAAGCTTGTGTTGACCAAGCCTTGGGCTTTTAAAAAATAGGCCTAATGGTCGAGCTACCTAGACCTAACCCAACCTAAAACTTAACTTATATAGGCAAAACAACATCGTTTTGAATAAAATTAGGCTTGATATGACCTAACTCGGCTCAAAGCCCAATCAATGGGCTAGTTCTTTAGATTTTGATACAAATAGGCTTAGTATCTTGGCCCTGGTATAGCCCAAGTTGGTCAACAACGCAAGCCTGTGTTGACCAAGCCTTGGGTTTTTTAAAAAGTAGGCTTAATGTTCGAGTTGCCTAGACCTAACCCAACTTAAAACATGACTTGTACAGGCAAAATGACATCTTTTTCACTTTTTTATTTTTTATTTAAAAAAATGTTAGACTAAGTCAAGTCAGATCAAGTTTTGAGCTATTGGAGCGTAAGCTCAAGCATAAACTGTAGAGCTAGGCTTGAGCCTAAGTGAGCCTAGCTCGGTTCGACTCACTGGCATCTCTGGATAAAAAAAAAGACTTTGTGGACTGTAATTAGTTGCTCTCAAAGACTCGTTTAAGAGTCAATTTGGCTTTCATTAGATTTTGGTTTTAGAAGTTATCATTTAGAGGTAGACTCTCCACCGCCTCTAGTAGGTTAAGGGTTAGAGATAGGTTACGACTTAATTAAGAGTGAATATATATTATATATGTCAATAATTAGTTGGAAGATAGTAATTAATTTTAAATAATTAATTCGTGAAATGGCTTATCATTAAGAGATGGCAATCCGGCCCAGGTCCAGCCTGAAGTCAACGAGTCACTCAGTCCATAAGCTGACCAAAAGTGACAAAACGAAGTCTTTTTTATTTTTTAAAAAAATGAAAATACGATCGGGCCTGATCACAGGTTAGTTTGCCCATGATTAAACTGGGCCACGGGTTGGGCACTCCCAACCTGGTCAAGCTCATTGCCATCCCTCCTCGTCATATATATTTAATTAAGTAAAAATATATAATGTGTGGACTATTACATATATTTAGTAATTTATTTAATTGTGCATCTAAATCATAATGGTTACATGTTTCACATATAAAAATAATTGCAAATTATGATATATTAAGATTAGGGATCATAGAAAGCTAATGGCCTAATTCGGTGCGGGTTGAATTGAAATTAACGAATCAAGTTCTAGTTGATTAAGTTTTGAGTTAGGCTTGAGTTTGAAAACCAACCCGAATGACTTGAGCAATCAACTTCCACTATGAAACAATTTCGTTTTAAACAATTTGTGCGATTTGAGCCTAGCTAGACTTCAGGTCAAATTTAAGCTGCAGGTTGGGAGGTTAGGTCAAGTGTGGCTCGACCTGTCGCGATCTCTAAATATGATTGCGCTCTTAATCAATTATCATTATCACATAACAAATAAAAAACACATCGAGCTAAGCTTTGACCGCTCAAATCCAATTGAGCTTAGACTCAGACTGAGTGCCTGTGACCGATCGGACTTCAGATTGCCAAGCCTAGTTACAGTTGACACTTGTGTTGAGAAAGACAGAGGTTTGGACATGACATCTCAATGTATTTGAAGTCATTAAGAAGCTAATCTTCAATTTATTATAGTTTAAGACATTCAAAATTTTCAAGGTGTTTAATCAGCAATATTTGAATTAACTGATTAATTTATATAATATTTCATAAATTATTTAACGAGTTAATGATTTTTAACGAATTACAAATTTAATTTAATTAATATTTATAAATTTAACATGTACTTACATCCAATTTATCATCTTTTAAATTGTTAAAGTGAGAAAAATCATTGTAATTTGATATTGGATTTAAATTCAGAATTTAATTTTGAAAAGAAATAGCCTTCTTCTATGTTATTTCCCTAAATTTCAATATAATGAGAAATTGAAGTTAAATCACAACCCTTGGATGGCAGGATGAGTTTGGTTGCATATACTTGAATGTACGTAAGCCCCTTAAGGAGTTTGAGTTCCTTACAATATAAGGGCATTGTAACTTGTAAGCCCTTCAAGAGTTCCTGTAACATTGGAAAGCAAAACTCCATATATAGCATCTTAAAGGACTGCAAGGACAGAACAGCAAGTTTGAAGCTAAAACAAATGATTCGGACAGGAATATAAATCCCCAAACAACAAAAATGACACGGTTTAGACTCAAAGGCCAACACAACAGACAGAATATAGATGACATCTCATAAAAGCAGCTATCAATTTGTTAGTTCCATGATAGCAGAAACGATGTCACCATCTGCAGCTTTGAGAGCTTTAACAGCCCTTGATCTTGAAACCCCAGCTTGGGTCATAACCAACTCAATGTCCTTGGGCTCAACACCAGTCTCATCTACTTCTTCGTCATCTTGAGCAATGCTTGACGGCTCGGGCTTTGATGCTGCAGTATTTGCATTAGGAACCCTGAACTGCTCTGCTGCCTGAGTTTGGAGTTGAGAGCTCAAATCCTCAATCTTTGCCTCCCCAAAGATGACATACGTATCTGAAGTGGGACTCTTGAAGACGTCTGGTTTTGAGATAACAAACATGATCTGCAAAATCAAATGAAATTTAACATTCAGTCATGAGGCATGATAGACAATAGGGTTACAGAGATGACTGAAAGCAAAGGGAACAGCTTCAAGAAACTGATCATTTACGTTCTTGCTTTTTTTGACAGTGACACGACTGACACCAGGAATTGGCTTCATTCCAAGTTTCAACATTGCCTTACGACTCTTCTTCTCACTTCTGCTCTGCTTAGAGCGACCACTTACATCTCCTTTCTCTGAAGAAAATAATTGTTATAAGTTGATTAACAAACCATGCCCAGCTGAAATGTAGTTGGACATCCGTATGCTTAAATCACTTCAAGTCATTCACATAATGAACGATACATGTATCCATTTAAGGGGGAAAAAAAACTGTGATTGGTTCTGAAAAAAACAGTTCCTAACATAATTTTTGAAATTGACTACTTTCAATACAAAAACCAATGATGTAAGGTGCTCATAAAACATTCACAAGTTCGACTTAAGTTTCTTCCATCAGTATGTAGGATGATATCATCCTCCAGGCATTAAAAGTCAAATTTCAATTCAACCATTTGTTAATAAATACTTTAAAAAAGACGAAATATAACAATCTCATTTTGCTAACTCAGAAGAGAGAAATGTCAAACCCCTAGAGTAAACTGCCTCTCAGCCCATTGTGGCATATAACAGACAGCAACATACGCAGGCTACAAAATCATTGAGAAAATCTAATCACCTTCAGCATCTTCATCATCCTTGTCATCCTCGTCATCCTCGTCAGTATCCTCCTCATCCTCTTCATCCTCAATCACTGGCTCATCAGGCTGCAAAGTTGTAGTTCACAGTGTTATACCAGACCATCAGAATAAATGATCAGGTCGCAAACATAGATCTTAATTGCTATTTGAACAAGAAATAATACAGACTTAATGTTGAGGCATGAAAGATAACCCCCTTTGAAAAGACCACAAGTACAAATGGAATGCACAATCCTAGATCCAACTTGAAACAATAAGTTGTTCTTATAAACAGAAATCACCTGTCAGGCCCTACACTATCAACGTAAAAGTCAGGGCATCATAACAAGCATAAAGAAAAAGAAGCTGAATTTAAAAGGAGCTACACTATTCCGACTTTGAGAATCCTGTTAGGTAAAAAAATCAAGCTAAATTAAGTTAATCATTTTCCTACCCGCAACATACACTAAAGAGAACTCAAATGTCAAAGCCACCAATTTCCAGTCCCATTCAATACAATCAAGATTTGTTGAATGAGTCTAACACGTCCAAGAAAACATTCACTTGCAGGTATTCTAGATCACAATAAGTCAGTAGAATTTGGGAAATTCTTGAAGGGCACAATTACCAAGTATAGCTATTCTAAAACCTAAATCACTAACCAAGATGGAGAAAAGTCTAGTAGAACTTACCTACCAATGCATTTGATAGGTAAAATCTACTAGACTTTCCACCACAATGGAAAGTGATCATTTCTATTTACTTGTCAAAGAAAAAAACACATAATAATCATCACATATGATTCAAGAACTATGAGAATAACAAACATAAAAGAGTAAAGGGCGAAACTTTAGACATATTAAATTAGTAAACAAAGAACTTCATAAAAACCCCTTAAAATTTCGTAGGCGCGAAAGCTCCAGCTATAATAAACAACTTCCATAAAAGTATCAAGACAACAAAGAACCAATCAGGCACATTCATGTAGAAAAATACAGAAATGAACATATATACATATGCATACACAGAAACAGAAAGAGCGAGAGTAGATACGTCGAGGTTTTGTTGCTCGAGATGGGTAGCGAGGAGCTCCTCTTGGGTCTGAGCAGTCATGGTTTCGTCCTCTTTTTGCTTCTAGAGACGCACAAGCACAGACCTTCAAGCCCTAAATACCCGATTTCGTAGAGCAACCGACTCCTTTATATAGGGCATGTTTCGGGTCGGGATCCGGGTTCAGGTTTCATTTCTCTTAATTACTTTGGATTATGGATTATGCATTAATTAGGTCTCTTAGAGCATAACAGAAAGGACATTGGCCATTCATAATCATCTCGATTTAGTTTTTTATTTTTTATTTCTTATATTATAATTTTGTTATTAATAAAATAAACTAATTTTACTGTCTAATTTATTTTTATAATTATTTAAAAATAAAACTATTTTAAAAAATATTTTTAATTTTGCTAATTATTTATAAATATTTTTATTTAATATTAAAATACATAAATTTAAAATTACAATATATTTATTTAAGAAATAATTTATTTTTACGTATTACAATTTTAATTAAAATAAAAATTATATATAAAAATTATAAAATTTTTACTTATTTAATCTGACTTAAATCCTAATCAAAATAAAATTTATTTCTTAACTTCAAATTAGATTCATATGAAAAGTCACTAAAACGAATACAACAAATGACATATAAATATTATGGTGTTAGTTAGGGTTAGTAAATAGGCTCGGGTTCAATCTAGTCTTACTCGAATTGAACAAATTATCATTTGATACGATTGACTTAGTTTGATATGAACAGTTTGAATCGATTCAATTTTATAAAACCAAATCTTAAAATAATATTTTTGATACTTTTTAATAGTAAAATATTTAAAATAAATAATTAAAGTTTTCATACAAATAGAAAATATTTGAAATTCATAGTTAAATTTTCAATCTATTACACGTAGGTGAAGAAATTAAAAAAAATGATTTCATCTTCATAAATTTATGGGACCAATAGAATTTTATTTAAAAAAATTGTGCAAATTTAAAGCTAAAATCGTTGTTCTAATTTTTTAAGTTAAAAGAATATTGTTTTAAGTTGTCATTTTTAAAATTTTAAATTAAAAATTTAGACTTGATCTGGATCGATTGAGACATTTTAAATTAAAAAATTTATGAATATATTTTCTCTACCAATTAAACCACTTACTTAAGAACTATTATGACAATTAAGTTTAGGCCCGATGACCCTGTTAGGTTAATTTGATCTAAATCAACATTTTTTGTTTGATTTAGTTAAATTTTGGGTTAGATGTAGACTTTGTTTTCTTAATTCTTAATAATTAGAATTACGGGGAGTTCAATTTTTTTAACTCTTTCATTTTTGTGAATTTTAGAATTTTAAATCTAATTTTAATAATTAGAATTGTATTTTTATATTTAAATTCAATTTCAAATTTTAATTAATTTTAATTTTATCTTTTTCACTAAATTAAATTCTCATAGTAGGCAAGAACAAAGCTTGTGGTGAGTAATGAGCTTAGACTGTAATCAATTAATAGAAGAAAGACCACGAGAAGCTTACACAAACTTGAAGGATGGCTCTTTCAATGCCCAACTGTCACTATCTCAGTACTCTATCGTGAAAGGAGCTTTCAAAGTTGCTAACTTTAGCACCTTCCTTTCCCTCTCCGTCTCTCTCTCGTCCAGCAAAATATCCTCCTCGCTCTCAACTTGCCTACTTTGTCATTTGAGATTGATAAGGTATGTCTCAGATTGCATATGTGTTTGCTGCTTTTTCTATAGAAAACAATATCTTCCCTATAGAAAGGACAAAACTCTTTTCTCCGCTACACATTTCTGTTGAAAAGTTAATATCTTTTTTGTTCCTTCGAACAATACAAGTCTTGCTGATAGATTCCACTATTGTGGCTCTGGCCTTTTGCACTTGTATATCAGAGTATACACCACAATAAAGCTTCACTTATTCTAGTAATATCTACGTTGAAACTAATCATTTTGATTTGAGAAAAGGTAGCTACTTCTGGGGTTTGATTGTGTTAATTATTATTCCTTCATTCTTCTAATTCCATCCTTTTCCTTTTTTCTGGTGGGGAAACTGATCATTATCTGCATCTGGGTGCTCGTTGTTTTCTTTGGATTCATTAAATTTGACTAAAATTCTTAACTTTGTCATCTGGGTTTCATTTGTTTGATCTTTCCAAGTTCAAGATTAATTCTTTTCTTAGTTTTAATCCGGTAATGGAGAATTCAGTTAGTTTTCTCAAGTCCCATTTCATTTTTTTGTAGATTTTTGTGGAAGAAGATCTGAGTTTTTTTTTCCTCGAAGGAATGTCGAATTTGGGATTGTTTTCTGGGACCAAGGCCACGAAACCAGTAAATGTGAGCTTTAGATTGCCATATTACACTCAATGGGGTCAGAGCTTGCTTGTATGCGGTTCTGAACCAGTCCTGGGTTCTTGGAATGTGAAGAAGGGCTTGTTGTTGAAGCCTGTTCATCAGGGTGATGAACTTATATGGTATGGTAGTATTGCAGTGCGGAATGAATTCAGTTGTGAGTATAATTATTATGTGGTGGATGACAAGAAGAATGTGTTGAGATGGGAAATGGGAAAGAAGCGCAAATTGTTTCTGCCACAAGGGATCAGTGGTGGAGATTTCGTGGAGCTTCATGATCTTTGGCAGGTGATCCTTCATGGTTTCTGTTAATCTTTTTCCCTTTATGTGCTTCATGGTCTGACACTTTTAGTCTTTGCTTGACTGAAAAGCTCTCTTTCTTTTCCTAAATTATTCAGAAAAAGACGCATTTCATTATTCACTTATCGAAAGAACTATTCACTTCTCCTAAATTGTCTGGAACTAACTTATTTTCAGAGAACCTCTGTTGTTCATCTTCCTCTCAACATTACAGTTAGCCGTTACAAATTCTGATAGTATATACTGTTTTATGGCAGATTTAAGTTCATTCTAGAATTTGGAGTTTCTGTTTTTTCCCATACTATCCAGTTATGATGTTAACGAATAGGAAGTGACTTTTAACCACTCCTGTCTACCTTTTCTATGTTAAGTTCATTTTTTATTCACTTTGTTTCACGCTCTAGTATTTGCTTCCCTTTTTCTTTTTTCCAAAACAGAAGTACTTCAATGGCCATATTTTTATGGTTAGATTTTTTCTCCAAAAGTTGGAGTCCTTGCAGTTCTTTTAAGATGAGCAGAAGGTACTGGAGAGTAGTAAACCATAATCAGGTTTTGATTTTACGTAACATATTATACTTTTGCTTGAACATTAAAAATCTGTGTTATCTTTCTCTGTTCCAGTAATGATAAGATTGGAGATTAAACTTGGTGTGGATTGTTGTAGTTGGGGATGGTACTAGCCTTATTAAACTAGCTTTAAGAATTTTGTGCTTCTTCTTTAGTAATACATTTAGTTCAACTAGAATGTAGCTTGATTTCCGTCATCCATTTGAGTTGTTTCTTGATGTATAAAGATTGATGTGAATGTCACTTTTACTGCCAGACTGGTGGTGATGGTATCCCCTTTAGAAGCGCCTTCAAGGATGTCATCTTTCGCAGAAGTTGGAGTTTGGAGATAGAGAGACCACTTGGAGTTAAAAATAAGTTGGAGAAGGCAGGTAGTTTTAGACAAGTCTCATAATACAACTGGTTAATATTGTTGCTGCTGATTTTTTCTATTGTTGTTCAATGGCCAACTCTTATACTTTGATGCTTCTGAAACATGGTAGATGATGTCCTTGTTCACTTCAAAATTTGTTGCCCAAATGTAGAAGAAGAGACGTCAGTAAGTTATTTTTCTTGCTAATTACCTGCTTGTTTTTCTTTGCATATTTAATTATGCATTCACTAGCTTTCTTATCTTGCAAGTTAATTTGTTTTATGACCTTTGATTCATGCAGGTGTATGTAATTGGCAGTGTTAAAAAGTTAGGTCAGTGGAAAGTTCAGGATGGACTTAAGCTTAGCTATGCAGGTGACTCAACTTGGCAAGCAGATGTTGTGTTAGAGAAGGCTGATTTTCCAATAAAATATCCTTTGAAATCTGTCCCCTATAATCTGATATTTGCTGAAATATTTTGAAATGAATATGCATTCTCTCTGTCTCTATCATTCTCTTCCTTAACAATTGCTTTACATATAAGTACTGTAAATACAACAAGGCAGGACATTTCTCTTTAGAGACAGGCTCAAACCGGGAGCTCACTGTTGACTCTTCCAAAGTTCTAACAAGATGTATTCTTCTTTCTGATGGCATGCTACGTGTAAGCTACTGAGATAAACTATGAGTCAGGAAATGATACTTTTCTGTGGTTCTTACATGAATGTCATTGATCATATTGTTCTCTTAGGAGCTGCCTTGGCGTGGAGCTGGTGTTGCAATTCCCATGTTTTCTGTTAGATCAGAAGCTGACCTCGGCGTTGGAGAGTTTCTTGACCTAAAACTTCTAGTTGACTGGGCTGTGGAATCGGGTTTCCATTTAGTTCAGCTTCTACCACTCAATGATACATCTGTTCATGGGATGTGGTGGGATTCTTATCCATACAGGTATATAACAAATTTAGGATTGCGCAAAGATAGCATGAAAAGCAAGACCCTTTACCTGATTAGCAAAAGGGTCTCATCCTTGGGAACTTCATTTTTCAAAATATGGTCATTTGATGTGGACAGCTACTTGGGCATATCATCTCTAAAATATCTGTGCTCGCTGAACAGTCTAATATGTTTTGACTCTTTGATTCAGCTGCTTCCAGCGGTTATTAATGTCTCAACCTCCATTGCATTCCTTTATTTATGACTCAAAATATTTATAAACGATTCTTGGTAGAAAACTATACCCAAAGATATGATACTTATTCTTTTTATCATTTTCAAATTCTTGATTCTTGATTATTCTCTCTGTCCCTCAATTTTTCTTGGTCATGCAGCTCTTTATCTGTGTTTGCATTGCATCCACTGTATCTAAGAGTACAAGCACTTACGGAAAATCTGCCCGAGGACATTAAGGTTATTCTTTATGCAGTTCATCTTTTAAACTTACTTTTATATCTTTGGACAGTATCGTAGTAACCACCTACCATTTTGCTTTTGCTTGCAGAAAGAAATTCAGGAAGCTAAGCAACAACTTGATAGAAAGGTAGCAACCTTGTGGTTCTTCTGTAGTGTGGTGAATGACATTTATTACTGTTTGTCATTGTGGATAGTTATGGCTCATTTAGAGGTAACGAATTCAAAAAGAAACATTGAAGATGGATGCCGAATCTGAAGCATAAGCTCGATTGACAAGACTTACCTTATGGTTAGACTTATATATATTAATATTGCTTGTGAAGAAAAGCGTAAAACTTCTCATAATAGCAATGTTGTTTTAATTTCTAGATCCATACAATTTCCTTGAGAAGTTTGTTATTATCATTGCTTAACATGGTTCCAACATGATTTTCCATCTTTGACTCACTTTCATACACCACGTGGATGAATAAGCTCCCCTTCCTCATAATCCTACTTCCTCTTCTCTAACATATGTTTTTTTTTTGCCTTTATTTAATGGTTCCCTTATCTCATTGTTCTTCATCCGATGCTCAAAATGGTACCCTTGAAGTAATAGCACTGTTTAGAATCTAATTTCCATTCTGTTTCTTACCCTTCTAACATTTTGAAATTTGGGTTTGTGCAGGATGTTGATTATGACGCTACTATGGCCACCAAACTTTCAATTGCTAAGAAAATTTTTAACGGGGAGAAAGATTTGATACTTAACTCCAGTCGATTTCAGCAATACTTGTCTGAAAATGAGGTATTGCGGACTCTTATTTCCTTTCAACTGATCCTAAGTAATTCTTCTGTAAAGATCCTCCAGTTTCTAGACATTTTTGTTTCATTTTGAATTTCATAGTCACTAAACTTCAATTTCTTTGTTAATGCATCCTTTGAGTCAACTTTTGTTTTGACCTTCCTTTTCCTATTGGTCACAGGAATGGCTGAAACCCTATGCAGTATTCTGCTTTTTGCGTGATTTTTTTGAAACATCAGATCACAGCCAATGGGGTCGCTTTTCCAACTATACGAAGGGGAAGGTAATCGTTTTGCTTTTTTCTGGGCAGTTTAGCTTATATTAGTTACAGAAGCATCTTACTAATGATTATTTGATGGAGGTTGTTTGATTTATTTGTAGAAGCAACACTAACTTCTGTCATTATCTACAATAACCATCGACTATTTTC
>JAOQMQ010000194.1:1552421-1567348 GCA_027563845.1 Erythroxylum subrotundum
GACCTTGTCTTCAAGGACGGCTGATGAATTGACAAAAGGAGGCCTTTCCAGTGATGCTTTGATTGTTTTTTGTTTTTTATTGAGATCATGTACTAACCTGAAGGCCATGGACCCAAATTTTAGATAAAGTTAGATACTCCTCTAACTCCAAAGATTATATTTAATAGGTTAAATTAAATTTTGATATTTAATTCTAAATTATTTATTTATTAACTCATATTTTAATACTCTATAAGTTATTTAAAGAGTAAGAATTATTTGTTTCACTAAACATATATTATTTAATGTTGTAAAAAATTAATAAAGTTCAAAATTATATAATAATAACAAGAAAAGATTAAAAATGTAAATTGTGATTAAGAAAATTTACAAATATTATTTAAATTCTATCTACTAATTAATTATAAATTACCAACTCGTCAAATAATTTATTTAAATCAGTAATTTACGGATTATAAAAAATATAATCGAAATATAATAATTGCAATTTCTATTAATAAAAAATTTACATAAATTACCAACTCATCAAATAATTTATTCAAATCAGTAATTTACAAATTATAAAAATATAATCAAAATATAATAATTGCAACTTTGCAAGTTCTATTACTGAGAAAAACAAATAATTTTTTATAATTAGAGATATATAAATAAAATTTATATTTTATTAAAAAGTTAATTTTTTAAATATAAACTATCATTAATTATGTACATAATAACGTATAATAATTCTAAATTTCTTATTACTTTAAATAGTATCTCAAACCCTAGTTCACTACCTATATAAGCTGTCCCGCTATGTACATGTTCAGAAGAAAAGGCGGCTGGCTCTGCTTCTGCCTTTGGTCACTCTGTTTTGCCGTCTTCGTTTGTGATCTCACAAGACACCCAAAATCAACACCGTCTGTCGTTTAGATACGATATATCTGGCTCTTTCTGGAATTGGGTTGTTTCTGTCTTTGCTTCTGACGAGCTGTTGTGCGCGTTTTCAGACTTTAGTCGACTTCTTCTGATTCTTCATTTGATACTCTGTTCCTTACTGGTAAGGTTCTTTTTTTTTTTAATTCCCTGGAAGCATCATTTGGTTGCTCGAAACTGTTAAAGCCCCATTCCTTTTTGTGTGTTTCATTAGTATTCCTTCTGTTCCTATACCAGTATTCACCGTTCAAGAACGAATTCCAAGCGTTATGAGGTGAAATTCCAAGATTTAGAGGACCTTATGCGTTATTTTCCATTTTAACGTGAATTTTTTGACGAATTATTGATGTCCTGTGCTGGACGTATTTTAGGAGGTGAAATTCCAAGCTTTAGAAGACCCTTTTTCTTGTTTTCTAGTTTAACGTGAATGTTTGGCACGAATTCTTGATGTGCCGTGCGTTTAATGTTGTAGGAGGTGAAATTCCAAGTTTTGGAGGACCCTTTTGCTTTGTTTTCCATTTTATCTTGAATTTTTTCATGAATTTCTGATATACTGCGAGATTAATGTTGTAGGCTTGCTAGGTACTTAATCTAAAAGGTCTAACTTAATCTAAAAGGTCTAACTTTAATTGCCATCAACTTCTTTCTTCTGTTTACTTGAAGATAATAAATTCATCGCTTTAGAGAGTTGAATGTCTCTGATGTTCTGAGTCATAATGAATTCTGGTGATATTAGGGTTTTAGATTCTGCTTTCTTGTGTTTGTTGAATTAAATTGCAGAAGCTTGAAACTGAAGTGTCATTCATTGATTAGACAGATAGAGATGGAGGAAGAGCATAAAGGAAGAGAAAGAAGTATATTTAGAGATATAAGACGCTATTACTGCAAATATTGTGGTATTTGCAGATCCAAAAAGACTCTTATTACCTCTCATATACATTCTATACACAAGGAAGAAGAAAGGATGTGTGAGAAAAGAGTTGATGAGGAAATTAAATCCAATGAGAATACATGCCATGAGTGTGGTGCTTTCTTCAAGAAGCCTGCTTATTTGAAACAGCACATGCAAAGTCATTCACTTGAGGTACTTCTATTCTTGCTCGTGCTAGAAGATGTTGATAGCTGTTCTCAGTACTTGAAACTAGAGGAATGAAGGAGTATCATTTGGTTTTAATCATGCTTCATTCATTATTAGGATAATATTAGCATTTTTGGATGTTATTGAATTAGTAACTTTGCAGGAATTCATTCTTTTGTTAATGACAAAAAAAATGGATGTGAAGCATTGGATCCCAATATCAGAACTCCAAAATGCGCGAGGCTAAAAGCATGGACTTGAGTGGACCAGTATCAGGATGGGTGACCACCTGAGAAGCTCCATCAAGCGAGCCTCAATCACGTGTGGGTTTAATTTGAGGTTTGAAGGCTTGTTTGAATTGGTATTGAGTTTTGTTTAAGCTAGCTATGGAATTTTATTAATAATACTTCTGTATGCTTGTGATTTTGCAGCGACCTTTTACTTGTCCTATTGATGACTGTTATGCCAGCTATAGAAGGAAAGACCACTTAACTCGCCATCTTGTACAGCATGAAGGGAAAGTCTTCAGGTGTCCAATTGAGAGTTGCAATCGCGAATTTTCATTCTCTGATAATGTGAAGAGACATGTGAGAGAACTCCATTGTGCAGACTCCCCCTCTGTTAGTCAGGAGGAGTATGCTTGCCCAGAAGCAGGTTGTGGCAAGGTGTTCAGATATCCTTCCAAGCTGAAAAAACATGAAGATTCACATGGCAAGTCATTTGTCCATACAATTCTATTATACTCTTTCCTGTTTTAGTGTTTTGTCTTTTTTGCAGGGACATTCATACAGATGGTTGCACAGTCATGTGCTGGAATAGTTATTCTTTTAGAAATAGTAGAATTTGTATTCCTTGCTTGTTCTGGTTTTTGGTGGACACTTTCAAGCATATGGAATTCTTGCAACTCCCCTGCTTATGTAATTCTGCTAATAATCGTTTCATTGCAGTTAAACTGGATTCGGTGGAGGCCATCTGTTTGGAACCAGGGTGTATGAAGTATTTTTCCAATGATAAATGTTTAAAGGCCCATGTCAAGGCCTGCCATCAGTATATTACTTGTGAGGTTTGTGGGACTAAACAGCTAAAAAAGAACATCAAGAGACATCTCCGATCCCATGAAGCAGGAGGCACGTTGGCTGAGAGTATTAAATGCCATTACAAGGATTGCCAACATAGATTTTCAACTGTAAGACACTTTCATTTTATGATTTTCATTCCTTGTGCTCTCAATTGTGAATGAAATAATCTCTGATTGATTCTTTTGCCCAGAAAACAAATCTTAATCAGCATGTAAAGGCAGTGCACCTTCAAGCACGCCGTTTTGCATGTGGGTTTAAAGGTTGTGACGCAAATTTCGCATACAAGCATGTTAGGGACAATCATGAAAAATCTGGGTGCCATGTCTATACTCCAGTAAGTTTCCTACTTTATTTGTACACATCATCAAGCTGGGACTGTGTCCTGCAGAAGAACTGATATTTGATCTTGGTACAGGGTAACTTTGAATCTTCTGATGAGCAATTTAGGTCCAGACCAAGAGGTGGGAGGAAGAGGAAATTCCCAACTATTGAAATGTTGATCAGAAAGAGGGTTACTCCCCCAACTGAATTGGACGATTGCCACTCTTGGTTTCACCCAATGGAGACTCGAGCAGAGTCTTGACCGTCTGTGCTGCTCTTCAACCAGATCACTTTGTAGATAAGTATAGATTCTAACTACTATTTTAGGACTATATGTATAGATGATTTTAGGGTTTGGCTTTTGAGTGAACTAACTGCAAAGATTGACTGCAACTACTGTATGACGATATAGATAAATCGTATGAAAATAATGATACTTTTTTTGAGTTATGATTTTGAAGGTTCGAGTTGAATTTCAAAGCTTTCATATACAAACCTTACGCAAATCTATACAACTTCTATGGATAGCAAAGCATACATGGAATTATTATCCAGTGCCCTGTTTCAAAGATTCAATTTACAGTAATTACAACAGAGCATCTGAACGATTTTCTGTCTTTATTCTAATCCTACCAATCAATCAATCAATCTAAATTCAACAACTCACCAAATAAAGAGATGATAATTCTTTGTATAGTTCTATACAAAAAAAAGTGGATCGTAGGTTGTTACTTTAAACTGAAGGTTCCAACACTAGCTTTCTGAGCATATTCATTGATGACTTCTGCAATATAAAATCGCCAAGCCCTTGCCATATCTTCAAGAGAAATTGGTTCTGAGAGTTGCCGAATGTCTCTGTTAAACCTCACTTCTACCTTATCTGATACCTCTTCAGCCTCCCTGCTCAGGTGATAGTTAAGTTCTGAATTTCAGACTGAATGGTCTAATGCATTATGAGTTTCCAATTTGCTCACCTCTTATAGATGGTCAAATCATTTAAGATTACAGGAGACGATTCCGGATAATCGTCCAGAATTAGTAACAATAGCGGAGGAAAAGGGAGCTGTAGACAGTGACACGCATATCAGCATTCATTGCAAATCAAATTTCAAGATGGCCATCTTCCATGTCTTACCATTGTATCAACAAGTAGCTTGAGAGGTCCATTAAGACCGACAGGAATAAAGGAACATTTGACAGTAATTCCTTCCATCCCTCCTCCAGCAGCATCTTCATCTGAATCCAGCTCGACCAAAACGTGAACTAACCTCTCATTAATTTCCTTAATCTCATCTAACAGAAGCTGCAAAAGGAAACACAACCCAAATGGGTAGCTAAATCAGATGTTAAAAGGATTCTTAAGCCTCAAAATCTGCTAAAATTCATAAGAAATTATGAGATGGCAAGGAAAGGAAAAAGCATACTGTTTTAGTTGACTTTTGGCTGCCATCAGTAGCAGTAGTATAACTCCCTGAGAAATTAAGTATGAAAATCAAACTCAAATGTTCATAAATGCAAATCAAAGTACAAACTCGTCATCATATGAGCGAAAAAACATAAAAAAGAAATGCATTTCATATATAGTTCGGATTCTGCATTTCATTTACTCATCCTTACCTGATGTATCTGAACTAGTTAACTTGTTCTCATCAAAAGAAACAATCACAAAGTCTTCATCCATCGTCCTGAGCAAAGAAAATTACAACAAGAATTTCTTACTTGACTATTAGCAAATCAAACCAATATTTCTTGAAACCATTGCATGATTCCAATATTCAGAGCCTTTTCTCACCTAATCTCAAGTTAAATTAAAAGAAACCAAAACACCCACAAACCAGAACAAGAAAAGGTTAAAGAAATTAATCGAAGAAACACATAAACAGTTAAGATATAAACCGAAAAGTTTAGAACTTTCTCTAATTTTTCTTTTCCCTACTCCGATCCCTTTCGTTACTTAGTTCAAGACTCCAAGCACGATATAAAAGGGAGGGTTGTGGAAAAAGAATGGTTCTTTGATCCAACAAATCTCTGTAAACCTCTGCTCTGTTCATGAAGTCCAAATACCCACAAACCGGAACAACTAAAAGTTAAAGAAATTAACGAAAGAAGTCCAAAAGATTGTTTATACTTACTAGTTCAAGGCTTCAAGCTGGAGATAAAAGCGAGAGATGTGGAAAAGACTGGTTTTTGATCGACCAAACTCTGTTAAAAGCCTGTTTCTGTTCAAGGAATCCGAAGATAAAAGAAGGAATCAAAGAAGAAGAAACAGAGAGCAAGAACGTAATCAGTAGAACAAGAAAAATTGGAGAAAGCAACGAAACGAAGTAGAAGAAGAACTGTGCGAAACCGTTGAGGGGTTTGAGCGGGAACGGTCTGCTTCACTGAAGAAGACGAAGATGGCTATATATAGCATGCAAAATTTAGACTCAATAATATTTTATTATAAATCTATTTCCACCACCGCTTTTGGAGAATTTTATATTAGTTTTTAATTTTACAAAATAAAAATATTTTTATTAAATAAAAAATTTATTTAATTTAAAATTACAATTTTTATTTAAGAATAATGTTAAAACATTTTATTTGTGTGGCTTATAAAAAGTTTTATTTATTGTTAACTAGAGATTTATTTGAGGTAATATTATAGTATTATATATTTAAAACTTAATTTTATTTGAGGCAATTTCATGTCATTTTTAATTACATTTTACTCTTTTGTTATGCAATTGGTTATTTTAAAAGGAATTTCTTCTAAAAAAAATGCTTTAATTATCAAAAGTTTTTATAATTTTAAAGGAAAATATTTAAATTAATGTGGTGAAATTGCACTTTATATGAGAGAAACTATATTATTGCAAGAAAAATCTTTAGTTAAAATTTTAAATTTATTTAACAAAATATTAAAAAATACAATGATGAAATTTTTCTTTAGATGAATTAAGTGTTGACGGTGTTCAATATGAAAATGTCATGTTGAAGCTTTACATGATTCTAACTTTACAAGAATATTTCTATGAAGATGACAAATGCAAGGAAGTTGGATTCGGCTATATTGCTTTAATTATGTTTTCATGTTATTATATATCGAATTTTTATTAATTTAACCCTCCTATATTAAGAACTATTCTATAATTTGAACATTTTAAGTTTATGTTTTGTATAAATGTATGACTGAATGTTAAGTCTATGTCTTGTATGAATATTTAAAGTTTACCATTAACCTTTTGACTGAATCTTTTATTAGTTATTTAATATTATCAAAATTTGAACCATATTTTGATGATGAATTGACGAAGGTAATCATTATTTCTATAATCATCAGGAAGAGAAAAAAAATTTCTATGAGGTCATGATTGAACATTGGACTTTTGAATGTGAATCCTACAAAGATTTATACAAACTTAAGAATGAGCAAGAAAATCTTTTTAGGCTTGAAAATTTTAAGAGGCTTAAAAAGAATCATTCGTTTGATTGTGAAGGAAAAAAGTAGACAATTAAAATCAATGTAAAACGTTTTCAATTTTTGACTTGGATAATTTCAAAATACTTTTTCAAAGTCATATATGTAGTTAATTGTCTTATAAAAAGAGTCATTACTTCATCTTTTATCAATATGCCTTTTGAGATTCAAAATTATTCAAAATTATTTTCATATTTTCAAGTACATTTATATATTAAATTACTATTTTAATTATGTTCTTCTGATTAATAATTATTTTAATAGTATATTTTTTAGGATTGTATAATAACAATAAATGGCATACATATTGATGCATATTTTCATATCATACAAGGGTAAAGGAACTGATCCAATCCAAAATATTATTTGTTATTGCTCATTTGACATGCATTTTACATATGTAATAATTGAATGAAAAATTATTGCAAATGACTATCGAGTTCTTTTGAAAACAGTAACAAATATAACAAATTAAATTCTTATGCCTTCACAAAATATTATATAATTTTAAATAAACATAGTAATCATGTTTAATTTTTATTAACTTTTTGTTAATATTATATTCTTTATATGTTAGGTAAGATCTAAAAGAGGAACATCTCAAGGTCCATATAAATTGTGTTAACTACGTGCATTCTTCTTTGAGAACTATTATTCAAAAATATTTTAGCATTTTAAAAGCAAGATTTCCTGTGCTTTTAAACATGTCGAGAAGTAAAAATACATTGTTATTGCTCGTATTATGCACAATTATATTAGAATGTACAAGCAAAGTAATGAATTATTTAAAAATTGTAAAATTGTACTAAAAATAAAAAACAAATTAATTAAAGTAAAAATAAAGATTCAGTTCTCAATTAAAATATAATATTAATACAGCACAACTTCAAAGTATGTATTAAAAGTGAGGTGCAATTGCTAGACTATTCCCGACCATTGAAATGTTGATCAGAGAAAGGGTTACTTCCCCAACTGAATTGGACGATTGCCACTCTTGGTTTCACCCAATGGAGACTCGAGCAGAGTCTTGAACGTCTGTGCTGCTCTTCAACCAGATCACTTTGTAGATAAGTATAGATTCTAACTACTATTTTAGGACCATATGTATAGATGATATTAGGGTTTGGCCTTTGAGTGAATTATCTGCTAAGATTGATTGCCACTATTGTACGACCGTATAGATAAATCCTATGAAAGCAAGGATTATGTTTTTTGAAATGTATAATTTTGAAGGTTTGAGATGAATTTCTAAAGCTTTTATAGACAAAGCTTATACAAATCTATACAAGAATACAACTTCTATTGAATAGCAAAGCGAACATGGAATTATTATCCATAGTGTCCTGCTTCAAAGATTCAGTTACAGGAACTACAACAGAGCATCTGAAAGATGTTGTCTATATTCCATACCTACCAATCAATCAATCCAAATTCAACAACTGAACAACTAAAGAGACATGATCATTCTTCTGCATATAGTTCTACACAAAACAATGTGGATCATAGGTTGTTACTTCTTTGAACTGAAGGTTTCATAACCATATTTCTGACCATATTCATTAATGACTTCTGCAATATAAAATTGCCAACTCCCTGCCATCTCTTCAAGAGAAGCTGGTTCTGAGAGTTCCCCAACATGCCTGTTAAACCTCTGTCTTACCTTCTCTCCAAACTCTTCAGCCTCCTCCCTGCTCAGGTGATATTTACATTACATATCCTAAATATGAAGTTGAGACTGAATGGTCCAATGCATTATGAGTCTCCAATTTGCTTACCTCTCTTCATCATTTAAGATTACTGGAGATGATTCTGGATAATCGGCCAGAATTAGCAACCGTAGTGGAGGAAAAGGCAGCTGTAGACAGTGACAAGCATATCAGCATTCATTGCAATTTGCAAATCAAATTTCAAAATGGCCATCTTCCATGTCTTACCATTGTATCAACAAGTATCTCGAGAGGCCCACTAAGACCAACAGGAATGAAGGAAAATCTGACAATAATTCCTTCCCTCCCTCTAGTAGCATCTTCATCTGAATCCAACTCGACCACAACGTGAACTAACCTCTCATTAATTCCCTTAATCTCATCTAACAGAAGCTGCAAAAGGAAACGCAACCCAAATGGGTAGCTAATTCAGATGCTAAAAGAATTGTTAAACCTCAAAATCTGCTAAAATTCTTGAGAAATTATGGCAAGGAAAGGGAAAAGCATACTGTTTTAGTTGACTTTTGGCTGCCATCAGTAGCAGTAGTAGAACTCCCTGAGAAATTAAGTACCAAAATCAAACTCAAATGTTCATAAATGCAAATCAAAGTACAAACTCATCATTATATGAGCAAAAGAACATAAAAAAGAAATGCATTTTAATTTAAACTCATCCAGAGTCATTTTACCTGGTGTATCTGAACTACTTAACTTGTTCTCATCAAAAGAAACAACCTCAATGTCTTTATCCATCGTCCTGAGCAAAGAAGATTACAATAAGAATTTGTTACTTAACTATTAGCAAATCAAACCAATATTTCTTGAAACCACTGCATGATTCCAATATTCAGGGCCCGTTCTCACCTGAGCTTAAGGTAAATTAAAAGAATTCAAAACACCCACAAACCGGAACAAGAAAAGGTTAAAGAAATTAATCGAAGAAACACATAAAAAGTTCTAAAGAGTAAAGATATAAACTGAAAAGTTTAGAACTTTCTTTAATTTTTCTTTTTCCTAATCCGACCCTTTTCGGCACTTATTAGTTCAAGACTCCAAGCACGAGATAAAAGGGAGGGTTGTGGAAAAATACTGGTTCTTTGATCCAACAAAGCTCTGTAAAACCTCTGCTCTCTTCATGAAATCCAAATACCCATAAACCGGAACAACTAAAAGTTAAAGAAATTAATGAACGAAGTGCAAAATATTGTTTATACTTCCTAGGTCAAGGCTTCAAGCTGGAGATAAAAGCGAGGGATGCGGAAAAGACTGGTTGATCGACCAAACTCTGTTAAAAACCTGTTTCTGTTCAAGGAATCAAATAAGAAGAAACAGAGAGGAAGAACGTAACCAAGAGAGCAAGAAAAATTGGAGAAAGCAACAAACCGAAGTAGAAGAAGAAATGTGGTAAACCGTCGAGGGGTTTGAGCGGGAACTTTCTGGTTCACTGAAGAAGACGAAGTTGGCCATATATATAGCATGAAAAATTCAGACTCAATAATATTTTATTATAAACCTATTTCCACCTAATGTTTAGAGAATTTTATAATAGTTTTTAATACAAAAAAGAGTTCTATAAAATAAAAAATATTTAATTGAAAATTAAATTTTAATTTTAAAATAAAATTTAAAATTATATTAAATGTTTGTGAAATTATTTATTTGAGGCAATTTCATGTCATTTTTAATTACATTTTTCTTTTGTTATGTTATGATTTCAGGTTTTATTTTATTATATTAAATACTTTTCTTGTAAATTTAAAAATAATTATATTAAATTTATGAGAAATTATTTATTTGAGGCAATTTCATGCCATTTTTAATTACATTTTTCTTTTGTTATGTTATGATTTCAGGTTTTATTTTCTTATATTAATGTTTTTCTTGTAAATTTGTTGGACCTCTTATTTTTTTCTTTGAACTAAATACAAGTTGTTATTTATTATATAAGTCTCGTCCCTAAAATTTTTCATTTAAAACTTTTTTACTATGTTTTAAAAATTTTCATTTGTCCATTTTAAAAGGAATTTCTTCTTAAAAAATGTTTTAATTATCAAAAGTTTTTATAATTTTAAAGGAAATAATTTAAATTAATTTGGTGAAATTACAATTCATTTAAGAGAAATACATTCTTAAATATAATTAGAAAGAATAAATTATTATTGTTAAAATTTTAAATTTGTTTATCAACGTTTTAAAATATAATAATGGAATGTTTAAATTTTAAGGGTGTGTAATACGAAAAAGTTGTGAATTCTTCACTTTATAGGAATATTTTTATAAAGATGGTAGATATAAGGAAGTTAGACTCAATTACGAAGCTTTAGTTATATTTTTATGTTATTGCATATCAAATTTTTACTAATTTGACATTTCTATATTAAGAATTATTTCATAGATTGAGCATTTTAAATTATATTAAGTCCATGTTTTGTATGAATATTTTAAGTTTATGTTTGATTAAACTTTTTGACTGAATGTTTTATTAATTATTTATTGTTGGCATTTTAAATTCATGAATTTATTATCAAGTTTCAAATTAGATTTTGAAGTTGAACTGACGAAGGTAATCTTTATTTCTCTAACTGAGAAAGAAAATAAATATTTTCATTTATAAAAGCAATCATATAGAATTTACACTCTATCAAGTCGTGATTGAATATTAGAATTTTTGAATGAGAATCCTACAAAGATTCATGAAAACTTAAGAATGAGTAAGATAATCTTCTTGAGTTTATGTGACGAGTTGAAAAATTTATGAAGCTTAAAGGGAATATGTCGTTTGATTGTGGTGAAAAAAGTGACAATTTTCTTGATGATTATAGGGTATAGTAAGACAACTAATGGCAATGCAGAATGCTTTCAATATTCCACCTATACAATTTCAAAGCACTTTCTCAAAGTTTTAAATGCAATTAATCATCTTACAAAAAGAGCCATTACTCTACCTTCTTTTGCCAATGCACCTCTTGAGATTCAACATAATTCATTTTTTTTTTCATATTTTTAGGTACATTTATATATTTAATTAATATTTTAATTAATAATTATTTTAATATTTTATTTTATTTTTTAGGAGTGCATAGAAGCAATAAATGGTACACATATTGATACACATGTTCCGATCGATGAACAAATATTATATAGGGGTAAAAGAACTGATTCAACCCAAAATATTATGTGATGTTCATTTAACATGCGTTTTACATATTTAATAGTCAGATAGAAAGGTATTGCAAATGACTATCGAGTTTTTTTTTTTAAATATTGGCAAATCTCATGAATCAATTTCTTATGTCTCCATAAGATATTATATTATTTTAAATAAACATATTAATTATGATTATTTTTAATAACTTTTTGTTAATATTATGTTGTTTATATGTTAGGAAAGTTCTATTTAGTTGATTCAGGTTTTTAAAAAAAAGAAATTTGATTAAATGAATAAATAGAGGTTACAAATACAAGAGAGTTCCGGGATAAGAGCACTGAAACTACACAAACAAGAGAGCCTATCCCATCATATTAGCAGTAAACATTGTAAGAAAGAAGATGCATTATGAAAAGCTACTTTCCAAGTAGGTCCTTAGATGTGAAGAGAGGAGCGTAGTGTTGGGCTGCATCGTTGTTGTAGCTTCTTCGTCAGAATGATCTGCTGAACCTCTGTTAAAATTGAGGAAATGAGGCACTCCTTCGTGGATGATTGATGTTTGAATCTTCGGAGATTTCGCTCTCCATAACTTGTAGATGCAAACGCCCAGAACAATGATGTGGATAGGTGATTGCGCAGTAAAACCTTCTGTACTCTCCAAGATGGTTGTGCCTGGATTCACCCAATAACAAGAAGTAGTGACACAATTCCAAATTATCTTGTTGAAAGGACAACAAAAAAGAGGTGATTGCAAGATTCACTCTGCATAGAGCACATTGGACAATTGATGTCCATATGGATATAAGGAATTCGGTCCGCTGTAGAGAGTTTGTTCTAAATAGCTAACTAGTAGACGAAAGATATCCTCAGCATTAAGAATTTATTCCATACCTTAGAGGCCCAAGGGACTGCAGGTCGATGCTTGCGTAAGTTATCAAAAAGGACACTGTTAGTGACCTTCTTAATAGGAATACCTTTCCAAAAAAAAGATATCCGTTTCAGATGGGGCGGGAAGATAGCTAGGTTGAAATTGCATTAGACTTTTGGGAAAATTCCAGCCATTACCTTCAATGAATGAGTTCATCTGGGTTCTGAGAGGGAAACCTGAAGACGCTTTTAGAAAAGGCATCAAGCGAATTAAGGGCCCCCTATTGGACCAATTGTTAAACCACTGGGAAACTAGGTGGCCATCCTTTATCTTACAGGAGCTTTCATGATGGACAACATCTCTCAATTTCAACATCTGAATAAGAAAACAAGAGTGTGTACTTTTCGGTTTGATTGCCCAAATGCTAATCCCCTTAAGGAAATATGCGTGAAGCCATTTGACCCACAAACTCTTCTTGTCCTCTAAGATCCACCATAGTCTTTTGAGAATGAGGGAATGATTAGCAGCTTTAATGGAGAGAATGTTCAGTCCTCCTTCTTGTTTCGTAAAATAGATATCGGCCCATTTCACCTTTGCAGCACCCGGAGAACCATTTAGATGACTCCACAGAAAAGATCTGAGAATTCTTTTTATATCTTTGATAACACTTTTGTGGTAAGAATATATGAGAGCTCTAGTACACATGTAGGGAATTTAGGACGGATTTAATGAGTTGGAGCTTACCCGCATAAGAAAGAGTTTTGTTCACTCAAGATTTTACTCGCATTTGTATCCTGTCCAATAGAGGTCTGCATTCTAGAAAGGTTAGCCTCTTTGTCGACATGAGAAGGCCAAGGTAAATCAGAGGGAGAGTTTGCAATCTCATTCCAGTTGCTTCCGTAATATTGCACTTCATGTGAGCTGCACTTTTAGACAGTAAGAAAAGGCTTTTGTGTGGATTAATATGAAGTCCAGAAGTTTGCTTGAAGACATTGAGGGAGTGCATAAAGGAGCGAATGGATTCCACATCAACCCTGCAAAAAAGAAGAAGGTCATCTGCAAAACAGAGATTGGTTATACCAATATGTCTGGATTTCTTTCACCATATTGAAATAAGAGATATCATTTAAGAGATTATAAAAGAAGATGAAAATCTCAAGATTCATAAGAATTGCTAAATATAGACATTCTTCGTTCAGAAATATTATTAAAAGATGTTTTAACATTCTAAAAGTAAGAAATAATCCAGAATTCTTGTCTTAAACAATGTAATTTACAAGCTACTTCTATCAAGGATATATAAGGTTGAGATCCCAAAGGAGCTCATCTCTTTAATTTATAAAATTTTATCATATACAATTAGTATGTAAATTTCTTTAATTATATAAATATGAATATATTCTATTTCTAACATAATGAGAATTGATTAATTTAAAAACATAATATAATATATTAAAATAATAAACATAAGTAATAAAAAATGATAAAACTAAATATATTCCTTTTTTAGTTTTTTAATTACAAATTTCAAGTAAATAATTTTTCTTTTGAGTTTTTATATTAAAAATAGAAAAGAAAAATACCAATTAAAAATTACAAATTAGAAACAAACGCCCTATATATAAGCTGGCCCACTATGTACATGTTCAGAAGAAAAGGACGGGTTGCTCTGCTTCTGCCTTTGCTTTGGTCACTCTCTTTTGCCGTCCTCATTTGTGATCTTACAAGACACCCAAAATCAACACCATCTGTTGTTTCGATACGATATATCTGGCTTTTTCCGGAGCTGGGTTATTTCTTTCTTTGCTTCTGACGAGCTTTTGTCTGCGTTTTCAGACTGTAGTCAACTTCTTCTTCTGCTTCTTCATTTGATACTCTGTTCCTCACTGGTAAGCGTTTTTTTGTGTGTTTCATTAATATTCCTTCTGTTCCTATACCAGTATTTACCGGTCAAGATCGAATTCCAAGCGTTTGGACGTGAAATTCCAAGATTTAGAGGACCTTTTGCGTTACTTTCCATTTTAACGTGAATGTTTGTCACGAATTATTGATATCTTGTGCTTGATATATTTTAGGAGGTGAAATTTCAAGCTTTAGAGGACCCTTTTGCTTGCTTTCTATTTTAACGTGAATGTTTGTCACGAATTCTTGATGTGTTGTGTGGTTAATGTTGTAGGAAGTGAAATTCCAAGCTTTGGAGGACCCTTTGCTTTGTTTTCCATTTTATCTTGAATTTTTTCATGAATTTCCGATATACTGCGAGATTAATGTTGTAGGCTTGCTAGGTACTTAATCTAAAACGTCTAACTTTAATTACCATCAACTTCTTTCTTCTGTCTATTTGAAGAT
>JAOQMQ010000194.1:1569353-1598569 GCA_027563845.1 Erythroxylum subrotundum
CAAGTTGGATCCAAGAGCAAAGAGAGCTCTATTTATGGGCTTTAGCACTGGTGTGAAGGGATATCGACTTTGGTGTCCAGATGAGAAGAAATTTATTGTAAGCAGAGATGTGACTTTTGATGAGACTGTTATGGTTAATCAGAACAAGCATGAAGGGGAAATTGAAGCAACCAAGACCATGAGTAGTTTAAAGCAGGTGGAGTTATTGAAGACTCCAGTTGATCCAGTAAGGTCTGATGTTACAGACATTAGTCCTACAGTTGATTTTGATGATGAGGACGAGGTTAATGAAGAGGAGGTACCTACCCAAGAACCTCCACAACAACAAGATTCTATTGCCACCAGAAGATCAAGAAGGGAAATTCGAAAGCCTGCTCGGTTTACTGATATTGTGGCATATGCATTTCCAGTTATTGAAGATGATATTCCATCCACATACAAAGAAGCTGTCAGGAGTTTAGAGAGCATGGAGTGGAAGAAATCTATGGATGAGGAGATGAATTCTGTTCATAAAAATAAGACTTGGAAGCTGGTTTAGTTACCAAAAGGGAAGAAAGAAATTGGTTGTAAATGGGTATATGCTAAGAAGATGGAATCTTTGGGAAAAGACAATGTAAGATTCAAAGCCAGATTGGTAGCCAAAGGTTATGCTCAGAAGGAAGGCATTAACTACAACGAGGTATTCTCTCCTGCAGTAAAACATTCTTCTATTCGTATTTTGTTGGCTTTGGTTGTGTAGTTTGACCTTGAGTTGGCCCAACTTGATGTCAAGACGGCGTTCTTACATGGTGATTTGGAGGAAGATATTTTTATGTCTCAGCCAGAAGGGTTTAAGGTTGTTGGCAAGGAAAATTGGGTTTGCAAATTGCAAAAATCATTGTATGGTTTGAAGCAGTCTCCAAGACAATGGTACAAGCAATTTGATAGGTTTATGATTGAGCAAAAGTACACAAGAAGTCATTATGATCATTGTGTATACTTTCGCAAGCTACAAGATGGAACCTTTATTTATTTGCTTTTATATGTTGATGATATGCTTATAGCATGTAAAAGCAAAGTGGAGATTGAAAGATTGAAGACTCAACTGAGTAATAAATCTGAGATGAAGGACTTGGGAGAAGCTCGGAAGATACTAGGTATGGAAATTGAAAGAGATAGAGCAAAAGGTAAGATTGGTCTGTGTCAAAAGCAGTATTTGAAGAAGGTACTACAACGTTTTGAGATGAATGAAAATTCAAAACCGGTTAGTACACCTCTTGCTCCTCATTTCAAACTTAGTGCTTCTATGTCTCCTAACACAGATGAGGAGAGTCATTACATGGCTAAAATTCCATATGCAAGTGCTGTTGGTAGTTTGATGTATGCTATGGTGTGTACTAGGCCTGATATTTCACAAGCTGTTAGTATTGTCAGTAGATATATGCATAATCCAGGAAAAGGGCATTGGCAAGCTGTGAAATGGATTCTACGGTATATTCTAGGTACTGTGGATGTTGGTTTATTATTTCAGCAAGATGAAGTTACTGGTAAATGTGTTGTTGGATATGTAGATTCTGATTATGCAGGTGATTTGGACAAGCGTAGGTCCACTATAAGTTTTGTATTCACTTTTACTGGAGGTCCAGTGTGTTGGAGATCAACTTTGCAATCTACAGTTGCTTTATCAACTACTGAGGCAGAATACATGGCAGTAACAGAAGCTATTAAAGAAGCTATTTGGCTTCAAGGGTTGCTTGATGACTTAGGGGTCCATCAGGACCATGTGGATGTTCATTGTGACAGCTAGAGCGCTATTTATTTAGCAAAGAATCAAGTTCATCACGCACATGCAAAACACATTGATGTGAGGTTCCATTTTGTTCGTAAGATTATTGATGAGGGAGATATTCTTCTTCAGAAGATTGGGACCGCCGACAATCCTGCTGATATGTTGACAAAACTAGTTTCGTTACTCAAGTTTAATCATTACTTAGACTTGATTGGCATTTGTAAAATTTGTTGATTGTCCCGTAGGGGATTGAGAGACGACCATTGGGAATTTCATTTCGAAGATTTGAGCCAAGGTAGAGATTGTTGAGTATTGGCTCAAAGAAAGTCAGAAATGGCAGCTTGCAAAGTCAGAAATTGAAGCTTCTCAAAGCCAAAAATTGAAGCTTGCTTTCGGTAATTGTTGACTCATCAATAGTGGCTTGATTTTTTGATGGAGTTTGGTGCAGCTAGCTTTGACATTCACCCATGAAATTCTCTATAAAAGAGAAGCAACAACAATGAAGGAGAAATGAAAGCACAAGATTTCTGGTGTGAGAAGAAAGGAGTTGTTTAGTGGTGAGAGAGTAGAAAATTTCCGAAGGAGAAGAGAGAGAAGAATAGTGAGATAGAGAGAAGAAAAAATATATATATTTTTTTCTCTTTTTTTTTAGTAAGAGTGGGTGAGCTTGGTTAATTTGGGTCTTTTGGAAAATTAAGTGATAAACACTATTGTATGCTCTCATTGATTATAGTGAAATATTCAGTCGTCTCCAAACTGGACGTAGGTGTCGCCGAACCAGTATAAAAATCTTGGTGTTCTTGTTGCTATTTTATTTTTCACTCCGAATTTATTAATGTTTCCGCACAACATCATATACTTGCGATACACAAGGAAGAAGAAATGGTGTGTGAGAAAAGACTTGATGAGGAAATTAAATCCAATGATAATACATGCCAACAGTGTGGTGCTTTCTTCAATAAGCCTGCTTATTTGAAACAGCACATGCAAAGTCATTCACTCGAGGCACTTCTATTCTTGCTCGTGTACCTGAAGATGTTGATAGCTGTTCTCAATACTTGAAACTAGAGGAATGAAGGAGTATCATTGGGGTTTAATCATACTTCTTTCATAATTATGTTAATATTAGCATTTTTGGATGTTATTGAATTAGTAACTTTGCAGGAATTCATTCTTTTGTTAATGACAAAAAAATTGGATATGTGGCGTGAAGCATTGGATCCCAATATCAGAACTCCAAAATGCACGAGGCTAAAAGCATGGACTTGAGTGGACCAGTATCAGGAGGGGTGTCCACCTGAGAAGCTCCATCAAGCAAGCCTCAATCACGTGTGGGTTTAATTTGAGGTTTGAAAGCTTATTTGAATTGGTATTGAGCTTTATTTTAGCTATCTATGGAATGTTATTAATAATACTTCTGTATGCTTGTGATTTTGCAGCGACCTTTTACTTGTCCTGTTGATGACTATTATGCCAGCTATAGAAGGAAAGACCACTTAACTCGCCATCTTATACAGCATGAAGGGAAACTCTATAGGTGTCCAATAGTGAGTTGCAGTCGCGAATTTTCATTCGCTGATAATGTGAAGAGACATGTGAGAGAACTCCATTGTGCAGACTCCCCCTCTGTTAGTCAGGAGGAGTATGCTTGCCCAGAAGCAGGTTGTGGCAAGGTGTTCAGATATCCTTTGAAGCTGAAAAAACATGAAGACTCGCATGGCAAGTTGCTTGTCCATACAATTCCATTATACTCTTTCCTGTTTTAGTATTTGTATTGGTTGCTGGGACATTCATATAGACGGTTGCGCAATAGTTATTCTTTTAGAAATAGTAGAATTTGTATTCCTTCTCTGTTCATGTTTTTGTTGGACACTTTCAAGCATATGGAATTCTTGCAACTTCCCTGCTGATGTAATTCTGCTAATAATCATTTCATTGCAGTTAAACTGGATTCGGTAGAGGCATTTTGTTTGGTATGAAGCATTTTTCCAATGATAAATGTTTAAAGGCCCATGTCAAGTCCTGCCATCGGTATATTACTTGTGAGGTTTGCGGGACTAAACAGCTAAAAAAGAACATCAAGAGACATCCATGAAGCAGGAGGCACCTTGGCCGAGAGTATTAAATGCCATTACAAGGATTGCCAACAAAGATTTTCAACTGTAATACACTTTTTCATTTTATGATTTTCATTCCTTGTGCTCTCAATTGTGAATGAAATAATCTTCGGTTGATTCTTTGGCCCAGAAAACAAATCTTAACCAGCATGTGGGAAGGTGGTGCACCTTGATGTCCGCCGTTTTGCATGTGGGTTTAAAGGTTGTGACGCGAGGTTCACATACAAGCACGTTAGAGACAAGCATGAAAAATCTAGGTGCCATGTCTATACTCCAGTAAGTTTCCTGCTTTATTTAGACACATCATCAAGCTTGGAACCTTAATGTCTCCTGCAGAATAACTGATATTTGATCTTGGTACAGGGCAAATTTGAACCATCTGATGAGCAATTTAGGTCCAAACCAAGAGGTGGGAGGAAGAGGAAATTCCCAACTATTGAAATGTTGATCAGAAAGTGGGTTACTCCCCCTACTGAATTGGACGATTGTCACTCTTGGTTTCAGCCAATGGAGACTCGAGCAGAGTCTTGAACTTCTATGCAAGCTGCTCTTCAACCAGATCACTTGTAGATAAGTATAGATTCTAACCACTATTTTAGGACTATATGTGTAGATGATATTAGGGTTTGGCTTTTGAGTGAATTATCTGCTAAGAATGATTGCCACTATTGTATGACAATATAGATAAATCCTATGAAAATAATGATTATGTTTTTTGACGTCTGATTTTGAAGGTTTCAGTTGAATTTCAAAGCTTATGCAAATCTACACAACATGGACTTATTATCCATAGTGCCCCGTAGCAAAGATTTAGTCTACATGAATAACAGCAGAGCATCTGAAAGATTTTGTCTATCTATATTCCATATCTATCTCTATCAATCAATCAATCTAAATTCAACAACTCACCAACTAAAGGGATATGATCATTCTTCTGCATATAGTTCTATAAAAAATTGTGGATCCTATTACTTCTTTGAACTAAAGGTTCCAACACCAGCTTGCTGAGCATATTCATTAATGACTTGTGCAATATAAAATTGCCAACTCCCTGCCATCTCTTCAAGACAAATTGGTTCCGAGAGTGCTCCAATATGTTTGTTAAACCTCACTTTTACCTCCTCTGATATCTTTTTAGCCTCCTCCCTGCTCAGGTGATGATAGTTATATTATATATCCTAAATATGAAGTTCCAGACTGAATGGTTCAATGCATTATGAGTTTCCAATTTGCTCACCACTTGTAACCCTTTAAGATTACCGGAGAGGATTCTGGATAATCGGCCAGAATTAGCAACCGTAGCGGAGGAAAAGGGAGCTGTAGACAGTGACAAGCATATAAGCATTCATTGCAAATCAAATTTCAAGATGTCCATCTTCCATGCCTTACAATTGGATCAATAAGTAGCTCGAGAGGTTCAGTAAGATGAACAGGAAGGAAGTAACATATGACAGCAATTCCTTCCCTGCCTCTAGCAGCATCTTCATTTGAATCCAACTCGACCGAAACGTGAATTAACCTCTCATTAATTCGCTTAATCTCATCTAACAGAAGCTGCAAAAGGAAACACAACCCAAATGGGTAGCTAAATCAGATGTTAAAAGCATTTTTAAACCTCAAAATATGCTAGAATTCGTATGAAATTATGAGATAGCAGGGAAAGGAAAAAAGCATACTGTTTTAGTTGACTCGGGGCTGCCATCAGTAGCAGAAGTAGAACTCACTGAGAAATTAAGTACGAAAATGAAACTCAAATGTGCATAAATGCAAATGAAAGTTCAAAGTCATCATCATATAATCAAAAGAACATAAAAAAGAAATGAATTTCAAATATAATTCGGATTCTGCATTTCATTTAAACTCGTCCTTACCTGGTGTATCTGAACTAGTTGTTCTCATTAAAAAAAACAATCTCAATGTCTTTATCCGTCGTCGCGAGCAAAGAAAATTACAATAAGAATTTGTTACTTAACTATTAGCAAATCAAGTCAATATTTCTTGAAACCATTGCATGATTCCAATATTCAGGGCCTCTTCTCACCTGACCTTAAGGTAAATTGAAAGAAATCAAAACACCCACAAACCAGAACAAGAAAAGGTTAAAGGAATTAATCGAAGATACACATTGATATAAACCAACAAGTTTAGAAAAGGTTAAAGAAATTAATCGAAGAAACACAAAAATTCTAAAGATATAAACCAAAAAGTTTAGAACTTTCTTTAATTTTTCTTTTTCCTAATCCCACCCTTTTCGGTACTCAGTAGTTCAGACTCCAAGCGAGAGATAAAAGGGAGGGCTGTGGACAAAGACTGGTTCTTTGAAACAAAGCTCTGTAAAACCTCTGCTCTGTTCATGAGATCCAAATACCCACAAACCGAACAGCTAAAAGTTAAAGAAATTAATGAAAGAAGTGGCAAATATTGTTTATACTTACTAGTTCAAGGCTTCAAGCTGGAGATAAAAGGAGGGATGTGGAAAAGACTGGTTTTTGATCGACCAAACTCTGTGAAAAACCTATTTCTGTTCAAGGAATCAGAAGAAAGGAATCAAAGAAGAAGAAACAGAGAGCAAGAACGTAATCAGTAGAGCAAGAAAAACTGGAGAAAACAAAAAAAACCAAGTAGAAGAAGAAATGTGGGAAACCGTTGAAGGGTTTGAGCGGGAACGTTCTGCTTCACTGTAGACGACGAAATTAGCTATATATATAGCATGCAAAATTTAGACTCAATAATACTTTATTATAAATCTATTTCCACCGGATGGGTTTTAGAGAATTTTATAATAGTTTTATAAAATTGAAAAATTATTTAATTTTAAATTACAAATTTTATTTAAAGATATATTTTTTTAAAAATTATTTTAATGGTTGAATATTAAAAAAAATTATTTATTTAAAACTCGAGCTTTAATTAAATTCTAATGTAATTGGGATAATATTATAATATTTTAAAATTTAAATTTATTTATATTAAATTATATGTGAAATTATTTATTCGTGGGAATTGCATATCATTTTTTAATCAGATTTAATTCTTTTGCCCTTCTTCACAACCTTGATAAATGTGAGTAAGGAGACTTGGAAAAATACGAGTGAACCTATGAATAATGACCTTGTTCAGTAGAACTGATATTTGATCTTGGTACAGGGCAACTTTTAATCTTATGATGAGCAATTTAGGTCCAGATCAAGAGGTGGGAGGAAGAGGAAATACCCGACTATTGAAATGTTGATCAGAAATAGGGTTACTCCCCCTACTGAATTGGACGATTGTCACTCTTGGTTTCATCCAGTGGAGCAGAGTCTTGAATTTCTATGCAAGTTGCTCTTCAACCAGATCACTTTGCAGATAAGTATATATATTATAACTACTACTTTAGGACTGTATGTGTAGATGATATTAGGGTTTGGCTTTTGAGTGAATTATCTGCTAAGATTGATTGCCACTATTGATATAGACGACTCCTGTGAAAATAATGATTATGTTTTTGATATGATTTTGAAGGTTTGAGTTAAATTTCAAAGCTTCTTGTAGATTTGATTATGCAAATCTATACTACTTCTATGGCATAGCAAAGCTTGCATGGAATTATTATCCATAGTGCTCTGTTGCAAAGATTCAGTTTACAAGAATTACAACTGAGCATCTGAAAGATTTTCTATCTGTCTATATACCAAACCTACCATTCAATCAATCTAAATTCAACAACTCACCAACTAAGGAGATATGATCATTCTTCTGCATATAGTTCCATACAAAAAAATGTGGATCATAGGTTGTTACTTCTTTGAGCTGAAGATCGGATAACCAAATTTCTGACCATATTCATTAATGACTTCTGTAATATAAAATTGCCAACTCCTTGCCATCTCTTCAAGACAAATTGGTTCTGAGAGTGCCCCAATATGTCTGTTAAACCTCTCTTTTACCTCCTCTGATATCTCTTCAGTCTCCTCCCTGCTCAGGTGATGATAGTTACATTACGTATCTTAAATATGAAGTTCAGACTGAATGGTCCAATGCATTATGAGTTTCCAAGTTGCTCACCTGTCGTAGGTAACCAAATCATTTATGATTACCGGAGATGATTCCGGATAATCGGCCAGGATTAGCAACCGTAGCGGAGGTAAAGGGATCTGTAGACAGTGACAAGCATATCAGCATTCATTGCAAATCAAATTTCAAGATGGCCATCTTCCATGCCTTACCATTGTATCAAGAAGTAGCTCGAGAGGTCCAGTAAGACGAACAGGAATGAAGGAACATTTGACAGTAATTCCTTCCCTGCCTCTGGCAGCATCTTCATCTGAATCCAACTCGACCCCAACGTTGACTAACCTCTGATTAATTCCGTAAATCTCTTCTAACAGACACTGCAAAAGAAAACACAACCCAAATGGGTAGCTAATTCAGATGTTAAAAGGATTGTTAAACCTCAAAATCTGTTAAAATTCATACGAAATTATGAGATGGCAAGGAAAGGAAAAAGCATACTGTTTCAGCTGACTTTTGGCTGCCATCGGTAGCAGTAGAACTCCCTGAGAAATCAAGACACGAAAATCAAAACAAATGCATTTTACCTGATTCTGCATTTCATTTAAACTCATCCGGAATCATTTTACCTGGTGTATCTGAACTAGCTAACTTGTTCTCATCAAATTCGGGTAGCTAATTCAGATGTTAAAAGGATTGTTAAACCTCAAAATCTGTTAAAATTCATATGAAATTATGCGATGGCAAGGAAAGGATAAAGCATACTGTTTCAGCTGACTTTTGGCTGCCATCGGTAGCAGTAGTAGAACTCCCTGAGAAATCACGACACGAAAATAAAAACAAATGCATTCACCTGATTCTGCATTTCATTTAAACTCATCCGGAATCATTTTACCTGGTGTATCTGAACTAGCTAACTTGTTCTCATCAAAAGAAACTATCTCAATGTCTTTATCCATCGTCCTGAGCAAAGAAATTTACAATAAGAAATTGTTAGCTATTAGCAAATAAAACCAATATTTCTTGAAACGATTGCATGATTCCAATATTCAGGCCTTCTTCTCAACTGATCTTGAGGTAAGTTAAAAGAAATCAAAACACCCACAAACCAGAACAAGAGGTTAAAGAAATTAATCGAATAAACACATAAAAAGTTCTCAAGATATAAACAGAACTTCATAACTTTTGTCTACTTTTTCTTTTTCCTACTCCGACCCTTTTCGATACTTAGTAGTTGAACACTCCAAGCAAGAGATAAAAGGGTGGGTTTTGGAAAAAAGACTGGTTCTTTGATCCAACAAAGCTCTGTACTGTTCATGAAATCCAAATTCCCACGAACCGAAACAACTAAAAGTTAAAGAAATTAATGGCAGAAGTGCAAAAGATCGTTTATACTTACTAGAAAGAAATTAATGGCAGAAGTGCAAAAGATTTTTTATACTTACTAGAAAGAAATTAATGGCAGAAGTGCAAAAGATCGTTTATACTTACTAGTTCTTCAAGCTGGAGATAAAAAGCGAGGGATGTGGAAAATACTAGTTTTTGATCGCCCAAACTCTGTTAAAAACCTGTTTCTGTTCAAGGAATCCAAAGATAAAAAAAGGAATCAAAGACGAAGCAACAAAGAGCAAGAACGTAATCAGTAGACCAAGAAAAGTTGGAGAAAGCAACAAAATCAAGTAGAAGAAGAAATGTGCGAACCTGTTGAGGGGTTTGAGCGGGAACGTTCTGTTTCACTGAAGAAGACGAAGTTAGCTATATGTAGCATGCAAAATTTAGTTATTAGTTACTATATTATTAAATAAAAAATGGACTCAACTGCTCAAATAATAAAATTTTATTATTTTATTATTCATATTAATAATTAACATAAAAATTAGTTATATATTCATCCTTCAATCCATGGGTTTTAGAGAATTTTATAATAGTTTCTATTTTTATAAAATTAAAAAATAGTTTTATAAGATAAAAATATTTAATGAAAAATTATAATTTTTGTTTAAAAATAATTTTTAAAAAATTTTGTTTTAATGGTTACATACAAAAGATTTTTATTTATTGTTAACTCGAGTTTTATTTAAATTCTAACTAAAAAATAGATTAGTAGTTAGTTCAATGTAATTAAGATAATATTATAGCATTTTTATATTTTTATTCAGTTTTGTTAGATAGTTTTTATAATTTTAAAGAAAATTATTTAAATCAATGTGGTAAATTACAATTCATTAACGTCAATATTAATGTTACGAATACCGTCAGTGGCGAAGCCAGGAATTTGTTTCAGGGGGGGCAAAAAAATTTTTTTAACCAATCCACCATGGGCAATACATTCTTTTAGGTAGGCAACCTCTATATGCATATATATCTTCTTTTTATAAAAAAAAATTTGAGGGTGGGCAAAGCGGTAGCTTCGCTACTGAATACTGTACTAAATTGGTATCAGATTAAGTTCTGGTACAGTATTGTACCTATACCAGTACTGGTTAATATCAAGTAACGTTTCGAGTAATTTTTTAAATTTATGAAATAATCTCTAATTTTTTTAAAATTACAAAATAGTTTATTATCATATTGTACAGTACGTACCGGCCGGTAAAAAATGATATTCATATCTTTGATCAATATTCAATGAGATTCCCACGAAAATGTGTGGTAAAATTACAATTCATCTGTTCTTAAATGTAATTAATTTGAAAGAGCTAGAATTAAATTTTTATATCTTCACCACTAATTCATCTGTATTATTTCATATCAAATGTTGAATATTCCTCAGAACATGAAAGGTCTCCCATTACATATACAATGTTTGTTCAGAAGGTGATGAAGAAGCAGCTAGCTAAGAACTATTACAGTTTCTTCCATACTTTGATGACTTCTTTAATAGAAGATTCCCAAGTCCTTGCCATATCTTGAAGACAAATGGGTTCTGAGAATTCACCAAGATGACTGCTAAACCTCCGGTTTATAATCACTGATAAATCACTGCTCAGGAAGTTGTTAGCGACAGATCCTAAATGTTCTTGGTTTTGCTTGAAACTAATGTTAACTAGATCATTATGAGTTTCCAATTTCTCACCTCTGAAAGACATTTGAATCATATCGTCCCGAACCGTCTTTCGAGTCATCTATGATTACTGGAGATGATGCTGGATAATTGGCAGGAACTAGTAATCGTAATGGTCGAACAGTGATCTGTAGCAGTGGCAAGGATACCAAAATTCAGTGGAAAAGATAATCAGATTTTCAAGAGGCCATCCTCAACTCTTACCATCTCACTAATCTTGTTAAACAGAATGGAGGAAAATCTGACAGTAGTTCCTTCAATGCCTCCTCCAGATAATGAAACAGCATCTTCAGATGAATCCAACTCTACCAAAATGTCAGAGAACTTCTTGTTAATGCCCGTAATCTCATCCATCAGCCTGCTGCGAATCTGCAAAATGATAAATGGATAGCTAATTTAGAGATGTTGAACAGAAAAACTTCCAGTCAATATCTAAGTGGGAAGATATAGTTTGGAAAATCATGAAGCACAAGAATTAGTCTACAGACAAAAGTAAAGATAAATCTCCACTGTTAAGGAGTTCTAAGGTGAAATTTCAATGGCTGACCAACCTCTTTCCCTGATGGACCATGAATTTGTTTTTTGGAGTTTAACATGGAAAAAGTTTTTAAGTCTTTCAGATTATGTAAACCAGCATGAAAGCTGAAATTAGAAAAAAAGGACACCTAATTTCAGATTTTGATCAGTAACTCTAACATCGTAAGCATACGTTCAAAGAGTATGCAGAAGATCTGCTAAAGCCCCTTTGACAGTCACTTCTCCGTATAATCTAGGAACTACTATACAAAAGCATGTGATCTTCAGGTTCTTCAAAGTCCACGAACAGCAAAAGGAGGAGAACCGGATAAAGCAAGCAGAATTATGAAGTAACCTTTACAAATAATGAAACAAGAGCAGGTGTTGCATATACCTGAAACCTTCGATCCATGTTTTTGGATGTTCGACTATCTGATTCACATACGTTATCTGCAGTATTAAGTGCCTCTGGAGATGATAATTTTACCTAGAAAAGGATTGTAATGTAACAACTCAAAATCTGCTACATAATGTTTGAATGGAAAACCACTGCCAAGGTAAATGTTATCTTTTAGGACTTACAGAACTTTTATTCAACAGAGAGAGTAAACATCAGAAGATGATAATCAGCATGAAATTATGAGATTCCAAGAAATAAGACTCATACTGCTTTATTAAAGTGTTGAATTAGTTCCACTGTATCAGCTGAACTTTGGCAGGCATCAGTAGCAGTGGCAGAACTCTTCTCTGAGAAGTACCAAAATCAAAACCAATGCTCATAATGTAAACTCATCCAGTTGATAAAAACATTAGTATGATTGGAGCAGATGTGACAGAAATATAAACTGCCAACAACTCAAGCAGATGTGCACAAGAAAAACATTACATTGTTCATCAAAATCAGTATTTTGATTGAAATATCTTGTATAACACACATCAATATATGTACATTTCCCACATTTGTATACAATATAATTGCAGATAAATATATGTTTTCTACCAGAAACAAATAGGAAAGAAAGCACTAAATGTTTATAGACACTGATTTCAATTCATTGTCAAATAAGGTCCGACCTGCACCTAACCATATTTCGACCCGGGATCAATCCATAGATATCAATAGAAAAAAAAGAAAAAAGGCACTCATGTGAATGAAAATCTGTTACAGTCTATCAGACTTGATACTAGACACAGGTTTTGCCCTGGAAATATGGTTGGAACAATTATATTAAGGTTAATACAAACTAAGTGCATCAAACTTGCACAAGTTCTGCGAGCCTCCACGATCTTACTGAAGTAAGGAAAAGTGATTATGATCAAATAATGACATAAATCCCGAGATATTGTTTCCATATATTGGGAACAAAGAACAAATTAGACTAAAATTCGAAGAAAAAAAGCATCTATGTATGTCCAAAACTTGTATAAGAACATAAAAAGAAATGCATTTCAGGTATATAGCAGGTTCTGCATTTTGTATAAGTCGTCTGGAATCATTTACCCCGTGTACCTGAGCTATTGGACTTGTTAACATCACAAGAACCAATCTCAGTATCTTTATCCATCTTTCTGAGGAAATAAATTACAACAACACTATGTTACTTAACTATTAGGAAATCAAACCATTATTTCTTGAAACCAATGTATCATACCAACACTCAAATTTTACTATAATTTGATCTAAAGGTGGTTCAAAAGAAATCAAAATACCCACGAACTAAAACAAGTAAAAGTTAAAGAAATTAATAGAAGAAGTTATGGAAAAATACTGCTTCTTGATACTTACCAGTTCAAGGGTTCAAGCACGAGATAAATGGCAGAGTTATGGAAAAATACTGCTTCTTTGATCCAAATACCCACAAAATGAAACAACTAGAAGTTGAAGAAATTAATGGAAGAAGCAGAATAAGACACAAAGAAACACTTAACTCAAATGGGTCACAAGCAACAAACCGAAAGATTAAAACTTTCACTACTTTTCTCTCTTCCTACTCCGACCCTTATTCATACTAACCAGTTTCAAGTCCTCAAGCTGGAGATAAAAGCGAGGGATGTGGAAAAGACTGGTTTTTGATCCAACAAAGGTCTGTTAAAACCTATTTTCTGTTCATGAAATCCAAATATGAAAAGAAGAAAGCAAAGAAGAAGAAACAGAGAGCAAGAACGTAATCAGTAGAGGAAGAAAAATAGGAGAAAGCTACAAAACCAAGCAGAAGAAGAAATGGGCGTAACTGTTGAAGGATTTGAGCGGGAACGTCTGTAACATAGAAGAACACGAAGTCACTATACATAGCATGCAAAATTTGGGTTATTAGTTATATTTACATTTAATAAAATTAAAAATTTTAAAATATAATTAAAAAATTTCTATAAATAAAAAAGTATTAAATAAAAATTAATCATTTTATTTTAATTTAATTTATAAAAATTGATTAGCTTATAAAAACATATCGATTTATTAACAAATTGAGAACTTTTTAATCGTAAATATTATTAAAATAAATCAAATTTGAGAGTTAAAAATTAAACTAGCTAATTAATCGGTTCAAAGTTTTTACCGTTGAATTGATTAAAATGATTTAACTTTTTAATCATTATTATTAAATAAAAAATAGAATTAATTGCATTACAAATTATTAAAACTTTGGTAAATAAAGAAAATTTTATTCATTTTTTAATAATTACTTATTAATTACAAAAAATTAATTTATTTATATTTATATTGACAAATCTCAAGTCAACAATATTTTTTATTTGTCTTGTTGACTTGAGATTTATTCAGATTTCTAATTTTATTATGCAATTAAAGTATATTAATGCACTCATCTCATAGTTTTATTAAGTTTAATAGATATTTTGGTAATTTATTTGAAGCCATCTTATGTAGTGTTCATTATACCTTACAGTTTGTCATATTATGATTTCATATTTTATTTTGTTATATTAATAATCTTTTAAAGTGATTATGACTGAGCTTATTGATCTTTCCTCTTTTTTCTATTTTTATTATTCATCTTGTTATATATATTCTGAAATTGACAGTACAAATTTGAATTAATCAGATTTTAAATAATGTTCAGATTTAAAAAGATTACCATGAATGCAATAATAAAGTATTTTTGATTCTGAAATTTTAAAAAGATTAGAGTAAATATTTATTTTAATTAATGTTTTAAAAATAAACTAGTTCGACCGGTTTAATAATAAAAACTTTGAACTGGTCTAATTTTTAATTCGGTTTTTAACTTTTTGGTTCAATTCAGTTTAATAATTTTAATTGTTAAAAATTGATGAGTTAATTAATTAATTGACCAGTTTTTATAAACTAAGTTTATTTTTCAATTAAACTTTAAATTTTTCGATCAATAAAAATAATCTTCTTCGATCATCCTCTAAAATCTTTAATTCTATTTAATTTTTAACTGATTTTAAGATAATTTAATACCGATTAAATATTTTAAACCTTAAATTTCTTGCGAGCGAGTTTAATTTGGTTTTCAAAACATTAATTAGCTCTTATGCTTAACTTTTTCAACTGTTTTTTTATTCCCACTAACTGCTGTATTTGAACAAGAGAATATTTAAAAGTAAACAAATAATTTGCATGAAAACTAGGAAGAACAATTTCTTCTCTTCTTGTTTGATCACTAAGAAAGCCGAAAAGCTCATAATCCTAGTTTCAGGGTCAGCGACGGTCCTGCAAAATCCTGTTTCTGGTTTCCCGGAACACTAGTTCCTGGAAGACCAGCATTGGCAATACTATTCAGATTATTGGCAGCAAAAGAACCTCCAATATCATCAATTCTTGGCCTAGCAACCCAAAAACTGTTGTTTAGTGTGGATGGGTACATAACAGTCGATCCGTACTTAGGTTCTGGAACACGGAAACCCGAGTTATGTGCAGGTTTCTGGATCATAGAGTGCATGTTAACACGTAGAGGTGATCTACAGGCAGGAACATGAACAGGAACAAAACCTGACAGGTGTGGGAATTGATACTGGGAACTAGTATTGTTCATGAGCCCAAACCAGGCTGATTCCAGTTCTTTCCCATGTTTCAGGAGTGCTCTTTGGCGTTTGTGGGCATTTTGATGGCCTCCCAGTGCTTGTGAGCTGCTGAACTTCTTCTGACAGAATTTGCAAATGAAGGATCTGTTCTCTGCCTTCTTTTCACTGCCCTCACCTGGCAATTCCAAACTTTTTGGAACGTTTCTTCTCAGGAAATCCAACATTTCTTGTTCTTTTCTTGGATTCAGTATCAACTTCAAGACCCTTCCCAGATAGCTTGAGATCAAGCCAAGAATCTTTTTCAGGATCAACCTGGAGTTGACCTTTTGTGTTGATGGTGTAAAACAGTAGTGTTGGATGTGGAAATGAATTGTAGGATAGGGCAATTTATAGAGTTAAAATTGAAGTTTTGCATCTTCTAGAGATAGAAGTTGCATCCTTGGAAGATGGAAAATTAATAAAGTAGGAAACCTTGATGAGTTCTTTAATCTCTAATATGCATCCAATTACTACTTTTTCCTAGTTAGGGTTGGCAAATTAAGCATGTTCTATATTCAACGAGTCATACTCGAATAGATCGAACTTTAAAACGAGTTCAAACTTGAAAATGTTCACCCAATTCAGATAATTCATCAAAACAGTATTATTTTGGTGAATTATTAAAATGACATTATTTTAGTCTCGATCTTAATTTGATTAAGATCCATATTGAGAATAAGTCATTCATTTATAACTCAGTTTACTCGAACATATTATTTTTCATATTTTTAACTTATTTTAAAGTTTAGAAAACTATCTTACTATCAAATCAATTTCCAAATTATTGATTATAATCAATTTTATAATTTCCAACCAATTACCAGCAAAATTGTCATAAATGACCAGGCAACTATAATAAAAATGTCTTTGCCATTTGTTTCTCTTCTAGATCTTCTCAAGTTTTCTTGCTTAGTCAGTGAAAAATTTTGGAATTGCTACTTACAAAAGAAAACTATATATAGGTGAATTAATCACACTATTAGGTATAAATTTAATAAATTTTTATATACCCAAATAAATCAATTAATTTTTATTTAGCAATATCTTTTTTTATTTAAACTTCAAATTCTTCGATGAGTAAGGACAATCTTTGTCAATTATAGTTCAAATTCTTTAATTTTATTTAACCTTTAGTTAGTTTTATGATAGTCTTGCTGAGATATGGAGCTTGATAAAATAATTTGGACTTTATACCAAGCCCATGATCGCGGATTAGGTCTTTTGTATTCTCCTGGGCGTATAAATACGTTGTATTCTCCTACTGTACTGACATCGAAAATAATTCATAGCGAATAAAATCTCTAGCCGCCCGTGGACGTAGCCATACTTTGATAAATCATGTAAATCTGTGTGTGTTTTGCTATTTTCACACTTATTTCTTTGGTTATCGTGATTGATCGTTCGTAACAGGTCTAATACCAGTTGAATATAACCTTAAACTTCTTCTTTTATTGATTTAACTTCTAGTCTGTTTTTTAAAATATTGGTCTCTAAGCAATATGGTCATAATTAATCAGCAAATAATATTGAAATTATTAATTAATTTATGAAAATTTGATATTTAATTATATTTCTTAAGTAAATCAAAGTCTAAACAATGTTGGTAACAAACATTGAATTGGATCTAGTTTTAAGAAAAAGTGACATCATATCATTTAATATTTTAAATGATTTGATTTAAATTAATTCAATTTTTTGATTAATTTAGAATTTTATTTGTTATCTTAAATTGGGTCGAATTTAAACTAATTTTTTATGCCTTATTAAAGGACTAGTTGGGCAAAGTATAACAAGATAAAACAAAATTTATTAAAGAAAAAGCAACACATAATGATTACTAAACTATTATCAAATTAATGAGAAAAGGTTAAATAATCAAAGCCTAAGTGACAAATCAAGTCCCAAGCTTCCACTTTGGTGACTCTGATTCTTCTTGGAAATCATGCTAGCTTCTTCTCGATACCCACTAATCTCCAGAGACTGAAACCCTCCATTTCGCAGTTGGTGTATTGCAGATTGCTGCTGCTCCACAATCGTTTGCTTTGACCAACCATTGTTGAGACCGTGACCAAAACCTCTGTGAAGATAATGGCTACTATAGGGTTTCTGAATCATGGACCGAAAGTTAAACCCTGAGCCTAAGTTTTTTGCTGGAGAAGAATGCAAATGAAACCTTGAGATCTCTGATGCATATGGATATAACATGTACTTGGCCTGGTCATAGTTAGCCATAGCAGCATCATTCATCAACTTTTCTCTCTTCTCTATTGCTCGCTCGCGTCTGTGGGCGTTTTGATGACCACCTAAGGCCTGTGAGGTCGAGAACTTGTTCTTGCAGTACTTACACTTGAATATCCTCTTCGAACTCTCTTTTGAAGAACACCCTTCGTAGAAATCCATCAAGTTCAGATCGAACTTTGGTCTCTTATTGGTGTCTCCATTACTGGGGCTTGGATCCAATGACTGGGTTGATTCTGGTTCGCTGGTTTCTGGTGTGACTAATACGTTAGTGGACATATTTTTCAGGGAACCTTCAAGCCTTTCCTGCTCAAGAGAAGACATTGAAAGAAACAGATTAAAGAGATATGAGAGCTAAGTGGGGTTTAGGGTTTGAGACAAAGGAGTTATTTAGCTACTTGTATTTTATAGAGGAAGAAGGTAAATTCTGAATTTTCCATTTATGGAAGTAAATCTCTTCTTGCATGTAATGAAAAGACATTACAAGAAAAATAATTAAGAGACCTTAGTTTAAAAAGCTTTTTCACTTTTGACAACTCGGTTAATCTTTGATATGATTCACCTTAAATGGTGGGATACTAATAAATGTTTAGTTCTAAAGTTTAATGAGTAATTAGCTTGATTAAGATAAGTTTTGTGATAATTTCAAGAGTAAAAGATGTAAACTTCCCTTATAGTTTAAGAAAATTTCAAAAAAGTCTATAATTTTTAAATTTGACTTTTTTGAAATTTTTGAAAAAACTATATTTTTTAAGTTTTTCATAGAAGTCCATTTCTTAGACTTTTAGTTAAAAAATAATGATAAAACACACATAATATGAACATCAAATGTGGACTAATCAAATGTTATTTAACATTTGATGACGATTAAACCAAATTCTTAAAATCGAACCGAATTAATTAAATCTAACTTAAGCCAAAAATTTTATCATAATTATCTTAAATAATTAATTTAAGTCAAATTTAATTTGTTTGGATCATGTTTAAACGTTAAGTTGAGTTATTATATTAGTGACATTTTATTAGTTTATGTATAATATTCATACTATATGTGACTATATAAGAGGTCTACCTCTTTTACCTTAATTACAATTTCCCTTTTAATTATTTGGTGACTTAAGCACCATGCATAATTATATTTCCAATTTCGTGTCTATCTTAATGATGATTCTAATCTCAAGCTTTGTTTTTATTAGAAGATTAAGATACACTGATAAGGCATATATATATTTCTTTTGACTTTGGACCAAAAAGGGGATTTGTTTTGAAATTTGAACTTTTGGGATGGTTATAATTAATGAGTTAAATTAGCTTCCATATTTGGAACTAAACTAGTTAATTATTTAGTCCCAAGCTTGAATTGATGTTTTTCTTGTTTTCTAAAATCATTTTTAAGTTCAAAGTGTCCTTATTATTTTTTTATATGAAACATTTTACAAGTGATCATTTTCATTTTATTTGTTTTTAAGGTCCAAAATTATGAAAATTAATTTTAGGGTTAATTACATAAAAAAAACTCAAACTTTTGTCAAATTTTTAATTATAATGCGAACTTTAAAAAATTATAATAAAATGCCGAAACTTTCAATTTTTTTTCAATTTTAGCGCGAACTTCAAAAAATAGCAATAAAATACTCAAACTTTCAAATTTTTTCAATTATAACCCGACATTAGTGTTTATGTTAAATTCAAACATGACCTAAATCAGATTACGTAGCCCCGACGACCTTATTAATACAATACGTTGTAATGTGAGAATAGTTTGGGGGGTTAGAAAAAACATAAAATAAATGGTTAAGGGTATTGGGAAAATAACATATAGCGTTGGGCTAAAATTGAAGAAAATTAAAAATTTGAACATTTTATTTTTACTTTTTGAAGTTTGGGCTAGAATTTAAAAAAATGAAAATTTGAATATTTTATTACTATTTTTTAAAGTTCAGGCTATAATTGAAAATTTGACAAAAGTTTGAGCTTTTTTGACAATTAACCCTTAATTTTATAAGAACCAACTTATTTGGCAAATAACTAAATTAATTTGATTATGATGCGTGAATCAAATTAGCAACTCTATGAAATGTTTATTTATATCTTCTTATATATATATATATAACCACCAAAAATTCAATGAAAATTTTACTCTTAGAAATCCACTTTCTTTCTAAAATTGGTCTGAATAATTAAAAAATGATTTAAAAAGGATAGAATCAAAAAAAATAGTAGAAGAATAAAATATGATATTCAAAATTTTAGTTTCATTGATAAGTTCTGACTAATAATATGCTTAGGTACCTTAAAATGATTCCACCATGAAAAAAAAAACTGAAAATAATTGCCAAAATTCATGCCTTCTCAAAAGGAATCTCAAGATCATGTCTTGTGATACCATTCCATTATTTATGGATGGAAGTTTTATGAGGCACAATCAAAGTCATTGTCTAATATTAATGTTTAATTAATTAGAAGGATCATTACGTTTTTGGAAATCAGTTACAAATTGAAGGGATTATAAGTTGAATTTGAATACCCATGTCATTAAATAAGTTCCTCTTTAAGGAGAGGTAGCTTAATAGTAAAACTATTTTTAATAGTAATTATAGGAGCTTATAAGTTGACTTAAACTTTTATTTTAATTTCTTTTGATAACATTTATTTGGAATTGCACATTTTGAAAATTCCAATATTTTAAAAACTGAACTAGTTCGGCTGGTGCAACAATGGAAACTTAAAATTGGTTAACTTTTTAGTTTAATCTAGTTTAATAATCTTTGTTGTTAAAACTGATCAGTTTATTAATTAATCAATTTTCATAAATTAATCTTTAACCAATCTTACAATCAATTTTCATAAATTAATCTTTAACCAATCTTACAATGATCTAATATCAGATGAATCTTTTAAACCTTAAATCTCTTATCTTACAAGTTGACTTCTAGTGTGGTTTAGAAAACATTGGAAAATTCCCACACATACAAATGTAAATATATCTTCTTCCAATCGTATATTTCATGATATATGGGGCTGTAATAAATAGGGACAATTAAGAATCAAAATAGTATGAAAATTATAAATAACAATTTAAAGTATTATTGTTTAATTTCATATAAATTCTTATGTTAAGACATTTAAAATAATTATTTGATGTATTATCTATTGATATTAATTCGTCGCATGAGATTATCTATATATCTAACAAATTAAATTATGGTACTTCTAAATGTTATTGTCCAAAATAATGCATAAATATATATAGTATATGAAATAAGTTCATAGAAACACAAAGTGTAACGCATTTAATTAACCTCTCTATTATAGACAAGAACAATGATTTGTTGAATTACATGAAAACAATGACAATTCTTGTTTGTGAATTGATATAAACATATTAGCAAAAAAAAAAAAAAAGGGTATAAACATGCCTTGAATATAAAATGTGAAATCACATGGCATTTATGATTTTTTATAAGAATGAAGTAAATATAAAAAATTTAATATAATTATATTGTATTATTATAAATACACATTTTGATTTTGTCTTCTCAAATTTTAATTTAGCCATAACCTAATATACCGTCAGTAACACTAAAGAGGGTAACAAAAGATTTGCATCGAAGATGGATAAGCCAGCAGATCAACAACAGTCTCATGTATTCAGCTGACAAATCAAATCTCACAGAAGGCCTCCTGCTACTCAGTGCTTCAAAAAGAGCACCCACCATCCTATTTCACTCCTTTCTCAAAGAAAAAAGAGTAAACATAATTTGACCAAACACAACAATTTCAATGTAAATTACATGTGCTTCAACAATTCTTCATCATTTGTAGAATTCAAAGTCGGTGTCAGGCTTCTTCACATTGGCTCTGTAACCTTTCTCAAAGTCCTTTGGAAGTATAACGTACCTGTTCTTCCGTACTGCATGCATTCCAGCTTCTTGACAAATAGCTGCTATCTGTAAGCAGATATCCAGTTATGACGAGGACAAGATTCTATTCAATATAAGATATTATGGTGGATATATTGAGCACTGGGGGTTAAAATTGAATTCCGAGAATCATTATAGAAATATTTGACAAGATAAATATATGAGGTGCATGCCTCACTTTGGTCAGGCTGCCAGCAAGCTAATATATTAGTACCAAAAACTAAAGAAAATGCTGTAGCTTTTCTCACACAGTTCACATTCACTAACAGAAAGATTGATAACCACATACAATAATCACAAAATAACTACACAATATGAAGAGAAACCCAACTAACCTCAGCAGCACTAATTTTATCAGGCCGAGAAACATAGTCTTCCAAGTCCATCTCATCACTTAGATTCATTTTAGAAGTGCAAACCTGTACAAAGAAAATTAATAATTTCATTTAACTGTCAATTTATCTATAGAAAGGAATCTTGCATGATAATGAGACAAAAGATTTTCTTCTTCCAAGAAGATAAATTCACAGGCTGTGTAAAAGAAAGTTTACCTGGAAAACAAGCCTTTTCTGCCTTCTATCAGGCAAAGGAAATTCAATTTTCCTATCCAGCCTTCCGGGACGTAGAAGTGCAGGGTCCAAAGTGTCTGCTCTATTGGTTGCCATTATGACCTTAACATTAACAGTTTGGTCGAAACCATCCATCTAAAGTACATTTCAACAAGGAAAGCAGAAGTTGACTGAATCAGCAAAATGACTAAACAGACTTAAGACTTAACAAACTACATATTCAGTCATTTTCAGACAACTTAGTTCAACAAACTTATATTACCTTAGTTTAATTTGGGTGTAAACCATCTTTAGACAATATATACATTTCCACAAGACTAATTACAAGATCTCCAATAAAAAACCTGATTGAGGAGTTCCATCAAAATACGCTGAACTTCTCTGTCAGCACCGGTTTGAGCATCAAACCTTGCAGTAGCAATGGCATCAACCTCATCAATGAAAATAATTGCAGGAGCATTCTCTTTTGCTAGTCGGAAAACATCACGAACCATGCGAGGACCCTTTGGAAAAATGATTGCATTTAAAAGGTAGAACTTACTACAATTACTTAAATGTCAGTAAAAATGTCTAACTCTCAATATGAACTAGAATCACCTGAATTACATGTTTTCATAGCATGATTTCAATACTCGAGACATAAATTGTTAAAAATGAATGCTCAAGCAATTGGTAAAAGCACTGGCCTATATATGCATGCATAAATATAGTGAATATAGCTTGTCGGTGTATGAACATACATACCTCACCCAAGTATTTCTGGACAAACTCAGAGCCAACAACTCTAATAAAGGCTGCAGTTGTATGATTAGCAACAGCCTTGGCCAGCATAGTTTTCCCAGTACCAGGAGGACCATAAAGCAATACACCACGAGGTGGGTCTATACCAATTTGCTTGTAAAGCTCATGGTGAGTAAGTGGCAACTCAACTGCCTCACGGATTTCCTGTTTCTGAATGTCACATCCTCCAATATCCTAAAACAACCATAGGAAAACTGAATCAAACTAAGTTTCCAAATCAATAAGTCCTTGTAGTACTCGCTCAAAACATGAATTTGAAAACAAGAGCAAGAAACACGTAAAATATCCAGCTTGAATTTTTACTCGAATTTAGGCGTAAATTATCCTATAGTTTCTCTGCAGAACTTTTTTTTTTCCTAGCACAAATCTTGAACCACAATTCAATTTCCCTATTCCGATTCAACCTAAATTAAATCCCTAATTCGACAATTAGAGAGCCCTAAGAAATGAAATTCAGCTTCACTTGCTAATTTATCCTTCAAGCTTGAATTTTTCACCTAGTTCTAACTTCTAACCACAATTTAATTTTCCAAACCCTACCCATTTCAATCTACGCCCTAATACATCCAATTAACCAAATAAAACCTAATTCAACAAATTCGACTTACATTATAAGTAACATCAGGCTTCTCCGACTGACTAAGGAGCGAAATACTCGAATCAGCCTCCGGGGGCAGAACATCGACAAGGGCATTAGAATGGCGGTGAAGCGCCACCGAGGCCGAGGGCTTCAACAACTCTCTATTAATCGTACTAAGAATCCGAACATAGTAGTTTGATCCCGTTGTAGAACCCACAATCCCGTTGTTTTGATCCACCATCTCCATGAACTGGCCGATGACGAGAGGCACCGATTGGATCCGCTTGACCTCTTCTTGGGCGCGAAGAAGTTCTCGCTTGAGATTCTTCTGTTCGTCTTTGATGTACTCTTCTTGGATGTCGATGAACTCGAGCTGCCGTTGGAGAGACTTGAGGCGGCTATAGAGGTCCTCCTCGTCGGTGGTGGACAAGTCGGAAAGGTCGGATTTTGTTGCCGAAATCGATGGTGGGAGTTCCGGTGAGGGTTTGGGATCGAGTACCATCGCCGACGATGACATGATTATGTTTGTTCTATTCCTTTATCACCGAGAGACAAAGAAGAGAAGTCGAAGAACACTAAGATTTGAGAACAATTTATACCAGCCTATACGACGTCGGTTTTATCCCAAGCTTGATTATGTTGAGATTGTCTTATTTTTCTCCTAATATTGTTTGTTACGAGATTTTCTTTCTTTTAGCCGTATGACCTTTTTTTTTTTTCACATCTGCACGTTAGCTATTAAAAATATTCTCTTTATTATATAGAGATATAGAGATAAGGTTGAGTATTATCATATTTTTTCAGATTTAGCTTAAAATTTTAAATTGAATAATATTAGTAATATGTCTTTATTTTTAATTAATTTTATTTAATATTTTACTAAATAATTGTAAATTTGTTATTTAAATCTTCACCTTTCCGAACTTTTATCGGAATAATGGTCTCATATTTATTATTTTTAAATATATATTAATAAAATATCAAATTATGTAAACTATATGCTTAAAAAATAATATATAACCTTAAATTAAATGATATGTTTAAACCAATAATAGCAATAAGATCTCAGTAAAAATCTTACTAGAATGTAGAATATTAGAATGCTCTAGAAAAACGCAACCTTAACCTTAATTGATAAAAAGATTGAGAAAAAAGCTTTTAAAATTCTGATTGAAGAAGATAAAAATAAAAAATATACACAAATAAGTGCATAAAAATAACAATAAAATAGAATAAGATTATAAAAATTCATAATCTAAAATAGAAGGTTAAAGAGATAAATAAAATAATAATAATAATAATAATAATCAGAAAATAAAACTAAAAACAATAATAAAATAAGTAGTATAATAAAAATATTTAATTAATTAAACAAAAATAAGGTAACAAAATAAAAATAAGATGCATAATAAATAATAAATTAAATAAGTAAATAACCAAAAAATGCGACTCAAATTCTCTTTTTGATATTTAGAATTCCTTATTATTTCAATTTTAACTCGGTTAATGTTCTTATAATTTTCAGGGAAAAGCCAAAGCGCAATTGATAATACATATTTCAATTTTAAGTCGGCGAATTTTCCGGGAAAAGTCAAGTAATTTTCTGGTGCCTTTGCACGGAAAGGCAACATGTACTATCGCTTGCTTTTACTGTTAAATAATTATAATTAAAAAATAGAAAATGAGGTATATTTTGTAGAATCTTACATATGTCGAACTCGTGTCGTTTATTAGAGGAGAGACAAGTTAGTTTCGTACTTAATTTGTTATTTATCTATTTCATACGTAACATAAGTGTACAAAGTACAAACCCCTCGTACTATATAATAAAACACTATTTATTGTTTATAATATTTAATAATCAATTATATAATATTTTGTATTAAAATAATATAACGTAAATTTAATAAATTATATTCTTAATGTTATAAAATAACTTTTTAAATAATTTAAGACAACAAAAATACATTTGGTAATAACTTAAGGAAAAATTTGTGCTTTTTATATTTATATTATTTACACAGCTTATTTCTATTAATTAAGTTAAGACTGCGTATTACTAGACATTTCTTATTTTGGGATTGTCAAAATTTTTACTGATTTGTTTTGTTATCGTTGTTGCTAATGTATAATTTAGGTGGCTAAGAAAGAAACTGTATCATTTATGTAGCTAAGAAACAATTTTTTCACTGAGAATTTTATTATTAAAGGTTGTTGGTTCTAATTTTTTGAATGATATATTTAACAAAGGGATTTGCTCTTAAATACTAATGTTTTAAAACTTAATCGGAAGGTAAACTTCAACATGCTAATTTTGGCCCGAGTTGTTCAGGCTACGGGCGGTCACAGGTCAAAAACGACGTCGTAGCTTACGGGTCATTCAAACAAAGGTCGGGTTGGGCTTAGTTAGGAGTAGCCTAAGCCTGACCCGACCTATTGACATCCCTAGTTAAACCGGTCAGATAGGAGATTTGAAGTTGAAAAGGTTTAATCAGTATTAAATCGTCATAAAATTGAATAAAATTAAAGAGTTTGAAATATGAATAAAAAAATTGTCCTTATCTATCAAAGAATTTGAAGATTAATTAAAAAATAAGATTATTAAATAAAAATTAATTGATTTATTTTGATTTATAATAACTTATTAACTTATAAAAATTGACTAATTAATTAATAATTTGATCAAATTTTAATAATAAGAGTTAGACGATTTACAAATTTTACTTTTAAATCCGCCAGACTATATAGATTTATGATTTAATTAAAGGACATAATTAATGAATAATTCTATATTTTTAAAATTTTATGAAAAACAATAATGGGATATGAGGAAATGTATGGAGACTTTTGGGGGCATTCACGTAGAAAAAGTGGTTAGAAAGCGAATTTAGAGCTTTTAGGAGGTCCGGCTTGCATATGCTATGGTCTATATGCAACTGATAGTAACTCCAGGCCAGTCCTGTAGAAAGTCACAGACATACCTTGTTGTAGTTGATAAAGCGCACTTAAGCCTCTGTCTCCTTCTCGCCTCTCTCTCTCTCTCTCTCTCTCTCTCTGTATGTATTCCCTGTTCAGCCAAAGCAAAGGTTGCAGGTGAAGAAAGGAAAAGACTTTGTCCAGAAAGAAGAAAGCTTTTTCTGAGCTCTGTAAGTTCCTCAAGGCATGTTCGCATACGATAAGAGCATACATTCTTTAGCTCTTTATGGAACCATTAGCATGATGCATGTGGTTGATGTCTTTTATTTCCCTTCTTTTAGAGGGAACAGGAAGTGGTGTTCTTGCGGCCTTACTGTTTAATGTGCATGCATGTAGTGGGGTATCAGGCATTTGTGTTGTCTTCTCTTGTTTCAGTTTCAAGAATTTCCCAGTTTTGCATCTGCTTCATTTTCCATTTTCCTTTTATCTGTTCTTTGCATCTTCTTTCATTTTATTGTCTATGATTTGAATCTTATTTTTTTTTGGTCTTTTCCTGCATATTTTACCAAGATTTCACCTGGGGTTTTGTCCATTTGTTGATCCATAAAAACTAGCTGGACCAAAGTGAGATCTTTTATGTTTGAGCAAGATCTTTCCTTGCTGCTACCTGATGTAATTTATACTTAAAACACGTGGGTCAGGTTCTTTCTAAACCCATCATCTCTTTGTGTTCTTCTGAAGTTAGATCAACTAATCCAACAGTATGCAGGAGGAAGATTCAACCTGTAGTATATACCATAAAGGAACTTCTCTTGTTAAGTGAGGTGTTATCATGAAGCAATTTTTGGAGATCAGTCATCTCTCTCTGTTTTTTTTCTTCTTCTATGACGCGGATTAGTAAATAAGGCGTGATATTAACTGTTAACGAGGATTGATATTATGCGCATACTGATGTGGGTCATGCAGGGTTAGATTGGGTGCTGATAAGGAGTGATCACAGAAAATTGTGGGCAGCCTGAGAAACGATGCCAAGCCAGCTATGGTTTGCACTGCTAATGATTTATCAGCATGGAAGGATTTTCCAAAGGGCCTTAGGGTCCTTCTTCTTGACGAGGACAACAATTCTGCTGCTGAGATAAAGTCTAAACTAGAAGCAATGGACTATATTGGTTAGAGTTTTGATTCTCCCCTTTTGTTTATGAGCTATACGGATACACAACACTCTTTCCTGAACTAGAAATTCTGCTTGCATTTCTTTAATTTCCCTCTCCTATCTTTGCTGCTTTGTTGGTCCGCAAAAGGCATCTCAGTCCCGCCATTTCTTTTCTTGTTTGTGCTCCTTTCTTTTTGCTAGTTTATTTTTGGAACTTTTTAAAAGAATTTTGTAACTGATCGTGATAGAAACTCCTCTTCTTTGATACCAATCGAGCATGCGTCTCCGAATACTCAAATGCACTTCAAACATGGATTATTCTATGTTTAGATGATAAAGAAATGAGAAAAAGGTCATCAGTTATGTTATTTTTGTACATTACTGTTTTAGTGGTTTACAGCTTGATTTGGTCCAGATGGAGATAACATGGAAGGGCAGATAGAATCAGAATATGGGAGGCCATCTCTGTTTTAATTTACCTTTTCCAGGAGATCGATTCGTGGTTGCAAATTACATCTCTTTTTCTTTTCCAAAATTAATTGATCTTCTATTTTACAATAACAACAACAACACCCGGTGTAAATTTCGCTAAGGTGCGGAGTTTAGAAAGGTCTAGTATTACACAAACTTACCCCTGAACAGTAGAGAGATTGGAATTGAACTTCTATTTTCTTTTCATTAAATATTGGATATTGAAAGGGCAGATTAGATGATGTTTGTCCTACATAATTGTATGTGTCATAATCCAGTGCTTTCCTAGTGTACTAGCATATTAATCTCTAGTATTTCTCCTAGCAACTGTGGTTACACTCATGAAAAGCTTTCTCGGTAAGTAGAATAACCTCACAATGGTTTCTCCAGTTTCTACTTTCTGCAATGAGAATGAAGCGCTGTCAGCAGTTTCGAGCAAATCTGAAAGCTTCCATGTTGCGATAGTAGAGGTAATGATCTTCAATTGAAATTTCAAGTTTAGTAACCATTCTTACCTTTCTCTTATGCAAGCCTTTCTTGCTTTAGTATATGGTGTGCTAACTATAATCACTTCTTGGTTCTGATATCACTATAGAACTCAAAACAAATTTTTGCTTTATCACTTCACATAATTATATTATTTTGGATGGTTTTGACTGGATGAGCTTGAATATGAATTGCTTTGTTACAATGGAAAATGCTTTACTAATGACACAATCGGTTTCAGGTGAGTTCAAGTGACAGCAATGGGTGTTTCAAGTTTCTGGAAACTGCAAAGGACTTGCCAACCATCAGTAAGTTGATAGCCAACCCTTATATATTTCCAAACTGTATATATTACATTGTGGCAGAAATTGGATTTTAGTAAGTTCTGTGTTCCTCATATTTTCCATGAATTGTGTTGAATGCAACTAAATTACTTTTAGAAAGTTAAATAAAAAGCATAAGCGGAAAAAAGATTCTCATCCATATGAACTTGTACCTGCAACTTCTGATACAATGTAAACTATGTTTTCCCACAGTGACTTCAAATATTCAATGCCTGAGCACCATGATGAAG
>JAOQMQ010000194.1:1655832-1667338 GCA_027563845.1 Erythroxylum subrotundum
CAATGAGATCATGCCCAATTGCTGATGGCACCGATTTGAGTTGATGGGACTTACCAACCCATTTGACATAAGAGAATTTGACACATTTTTTCTATATATATACACCCATCTGAGGCAAGAGGATTTGACACGCTTGTTATATACGTCATCTTTGTTATCATCGTCACATTCAATCTGAAATTTTGTAATAAAATAGGGTCTGATAATATGTAGTCTTATTTCTATATTATAAAGAGGTAGAGGTTATTTCTGGTAAACCCAAATACAAATATGACAATAAAAAAATGATACGTAAATAAAAACTGGTTCTCTACAAAAATTAGTAAATAAAGTTACAAACAATAAATAAGAAAATACCTGAAGGAAACCAGATCTACTAGTACCTTACACACGTCAGCTCTTTTTGCCGTTAGTTATGCTAGGAGTCTTCACTAAGAGACCCTGAGGATATGAGAATCTTACGGTTTTAGACTAAAATCTTTCTACACCTGCGAGTCGTACGTTTTGGCCAAGGCTTTCGGGCCTACAACTTGGTTTGTTATATACAATACTAAAATTATCCTGATAATATAAGAAATCTAATATTTAAAAATTCACGTTTAAAATTATCATATAATAAAGATTTAAAAATTTTGAAATTTTGAAAAGAGATTAATTAATAAGATTGTCTTTGTTAAAGTTGAAGTTTAATTTAAAAAAAACTGTTAAATAAAAATTAGTTAGTTTATTTTAATTTATAAAAATTAATTAGTTTATAAAAACTGATTCATTAATTAATAAACTTACCAATTTTTAATAATAAGAGTTATTAAGATAAATCGAACTGAAAAGTTAAAATGAATTAAAAAGTTAGCCTGTTTAAAATTTGTATATTTCAACTCATTAAATTGGTATAATTTTTTAATCTTTAGTTATATATATATATATATATATTTATATATAAAGGATGGATATATATTGTATTATATAGTTGCAAACTTGCACGCAATGTAAATGTTGAAATCAAAATTAGGAAAAGTTAAAAAGTGGACTCGACCCAGATGGACTTTACTAAATGGGTTTGTGTTTGGGTATTGAATAAATTTGGATCTTTATTGAGTTGGAGTAGGCCTGACCTAATTCATCTTTGGGTATAGGTAAGGTGCAGGTAGCATAGTATCGAACTTGACCCATATTATGCTGACTCGGTTTGGGCATATTATATGAAAATTTTATATTATTAAATAATAAATAAAAAATAAGACAACAAAAGATTTTCACCTAAGCTCCATAGTTTTGTATTCGCTATCCCTCTAAGTTAAATATTATCCAAGTTAAAACTAAAATTATATATACCTTTTATACGTAAATAATTTTAGTTTTATTGAGATTAGTTCAATCTTCTGTATAATTTTCTCAAATGGCCTAAACACTTATTTGAATTATAATGATAAGGCAGTATTTATACGACCATTGAATTAAAAAAATTATAGTTATAACTTGTATTAGAGACGAAATTTATAATTATAGAAATTAATATTCAAATTCATAACCATTTGATTATAATTAATGTTTTAAAATCGAACCAATTCAGTTTGTTATAATAGTAATGTATTGTTCAGTAGTCAGTAATGAATGAATATAGGAATAAAAAAATAAAATGAAAATGGAAAGTAAAACTGAAATATAAATAAAAATAAGATTTTGTGTGTTTAGTATAGTATTAAACAAAGTTAATATTTATGCTAATATTTGGTATTAAATATTAAAAATGATAATGAGAAATTTTTATTATATGATTTATTTTTGTAAAAAGTTAACTAAAATATCTTATATTTTATAAATAATTAATCAAAAGATTTCAAGGATTTATAAAATCCTTAATTTTTAAATAATTATTAATTATTTTTATGATAAGAATAAAAATATCAATGAAACAAAAAAATTTGTTAAAGAAATTAATATAAAGGATCATAATATATATTTTTCATTATAATATTTTGCTAAGAATCAATATGCCACACCCTCCTTAGGAATAAAAGTTCATAATTGTTTAGAATTCATTCAAGTTCTTTTATTCCCTATTTTATCTATTACCACTAACTAAACAACTAAAAGTTAGGGAATAAACGTTGCATTCCCATTTTCACCTCATTATTATTGGTTATATCAAACAAGACCTAAATACTATGAATTTTTATGTTTGTTGGATATGTTGGAAATATTTGTTTCACTTCTTAGTTATCCATGTCAATAGGAGTTTGTTTCTTTAGTGGTTAGGATTTGTTTTGGTTTTACCTAAGCTTTACGAGAATACATAGCTTTAGGTGGTTTTATTGAAGTTTGTTGCAATTTATTAGGAGTTAGTGGTTGCACTTCCTAGTTTTAAGCATATATTCGTTGAGTTTAGCTCTATAAATAGGGTAGCTTCTTATTGTGAATGTGTGTTAGTTGTTAAGAGTAATAAAAGTTCAGTTCTTGATTTCTCTAGTTTGTTTTTCTTTCTCTGTATATTTATCAATAGTATCAAAGCTTGGTTTAGAGAAAGTCACAATAAAAGGAGGGCGTATAACAATAGCTTTCTTTCTTATCTTTGGTATTATAAAGAGGGAAGTGTGGGAGTGCTTGTAAGTACAGAGAGATAAAAATAGCGAAAATAAAGAGTAATCGTGAGATAGAGTGATGTATTGCAGCAACTTTTTTTTTACTCTCTTTATTTTATTTTGCATCAACAACAATCCTTGTGGCTACTGACGACTACGTTCAACTAGCTATCTCACACTTCAATGGACACTATGACCATTGGAGTATGTTAACGGAGAATTTCTTAAGATTTAAAGAATATTAGCAGGTTGTCTCCAATGGAATAAATGAACCAGTAGTTAACACAATAGTGACATATGCATGAAGAACATAACTAAAAGTACAATGTTTGAAGGATCTCCAAGCAAAAGTTATCTTTTCCAAGCAATTGATTGCTCAATCTTGGAAAGCGTTCTTTGCAAGCACACGTCCAAACATATTTGAGATTCCATGAAGAAGGAGCAAGGTTCTGCAAGGGCAAAGAGGTAGTAACTTCAAGCACTTCGTTCATAGTTCAAAATATTATAACAATCATTAACAAGATGCAGTCATTAACAAGAAGCAAATCCACAGCGATAAGATAGAGGATGTAACTATTGTTGAGAAGATTCTTTGGTTTAGGACTCAAAAATTTAATTTTGTTGTCTACTCTATTGAGGAAGCTAATGCCATTGAGGAACTTTCAATTGATGAAATGTAAAGTTCCTTACCGGTTTATAAATAAAAAATTAACCAATAAGAGAAAGAAGAGTAAGTATTAAAGGCCTCAACAAAAAATTACTTGACATCGAAAGGAGATAGAGGACGAGGTGGAGGCAGAACTAAAGGTAGAGGAAGCAATGATCATGGCAAACAAAAATAACACTACCAATGCCCAAAAAAATAATTTCAAGGAAGAGGAAGAGAACAAGGAGGCCATCACTCAATAACTCAGAGACCAAAGTCAGCAGACAAGTCCAATGTTGAATGTTACCATTGTCATAGGTATGTCCATTATCAATCAGAATTTTGAACTAATTTAAATAGGCAAAATAGAGAAAGAACTAACTTTTCAAAAACAAAGAAGAGGTCTCTATTGATAGTGTGTAACATGAATGAAGAAACTCAACAAAACATATGGTATTTAGATATCAAATGCAGCAATCATATTTGCAGAGATAAGAAGACATTTTTTGACCTAGACAAATCTTTTCTCAACATTGTCAAGTTTGGTAACAAATCCATAGTAACTGTTATGGAAAAAGGAAGGGTCATTCTCCAAACCAAGGAAAAGTCCACACATACTATCTCTAATGTTCCTTTTGTTCCAGATTTAAAGACTAACTTGCTTAGTGTGGGCTAACTGCAAGAAAATGGGTATGAAATTCTTACCAATGATGGAGTATGTTAAATCCAAGATATAAAGTTGAGTTTAATTACTCAAGTTAACATGAATGCCAATCATATGTTCCCTCTATCTCCACAACACCACTTATTTATGCTTCACAGCAAAACTGAAGGATGCGGCAAGGCTATGACATTTTCATTATAGCCACCTGATTTTTGGTAGATTGAAGACTCTAAGTAGAAAAATATGGTAATTGGCCTTCCTCAAATGTCTACTTCAACTTAAGTTTATGAAGAATGTATTGTTAACAAACAACATCATTATCAATTTCCACAAGGAAAGTCATGGAGAGTAAAGAATGCGTTAAAGTTAGTGCATTCTAACCTTTGTGGCCTTATAATTTCATCTTCAAATGGAGGTAAAAGATATATAATTACCTTTATTGACGATTTTATTCGAAAAGCTTAAGTTTATTTTTTGCAACTTTAAAAAATCATAAAATACTGGTTGAGAAAGAAATAGGTAGCTTGATCAAAGTTCTTCGTAGAGACTATGGCGGAGAATATCTCACAAGAATTCACAAAATTTTGTGAGAGCTATGGAATCAGAAAGCAACTTACTATAGTTTACACACCTTAACAAAATGGATTTTGTGAGCAGAAAAATTGCACTATTTTGAATATAATGCAAAGCATTTTGCCAAGGAGTGGCATTCCAAAAACCTTTTGGCCTGAAGTAGTAGGAATGCCAATTTTGGCCAGGCCTATTAGGCCTGGGTTGACCAGGCCATGGGCCAAAATTGTTTGGCTCGACTAGAATGTCAAAAATGACATCGTTTTTAATTTAACAAATATAAGGTTGGGTCAGGCCAACCTAAACCGCCTGTGGCTGTCAGGCTATGGGCCACCCAGCCCGTGGATCAGGTCGGGCTGGGCTGACCCATTGACATCTCTATGAAGTAGTTAATTGAAGCATTCATACTTTGAATAGAAGTCCCACACTTGCTATTCAAAATACGACACCAGAAAAGACATAGAGCAGACGGTAACTAATAGTAGATCATTTTAAAATTTTTTAGTGTGTTGCCTATGCCCATATTCCGAACCAGAAGAGGAGCTAAATAACAAAGGAGATAAATGCATTTTTTTTTTTGTGTTAGAGATCAATCAAAAGCTTATAAGTTTTACAATCCTATCACTAGGAAAGTTGTTATCAGTTATGATGCATTTTTGATAAGAAATTTGGACTAGAAGAGGACAAAGCTAGATAACAAAGGAGAGAAATGCTTTTTTTGTGTGTTAGTGATCAATCAAAAGCTTATAAGTTTTACAATTCTCTCACTAGAAAAATTGTTATCAGTTATGATGCAGTTTTTAATAAGAAAGTTTTTGGCCACGGAACAATAATGCCGCTGAACAACAAATACTTGCCAACTTTGACAGAGTTAACGAATAGCAGATGTAGCAACATATAGAAAATGATCAACAAATTCCACCAAACGGCCTAGCAGATGTTCCAAGCTTGGCAACAACATCAGAAAACGAAGAACGATCTCAACGTGTTAGAAAAAAGACCTGCATAGATGGCTAATTATGAGGTAACTAGAATTTACCAATATGAGAAACACTTACACATTTTGCTCTATTTTCCAATTGTGATCCTACAAATTTCAAAAAATCTATTAAAGAATCAAAATGGAGAAAGGCGATGGATAAAGAAATTGTAATCATTAAATTGAATAACATTTGGGAGTAGACTAATCTTCCAAAAGGGCACAAGACAATTAGCGTTAAGTCGGTGTAGAAGACGAAATTTAACGAGCATGGAGAAGTTGACACGTATAAGGCATGCTTTACGAAAGGCTATAAACAAGAGCAGCACAACATTCATGGCCTATCTTTCAATTAGTTATGGAGTCAACATTCTTGCATGGTGATCTTCAAGAACAGGTATTTGTCAATCAGCCTTCCAGTTATATAAAGCTTGGAAAAGAAAATAAGGTATATAAACCCAAAAAGGTATTAAATGGACTAAAACAAGCTCCACACGATTGGTATAGTCGTATAAATAATTATTTTTCTAAGGAAGGGTTTAAAAAAAAGTCCATATGAGCATACTCTTTTTTCAAAGATTAGAGGTGGAGGGAAATTGCCCATTATTTGCTTATATGTGGAAGATCTTATTTTTACTGGAAATGATAGTGTCATGTTTAACAAATTTAAAGAGTCTATGATGGTTGAATTTGATGTGTCTGATCTTAAAAAGGTGCATTAGTTTTTGAGCATGATGCAATCAACAGGGGGAATTTTTATTTCTCAAAGGAAATATATGCAAGAAATTTTGGATAGGTTTCAAATGAAAAATTGTAATTCTATTAGCACACTTACTGAAGTAGCTCTAAAGCTTATTCGAAATTCTGAAGGAAGGAAGATTGACAACATGCTTTACAAGCAAATTGTAGGAAGTTTGATATATTTAACCACAACAGGACCTAACATAATACATATTGTAAATCTTATAAATAGATTCATGGAGTGTCCAAAGGACATTCATCTCTTAGCTACAAAAAGAATCTTTTGCACTTGTAAGGGACTGCTAGTTATAAGTTGTTCTAAAAGAATGGTGAAAAGTCAAATTTATTTAGCTTTGTAGATAATGATTATGCTAGAGATCAAGATGATAGAAAAAACCACTTTAGGATATATTTTCATGCTTGATTCATGAGTTATTTCATGATCCTCAAAAAAAGAAAGCAATTATCATGTTGTCAACAACTGAAGTAGAGTTTGCAGCTGCAACAGCTTATGCCTGTCAAGCAATTTGGCTATGAAAAATACTTGAAGAGCTGCATTTCAAGCAAGAGGGAGCTACTACAATTTAATATGGCAATAATTCAACCATCAAGCTCTCTAAATTTCTATCCTACATAGAAGAAGCAAGTACATAGATGTAAAGTTTCACTTTCTAAGGGACCTCACAAATGAAAGAATCATTGATTTTGTCTACTGCAAGAGTGAATAATCAGATTGTTGACATAAAAGCTAAGGAAGCTGTTATGCACTTGATAAGTCTTATTAATCTAAATGTTTAAAAACTTTTAATTTAAGGGAGGAATTGTTGGAAATATTTATTTTATTTCTTAATTTTCCATGTAAATAGGAGTTTCTTTTCTTAGTGGTTTTAGTTTGTTTTGGTTTTACCTAATCTTTAGGAGAATATGTAGCTTAGGTGGCTTTATTGAAGTTTGTTGTAATTTATTAGGAGTTAGTGGTTGCATTTATTAGTTTTAAGCATATATCCTTCGGTTTAGCTCCACAAATAGAGTAGTTTTTTCAATTGTAAATGTGTGTCAGTTATTAAAAAAAGTTCAGATTTTTATTTCCCTGCTTTGCTTTTCTTTATATATTTATTAGGATACTAACGAATACACGAAACAAAATATTTGGTGAAAATGACATTTTTGGATCCTAAGAAATGTTGTTTTTTGGTAAATGATCCTAAGAAATGTTTTTTTTTAATGAATTCAACTTCTTATTTCGTACATATACTGTTTCCATTTTAAATATAATTAATTACGTAAACAAAAAGGAAGATTGAGGGTTTTCAGGTTAAGGAATACTACGTATCATGTAGAAGACCATTGGCGATGACCAATGTAACTCAGATGGGTACTCTCCGAAGAAGTTCTAGTCCAATGTCGAATGATGTATTATCTTTAGCTCTTTGCTAAGTTCATGCTCGACGGTTGTTTTGCTTTAAGAAAAAGTTAAATTAGTTAAATTAGAATTTAAGATTTTAACTAAATTTTAATTTAATCATAATGTTTCAATATAATAATAATAATAATAATATTTGACTTCACATTTTCGTAAATTCTTTATTAAATTTTTTTTTGTTTGTATTTGACACATTTTTGTGTTAAAAATTTTGGAAAGTCCTGAGGTAGTGATTAAGTGGCTCTTCGAGGGATTCCTAAAATATATTTTTAATTTAACAATAGGTAATTCTGAAATTTTTTCGGAAGTAATCTCTTGATAACTAAATCAAGTTATACACATTTTCATGTATGCAATAATTCAAATTTCTCTATTAGTCATAATGCCTTGATCGACACTCTCCTAATTACTCTCACTAATAAAAGTGTTGTTAAATTTAATTGCAGATAGTGAATTATTTAATTGCAATTCGCAAGCATGTCATAATAAGAATCGGCCTCTGCCAGGCTTCTATACGGACTACCCAATGTTGATGCAATCTTCAAGAATTGTTGCAACCTTACGAAGCCAAATCTGTCTAAATGGTACAGAAAGGTTTTCTCATAAAACATCTTGTTGTTCTTGGAGCCATTTTTGTCACCCACAACATAGGATTTGGTTTCTGAAGCATCCATGTGGCAACAACAGCAGTATAGAGGGTCTTGAAGAAAACAAAAACTGAAGGACACTCCTGAATCATAAGCAAGAGAAGTTCAAGAAAACAAGTAGAATTAATATCAATGTAGACTAGTCAAAAAATGTAGGAAGCATTCAAGGGCCCATATTGAGAAGCAGTTTCCGGTGGCCCATATTTTACATCCTTACACAGTAAAGCAGATCACAAGCAGCAGTTGACAATATGTATAATGCAAGACAATGGCTCCCAAGCCTGAGGAGATAAGAATTAGTTAAAAAAAAACAGAAGAAGGATTTGCTGTGGATATTACTATACTATCAGGACGGCCAATGCTTTTCTGTATGAATATCACCTCTCAGATGACTAATACTAACACTCTCCATTAGTTTGATAACAATACTAATTACATTGAGCTGCTTCCTGAGGTGATCAAGATTTGCCGTGGATATTACTAAACCTAGACAAAAGAAGCATGCTGGATGTCGAAAAGCAGGAGATGGTACCAGATCCATACGTCTTAGTTGTTATATGTCAATTCCCATGAATTAAAGTGAAGCTTCTATGGAGCAAAAATTTATCTCATATGTTATCAAAGTAACCTGATATTGGCTAAAAAAGTAATAGAAAGGTATGAAGATTACTTAAAAAAGAATTGCAAAATATATAAACATTTTATATGGCAAGAATCATATTTGAGTCTAACAATCTCTAAAAATAAATGAATTAAACAAGAAGTGACAAAAAGGAATGTTGAACAAACACCTCAAGGTCAGCATAGGTGTAGTTCCTCTTGTTTCATATGCTACCGCACTGGTCATAGGGAGTTCCTTTCTCCCTTCTGTCCGAATTAGTTGTCCATTTTCCTGGTCTAAGTTTGTTGATTATTGGGTCCCAGGTTGCCACTCATTTGTGTAGGAGTCATCCCCTACTTGGTCTGATTCGGATAGCCTCCATCTGTATGGACTGCACCTTTGTCCGAAGAGTTTTCTTTTTTGCCTCCTATTGTTGGAGTTTCCTTCGACTGTATTTGATTGGTGCATACCCGATTCTGGCTTTCTCACTGGTTATCGTGTCCATGCAAGTTGGTTTTCCTACTCGGGATCCTAACTTGGACAATCCTTTTTCATTCCACAACTTCAAAGGGACATTCGAAAATTTCAACCAAATTGGGACTTCCATAAAATCTTGATAGGTGAAAACTAATCCGTGAGTGACTTTTTTCAGCAACAAAGTTTTCCCATGTAGGACATATGGTACCCCTGCCAACACCTTCAGCTGGTCTTCTTCGGCATCAAATTGGAAAATTATCCAACCTTGGTCATGCAGCAATGTGCAGCAAGCAATGCACTCCCCATTTTGCAATTAGCCCTTCCAGTGCTTTCTTACCCGGGAATCTCCCCATAAAGCATCCTACAAGGCAGAAACCCCATTCTTGTTCAATTGGAATGGTGTCCTCTTCCTCCATAGTTACTTCTTCCTCCAGATGTAGAAATTCCAGCTGTAGCCCGTGTATCAATTCTCGGTTGTTTTTGAAGAGGCTAGCATACGAAGCCTGATTCTTCCCTTCTTCGGTGTCTGCACAGACTGGAGTTGGCATTTTTTCAAACACCTTCTGGGTAGACTCATCCTCTTCTGAATCAACAGATTCTGTGGAACCGTCACTCCCCTCATCACTTTCCTCACCCGACTGTGGATGCTTCCTCATCCCCCAGCGCTTCACTCCACAACACACCAGTACCCACAATTTTTCAGTCTTTAGTATCTTACCATCCCTTTTCTGGAAACCCAATTGCTCTGGTTCTCGACCCGGACCTTGCTGTGATGTTTGTGTGTCCCCAACTTTGTTTACTCCCAAAACCACGTTCGGTGCTCTTACCTCTAACCTTCCCAGAGGCCGTCCGTGCGGTGTTGCCCTTATCGCACTCTCCCTGGTTACTCCCGAGGTCGGGTGCATGCTGTTCCCGACTTGGTTCTTCATATTAGCTAGTTGCTTCGTAGAGGGGGTCGACGCACGCACCTCGTGATCTTCCTCCTCGTCATGCAATATATTTTTTTTAATGAAAATAAGATAGAAATGAACTAAGGTTGGAATTATATTTGGCATTTCACTTTTATATACATCTTCCCTTTTGAATTAAAATCCCAAAATATTTGTAAATAGAATAATCTAAATTTAAATTTAAATTTACTATTTTAAGAAAGTGAGATATTATTATCAATGTTGTTAAAACCGATTTGAAAGTTAAACAGGAAGACAAGAGGTATAAGATTTAAAAGGTTATCTTTAAAAAAAATTTAAAAGGTTTAATTAGTATCAGACTGTTATAAAATAGTTAAAAATTGAATAAAATTAAAAAATTTAAAATATTATTGAAAGAAATTATTTTTATTCATCTAAGAATTTAAAGCTTAATAAAAAATAGATTGTTACATGAAAATTAATTAATTGATTTTAGTTTATAAGAACTTATTAATTTATGAAAATTGACTAATTGATTGAACTGATTAATTTTTAACAACAAGAGTTATTAAAGTAAATCGAACCAGAAAGTTAAAAACCGAATTGTAAAGTCAATTGGTGCAAAATTTTTATGATCGAATCGGTTGAATTTTTTAATTATTGGTTGTTAGTGTGTTAATTTTCTACTTTTGGTGTGTTAATTTTTTTATTTTTGAGATTTGAAAAACGACGCAACACAGTAACGTAGAAGCAAACGACGCAACACAGTAACGTAAAAAAATATTTAAAAAAAAAAGGGTAGAAGCAAACGACGCAACACAGTAACGTAGAAGCAAACGACGCAACACATTAAGGCCACGTGGTTGATCTTCGTGATAATTCTCTCCATACATATCCTATCTTAGTTCTTCGCCAAATAGTTGGTGTGTACAGACTTTGAGAGTTGATTCCACAATGGAACTACTATCTCTTCAATGGCTTCTCTTGCTTGTCCTTCTTCTTCTCTCCTTTTTGCTCTTTGTTATATCAGCTTCTTCACCTAAGAAACCAATCGAAAATGGCTTCAAAATCTACCCTATACTCGGGGCCTTGCCTGAATTCTTGAGAAATCGCAATCGTTTCCTGGAATGGACCACAGAAGTTCTCACCAAATGCCCCACTAACACTGCTTTCATCACGCGTCCAGGAAAAATCCAGGGGATAATCACAGCTAACCCTTTGAATGTTGAGCACATACTCAAGACCAACTTCGGAAACTACCAAAA
>JAOQMQ010000194.1:1667438-1679117 GCA_027563845.1 Erythroxylum subrotundum
ACTAGGTCCCGTGGTTTTTCCTTTCTCACATTGAGGGAGGTTTTTCACGTAAAAATTGACTGTGTTATTTATTTCTTACTACTTAATTTCGTGCATTGGTGAGTTGTTGGCTGCTGTTTTTTGTTGGATTAGTTGTGGTTGTTCACACTGGAAAAGGTTTATTGGTTCTGGTTTTGTTGCCGCTACGTGACCGACACCTCCTTTCCCAACACTTTTCACGATGGACCTAGGATCTGCCTTGGAAAAGACATGGCATATATTCAGATGAAATCGATAGCTGCCTCGGTGATGGAGCGATTTGAGATCGATGTATTGGACGAGGACAAGAGTCCAGAGCGTGTTCTGTCTTTTAACCCTTATGATGAAGGATGGGTTACATGTGAGAGTGAAGGAAAGAATTACTGGAGCTTCAGCTGTTGAATCTTGAAGTTGTGTTTTTGATCAAGAAATCGAGTTGGCTTTACGAATATTTTGCTTACTTTAACAATAATCTCCATGTTCTGGTGTATCTTAAAAAAATCTAATACGAATCTGATTATGAACTTTGAATATGTTCAGATGCCTATGAGCACTAGTTCTGTAAAAAAACTTGGACCTACCCTGATACCTGAATGGTCCTTGTTGGAATTGTAGATTCACCAGATATGGTCGTGGAAGAAGTCAACTTTGTTTCTCAGTTTTAACTGCAGCAAAATCCCAAAACTTGTGTCTGTTTTGAACACAGAAGCAAAGTTCATAGTAGATTCAGCTTGTTTTTCTTCTTCATTAATGGGGGATACGTGGCTCTCATCAAAGTTATACCACCTATTCTCATAAAGTAGCTTCTCATTTACACTGTATTAGATAGGAATATGTAGAAACTGTGGACTCATTCTGTTAATCCACGGAGGCAATACTGAGGAACTAGCCAGAACACACTTAAGGTGATGATCGTTGAGTCTTCTTTGCAGGCATGTTATGCCTGTGGGTTTCCCAACGAAGATCATATAGAACGAGTCCTGCTAAGAGGGTCAGGATACTGAAGTCTAACAAGCTTGCTGCTGGGATTTGAAATGAGAGTAACAGGTTATGATTCATGGTGTGCGAGCCTGTTGTATCTGAAAACTACTCTGATGTGAAGTAGCTAAAACATGAATGACTCTAGCTTGCCTCAACTCTTCAATTTTTTCTCCAATTTTGTGCCTTATCAAGCCACCTGCAATGTGTACAAAAGCTTGCAACTCAGAACCTTCTCCATTTTCCTTTCAGGTTGAAAGCAACTGACTTTTCTCTTCTTTTATATTCACATAAGTTTCCTATTTGTTTTTAAGTTTCTATTTTCTTTTAATTTTCTACTTATTTTTAGTTTTTCATTTTATTTTGAATTAAGATTGTTTTGTGAGGTTTATAAATTGGCTTCCTAAACCTTTTATTAGATATTTAATTAATAATGCTCTCATATTTTGTTGACTTCAAGCTTTCCCTATGAATAAATTCTCGTATTTCTACAAGGATGGGAAGTAAAGCACCATGTAGCAGAAAATATCATCAATCGGATCAGAGTCATTACGATAGTTAAATTTGATCAGCGTGCACTATCTACAGGAATAAAAACTAGATGAAATTTGTAACTCCTGTTGTTATATTTCATTTGTTCTTGTAATATGTAATATTTTGCGAACTCATCGTAAAAACAACACCGAACACTCTCTCTTTTTTCTGCCTGGCTGCGCTACATGCTACTCTGCGTTTTTCTTTGAAAACTAATGCCGAACCCTCTCTCCTTTGTATGTTGCATTTCACACTGTCAAAATTAGTGCAGCTTACTGCACATGAAATTTATTTAGTTTATTTACTGAGTCAATAATTAGCAAACCTTTGGTGAGACTTGTTCACAGTTTGTTACTATTCTTTTGGTAAGTGAAATCAGTAGTGGAGAATTTTGTGGAAAGTTAGTTAGATTTGTGCTATAAATAAGTCTTGTAAACCGAAGGAAATATATCACTTCTCAAAAGTTCTTATTAATGCAAATTTCCTTCCTTCCATTATACTCTGTAATTTTTCTTTTTTTTTTTTACAAATTTTTCTTTGTTTCACACACATCCATAGTCTTCAATTTGTTGTTGGTGTATTGTGTTTTGTTCATGTGGTGCTGTCGTTTTGTCCCATCTTCTCCCAGCTGCTTGTCCATTCGTTGAAGCATTGATCATTCTTCTGAACTGCTATCTTTTTGCCCTATTTTTTCAAAAAAATCCTAACATTTAAATATAATATAAAAACAGTAATTTAGCATAATATCTATCTCAAAATACTACACAATTCTCCTACATTAATGCATCAAATAAAAGCCTATCAGTATCTCTATCATGATTGCATTAGCAGCACAACATTCATGGCCTATCTTTCAATTGGATGTGGAGTCAACATTCTTGCATGGTAATCTTCAAGAACAGGTATTTGTCAATCAACTTCTTAGTTATGTGAAATTTGGAAGAGAAAATAAGGTCTATAAACTGAAAAAAGGTATCATATGGCCTAAAACAAGCTTCACAGGATTGGTATAGTCATACAAATACTTATTTTTCTAAGGAAGGGTTTTAAAAATGTTCATATGAGCATACGTATTTTACAAAGATTGGAGGTGGAGGAAAATTTCCCATTATTTGCTTATATGTGGGCGATCTTATTTTAACTGGAAATGATAGTGCCATGTTTGACAAATTTAAAGAGTTTATGAAGGTTGAATTTGATGTGCCTGATCTTAAAAAGGTGCATTATTTTTTGGGCATGATGTAATCAACAGGTAGAATTTTTATTTCTCAAAGGAAATATATACAAGAAATTTTGAATAGGTCTCAAATGAAAAATTGTAATTCTGTTAGCACGCCTATTGAAATAGGTCTAAAGCTTATTCGAAATTTTGAAGGAAGAAAGATTGACAGCACACTTTACAAGCAAATTGTAGGAATTTTGATGTATTTAACCGTAACATGACCTAACATAATACATGTTGTAAATCTTATAAGTAGATTCACGGAGTGTCCAAAGGACATTCATCTCTTAGCTACAAAAACAATCTTTCAACACTTATAAGGGACTGCTAGTTATAGGTTGTTCTAAAAGAATGGTGAAAAGTTAAATTTATTTATCTTTACAGATCAAGATGATACAAAAAAGTACTTTAGGATATGTTTTTATGCTTGGTTCATGAGTTATTTCATGATCTTAAAAAAAGAAAGCAATTATCACGTTGTTAACAACCGAAGTAGAGTTTGTAGTTGCAGCAGCTTACGTCTGTCAAGCAATTTGGCTAGGAAAAATGCTTGAAGAGTTGCATTTTTAGCAAGAGGGAGCTACTACAATTTAATATGACAATAATTCAACAATCAAACTCTCTAAAATTCTATCATACTTAGAAGAAGCATGTACATAGATGTAAAGTTTCACTTTCTAAGGGACCTCACAAGCGAAAGAATCATTGATTTTGTCTCCTGCAAAAATGAAGATCAGATTGTTGACATAGTGACTAAGCCATTGAAATTGCTTATGTTTCAGAAGCTAAGGAAGCTGTTATGCACTTGATAAGTCTTATTAAAATAAATGTTTGAAAACTTTTAATTTAAGGGAGGAATTGTTGGAAATATTTATTTCATTTCTTAATTTTCCAAGTTAATAGGAGTTTGTTTTCTTAGTAGTTTTAGTTTGTTTTGGTTTTACCTAATCTTTAGGAGAATACGCAGCTTATGTGGCTTTATTGAAGTTTGTAGAAATTTATTAGGAGTTAGTGGTTGCACTTCTTAGTTTTAAGCATATATCCTTGGGTTTAGCTCCACAAATAGAGTAGGTTTTTATTGTAAATGTGTGTCACTGTCAGTTATTAAAAAAGTTCAGTTCTTTATTTCCCTGCTTTGTTTTTCTTTAAATAGAATTTTAATCACGTAAACATAAAGGAAGATTGAGGATTTTCAGGTCAAGGAATACTACGTATTATGTAGAAGATCATTGGCGATGACCAGTCTAACTCAGATGGGTACTCTCTGAAGAAGTTCCAGTCTAATATCAAATGATGTATTATCTTTAGCTCTTTGCTAAGTTCATGCTCCACGGTTGTTTTACTTTAAGAAAAAGTTAAATTAGAATTTAAGATTTTAACTAAAATTTAATTTAAATCATAATGTTTCAATATATGTGTATATATCTATCTATCTATATATATATATATATATAGATATATATATATACACACACACATATATATATATATATATATAATATCTGATTTCACATTTTCGTAAATTCCTAAAATACATTTTTAATTTAACATCCCTAAAACAAAAATAATAACATTCGTCTAATTTCGACCATAAGTAATTATTTCTCTTTTGTCATTGATTTATTAATCAACTACTAGTGCTTTAAAATACAAACACAAAATAGTTTTTTCTTTTAATTAGAAGGCCAACACCATTTTATATAAACAAGTTTGTACATGTTAATCAACCCACAAGAGTGACAAGACCGTTATCATGCATTTTTTTTAAATGAAAATAAGATAGAAATGAACTAAGGTTGGAATTATATTTGGCATTTCACTTTCATAGACATCTAAATGACTTTCTTCCCTTTTGAATTAAAATCCCAAAAATATTTGTAAATAGAATAATCTAAATTTAAATTTAAATTTACTATTTTAAGAAAGTGAGATATTATTATTAATGTTGTTAAAACTGGACCAAAAGTTAAACGGTAAGACAAGAGGTGTAAGATTTAAAAGGTTTAATTGATGTCAGATTGTCATAAAATTAGCTAAAGATTGAATAAAATTAAAAATTTTAAAATGTGATTGAAAGAAATTGTTTTTATTCATCTAAGAATTTAAAGCTTAATAAAAAATAAATTGTTACATGAAAATTAATTAATTAATTTTAGTTTATAAGAGCTTATTAATTTACGAAAATTAACTAATTGATTAATAAACTGATCGATTTTTAACAACAAGAGTTATTAAAGTAAATCGGACCAGAAAATTGAAAGCTGAATTGTAAATTTAATCGGTGCAAGATTTTTATGATTGAACTGATCGAACCGGTTAAATTTTTTAATTATTAATTGTTAGTGTCTTAATTTTCTATCTTTTATGTGTTAATTTTTTTTAATTCTTGAGATTTGCAGGTTAGAGTTAAGGAAAGAACTAATTGAGCTTCAATCACTCTGTGTTCATGTCTGAACTATAGGTGTACATATGCAAGTATATAATGGCAGCACCGTAGAAGCCCAAACTCAGCCCAAGTCCAATATAGAATAAAATGATATTATTTTAATTTAAATCAATTTGATTCGTATTTAAAATTTATTTATTAAATTTGAATACGAAGGTTTGCTTTTCATTATTATGATTTAAAGGATGGAGTGTTCAAAATAGAAAATATTGAATTTTTAAATATTAGTTGAATTGAGTTTATCTTTTAAATTTTAGTCATTAATTTTATCTTTTAGATTTTAGTCATTAATTTATCAAATAATTTTTTATAATACATTATTACGTATAGTTAATAATTCAGTGTGCATTCCACGAAGGATAATGATTAAAAATTCTAGTATTTATATAGTTGTCGTTTTGAGATAGTCTTTAAGGTTTTGTGATATCATGACATTATTTATTGTTAATGGGCCTGAGTCTGTTATGCTTTTGTGCTTTCATACGTTTAGTGAATTAATCATTTTCTAATTAGATATAAACAATCTAGTAGGCCTACCATTTAGAGCAATTATAGTTGAGAAAAAACTACAAAAGATATCTTAGACCAGTAATGACATCTACTTATAAATATCGTCGATCAGGTGAGAGAGTGTGCTGATGAACATTCTTTGCGACTACAATTGACCTTGCCCAATTAATAATCCTATCCCGCAAGTTGGTACTTGTCTTCTTCCTTATGTGTAAAAATTGTACTGATACGCCTTTTCCATAGTTTATAGACGGTATTAGTAAAAGCTACTACAAGAAGAAGTCTATTGGCCGTATGCGACTTTAAGTGGATAATAACCTAGTTCAAGGTTTGCTCTCAGTTATACATGGAATTATCACATGTAATGAGGTGAAGAATTCTGCTTAGAAATGTCAATGGTCTGGGTCAGGCCCAAGCTGCTCCCAATCCGGCCTGACCCGACCCTAGGCTACGGTGACCCATGGCCCGACCTGACCACGGATTGACTAGCACGTGACTCGACGTCGCTTTTGAAGTAACGGTCAAGCCACGGGCCCAATCGACTCGACCTCGGCTCATAGCCCAGTCAACCTGGCTAAAATTAGGCCAGGCCGAGCCCTTTTTTACAGCCCTAATTTTGCTCCAAATTGCTTTAAAAAATCGACATAGAAAAAAGATATGGTCTTTATCTTCCATATGCATCGTAAATAAAACACAAGTAGTGTCTACATTACTATGCCATTGGCTTCTATCTTGAGCTTATTCTGAATCGCTAGCCAAGCAATGAAAGAAGCCTTGGGATTCAAAGTATTTCTCCAAAGAAAATTAAACTAGAGGACATTAGGGAGATTGTTGGTAAAAATAAGATGGCAAGATTTGTTTGAAAAAGTACCATTTGGATTGGGAATCCAAATGATTTCATCATCATTCATCACATCATCTCAATGAGGTAAATATTGCACAAAGAGATCAAAACCTATAAAATATTCATTCCATTCACCACTGTATATCAGTGATGAGACTTTTAGGTTATGGGGTAACCTATTCCTCAAATGAATCAAATCAGGGTTGCGTATAAAAGGACTAGAATCCAACAAGTTATTAAACGAAAACTAAGTTTTTTAGCCATTACCTATGTTGTGCTTGATCCAGGGATAGATAGTGTCTGTCATCTTCATTATCTATGTGAGCATCTAAGAGGCATCCCTTTTATATGTAGCCTACTAGAAATTAGTATTTTGGAGATGATGTTCATGGTTCATTTGATTCAAAGTGTATGATTTTGGCAAATCAGCCAGCTCCCAGGTGTTATTTCGCTGCAGAGCCTCTATTTCTGCTTGCATTGCTTGTCTCCAACTTTCATTTCTAATTGCTTGTTCCTAAGTTTATGGCTCGTGTTCTTGATCAAGTGTAGCTGCAAATGCATAATGCTTAGGAGTTAATTTAGAATAAGAGAAAGTATTGGAAAGATGACGAGGACTTGTTCTTTGAGTGACCATGCATTTGTAGTTTGTTAGGTACTACAACTTTGATTTGTTGCTTTTTCTCAAGATTTGATTCGTACGTTGTTGAAGGTGGACTTGTGTTTGAGCTTGAATCTAATTCTCAGGTTGAGAATGAACAGAGGAAGGAACAACTTCTGGCATGGTTGAAACATAATCTGATAATGTGGCAGCCATTTCTGATAATGGTGTAATAGTATGAATAGGTTGAATGTCATCGAATAATGATTGAACTGATGATGAAGGCAAAATTAATTGATCATCGTTATGCTTATCAAAAATCTACATATAAATAGTTAGTGTGGAAAAAGGAAAAATATGTTCATAAAAGGAAACATCTCGAGAAGTAAAAATCTTTTGAGTTTTAAGATCAAAAAGCTTAAAACCTTTAACACCTGGAGAGAAACCAAGGAAAACAACTTTAATGCTCCTTGAATCAAACTTCGTTTTAATGTTAGAATGATTCAAAGCAAAAACAAGGTAGCCAAATACTAAATTATTTAAATTTGCTAGTTTAGAATATAATGCTTCAAAAGGTGATATGTTATTAAGAACAAAATTAGGTATTCTGTTGATCAAGTAAATGGCATGTAACATACATTCACCCCAGAAATATATAGGTAACTTAGCCTAAAATCTTAATGCCCTTGCCACATTTAAAATGTACTCATGCTTTCTTTTCCACAATACTGTTTTATTGAGGAGTTTTAATACAAGATGTTTGATGAACTATGCCTTTTGATTCATAGAAACTTGGAACATTGAATTCTTGCCCATTATCACTTTTGATACACTTGACAGCATGATTAAATTGAGTAGAAACGTAAGAAATGAAGTTTTATATGATAGTTCATGCTTCAAATTTATGTTTCATTAGGAAAATCTAAGTAAATCTACTTAATTCGTCTACAATAGTGAGAAAGTATCTATGCCCTTTAAAAGTGGGAGCATAATTGTCTCCCCAAATGTCAATATGAATTAGATCAAAAATAGCATTGCTAACAGAAGTGCTAAAAGGAAATGGTAATAGTGTTGCTAACATAAGTGCTAATAGGAAATGGTAATCTTTTATGTTTTGACATATGACATATCTCACAAGGTTCAACATTAGAAACAGAAGGAACTATCAATTTTAATCGAGAAAAAGAAAGATGGCCTAGCCTAGTATGCCATAGTACTAAAGTTTCTTTATTATAATTATTAGAATTAACAATAGCAGTATGTGAAACAGGTAAGACAGCATTGGAATTCAGCTTGTATAATCCTTGGGAATGCTTAGCAACCCCAGTCATCTTCCATGGCTGAATGCTCTGGATTATACAATAAGAGGATAAGATAATTATGCAGCAAGAAAGATCATGAGCTAATTTACTAATGGATATAAGATTAAAAGTAAATTCAGGAACGTATAGAACATTTAGGAGTTTTAGAGATTTGTTCAAATAAACAGTGCCAATGTGAGTAACTTGAACCCTGCATTTGTTAGGGAGATTCACATAAACATTGTGAACTGATTTATAAGAAAGAGAAAAAATTCTAAAGAACAAGCTATATGATCTGTAGCACCAGTATTAACAATTCATTCACTGCATTGAGAATGATTATTAATAGAAATATGTAGAGAAATGTGTGGATCAATCTCACAGTTTGAAGGAATCAAACCTGAGGTCAACTTTGTCTGTATATGATTTGGCAAAGTCACTATATTAACATGATGAGAAGTAAATGGAAACCCTTGTAGCAGCTGTAACAACTTATTATACTGGTCCTTAGTAAACTGAAATGTAGAAGCTTGATCCTCTGTAGCTTCAGAGTGATGACAGTCAACAGACTGATTATTAGTATCTTCAATTTTCACAACGTTAGCATAAACTCGATTTGAAGGCTTCTTGGAATTCTTCATATTGGTATGATACCCGTGCCTCTTATAGCACCTGTCAATGGTATGACCCTCCTTTTCACAATGTATGCATATAGGTGGTGTTGAATTGTTAAAGAACTTTCGTTGTGTAGAAACATTAGTACCTTTAATAGCCAAGGCTTTAATATCAGGAGCCAAAGTCCTTTCTTGTTGAATAACCAAAATGAATGCCTTATTTAAGGAAGGCAAAGGATCGATCAACAAAATTTGTGATTTCACAGTTGAATAGATTTCATTAAGTCCTTTAATGGAAACCATGACTTGATCATTTTCATGAAATTCTTTAATGTTCTTGGAAAGACCATATGAACATTGAGGAGTACAAGAACGAGATGGGATAGGATGCAAGATTTGCAATTCAACCCACAAGATTTTTAGCTCAGTGAAATACTCATGTATAGAAAGAATTCTTTGTTGACAATTATATATTTCAAGATGGATATCACATATACAAAAAGATTTGTTTTGAGCAAATCTAGCTTTGAGATCATTCCAGATCTCATAGGCAGAATCCAACCAAATTATGGACTGTGCAATAGACGGTGATACAGAATGAATAAGCCAAGAAATTACCAAATTGTTGCATCTTTCCCAAGTAACAAAGGATCTATGCAGGTTGGTTGCAGAATCGATCCATCTACAAAGCTAAGTTTGTTCTTGGATAGAAGTGAGATCTTCATAGCTCTTTGCCATTGATGATAATTTGGTCCAGTTAGAATCGAAGAAACAAGAACAAGAGTTGGACTCACGTTCACCTGAAGGTAATAAGGACTAATCTTCTGGCTTTTGAGTTGAACCAGAAGTATTATTAGTGACCCAAGCATTTAGATTAGTCATGGCAAGAAATCTCAATTAGAGAAAGAAGAAAAGAATAGGAATAAAAAACTACAAAGTTTCCGTGTACTTGCAAAGAAAATGCAAGAAAATCTGGAAATCTTTAGAAAGAATCCAAAAAAACTAAAGAAGCGAAAGTATTTTCATCTGATACCATGATAGAAAACTAAATTAAGAAAAGGTAAATGTCCATCTTAACATAATAAGAGTATTTCTACAAAATGTCTTAAGAATGAATAACGAGTATAACTAACTATAACTAACTTTTGACTAACTAACTTAAGTGTCAACTTTGTCTTTATATAATTCTAACAACACCTCTAATACTAACTATTCATAAAGTCTATCTCTACCTCAACATTTTTTATATGGAATGAAAATTATAATTATTATCTTTTTATGTATAAACATTCAAAAAAATATTGTTGATTAATATATCTAAATTATGCAATTTGAATAAATTATTTAATAAATTAGTAATTTAACATTTGATTTAATTAATATTTATAGAAATGTTATTATTATACTTATTTGGGAAAGGCCACATGCCTCTGGATTGTACAGGAGGAAGTTTTCTATTTTTTCTTATTTTAATTAATTAAAACATTTTTAAATTATTTTTTTCAATCATTAAGTTACTTTGGGGACTCAGGTGGATATTATAATAGTTCTATTTGCTTTTTATATTTGATCCATTATAACAAATACATCACAATACAGATTTCCTAAATTATTTAATTTTTTCATTACAAAATTTTACAAACTAATTTTAGTAATTCATTTTTAATATTCTAACTTATATATTTTTAACAATTATATCATAATTCATTTCTTAATATACATTTAAAAATTTTAATATTTATAATTTGATCACATATTTTTAAATTATACAATATTCATGTACTCATTAAATAATATGACATGTTACGACTTTTTTCATTATCTCAATTAGCTGAAATATTTAATTCATAGCAATAAAATTTAACATTTGTTTTAACTAAAATATTTAATATATGATGAGAAATTTAATTTCTATTTCAGTCATGAATAATATTTGTATTTACTTACATTAAATATTTATAATTTTATGACAACATTTTAAATTACGCAATATTAACATAACATGTGTCTTTTTTCTTAATTAATTACTATATTTAATTGATGACAAAATATTTTACTTTTTTCACATTTTTTATATTTTTTCTGTCACACATTGATGGCAAAAGAAGGCACTTTGCGAAAGAAGGCACAATGGTGCACTTTGGGTTAATTTTTCGCAAGTTTTGCATTGCTATAAATGCTAATTTGTATTAATTAATATCTGTTGACTTTGTATACCATAGATCGATTAAGCTTGTTTCAATTATTTCCGGAGAGATGGCGACTTAAGAAAAAGCTTGTTAAGAAAACACTTTAGTGACTTCGGTCGAACTTTTGGAGAGTGAATAAATACTTTTTTTATCGTAAAAACTTTTTTTTTTAATAAGCGTTTAGTTGGAACATAAAAAAGTACTTTTTAGTAGATATAACTTTTTTGACATTCAGTAGAGCGTTTGTTAGTAGAGTTTTTTTTAGAAATTTTTTTCTAAGAAGCTAATTAATTGGTTAACTGTCAATTAAAAAAAAACCTTTTTAAAAGAGCTTTACATAATAGACTGTTTGACAGCATAAAAATAAAAAGTACTTTTAATTTTAACTATATTTTATTTTGTAATAAAAATTATTTATGCATATA
>JAOQMQ010000194.1:1679217-1701220 GCA_027563845.1 Erythroxylum subrotundum
TATATTCAGATGAAGTCAATAGCTGCATCCGTGATTGAGAGGTTTGAAATTGATGTGTTGAATAAGGAGAAATGTCCCGAGCACCTCCTGTCCTTGACTCTGAGGATGAAAGGTGGTTTGCAGGTTAGGGTTAAGGAAAGAACGAATTGAGCTTCAATCACTCTGTGCTCATGTCTGAACTATAGATGTACATACGCAAGTATGTAATGGTAGCATACGTACAAGCCCAAACTCAGCCCAAGTCTAATATAGAATAAAATGATATTAATTTAATTTAAATCAATTTGATTCGTATTTAAAATTTATTTATTAAATTTGAATACGAAGGTTTGCTTTTTATTATTATGATTTAAAGGATGGAGTGTTCGAAATAGAAAATATTGAATTTTTAAATATTAGTTGACTTGAGTTTATCTTTTAAATTTTAGTCATTAATTTATCAAATAATTTTTTATAATACATTATTACGTATAGTTAATAATTCAGTGTGCATTCCACGAAGAATAATGATTAAAAATTCTAGTATTTATATAGTTGTCATTTTGAGATAATCTTTAAGGTTTTGTGACATGATGACATTATTTATTGTTAATGGGCCTGAGTCTGTTATGCTTTTGTGCTTTCATTATAAACGATTTAAGAGAATTCTTGTAATATAATTAAAAAAAACTGAAACTAGTATTCGACTAGAGATCATATAAGTTATAATATATTCAAATAAAAAAAACAATTCTATCTATTCCCAATTTTTTTTTGAAAAATGAAAAAATTGAATTTAACTATAGGTGAAGCTAATACACAATTACAATGAGTTTTAGGCTAGTAGGCCTACCATTTAGAGCAATTATAGTTGAAAAAAAACTACAAAAGATATCTCAGACCAGTAATGACATCTACTTATAAATATCGTCGATCAGGTGAGATAGTGTGCTGATGAACATTCTTTGCGACTACAGTTGACCGTGCCCAATTAATAATCCTATCCCGCAAGTTGGTACTTGTCTTCTTCCTTATGTGTAAAAATTCTACCGTTTCACCTTTTCCATAGTGTACAGATGTTATTAGTAAAAGCTACTACAAGAAGAAGTCCATTGGCTGTATGCGACTTTGAGTGGCTAATAAACCAATTCAAGGTTTGCTCTCAGTTATACATGGAATTATCACATGTAATGAGGTGAAGAATTCTGCTTAGACATGTCAATGGCCCGAGCCGGGCCCAAGATCAAACCCGACCCTAGGCTACGATGGCCCTGGCCTGTGGCCCGACTTGATCACGGACTAACTGGCCCATGATCCAACATCATTTTTGAAATAACGGTCAAGCCATGAGCCTGTTAACCCAAGCCAGGCCAAAATCAGGCTGAGCCAGGCTCTTTTTGACATCCCTAATTTTGCTCCAGATTGCTTTAAAAAATCGACATAAAAAAAGGTGGTCTTTATCTTCCATATGCATCGTATATAAAACATAAGTAGTGTCTACATTACCATGCTATTGGCTTCTAGTCTTGAGCTTATTTCGAATTGCTAGCCAAGCAATGAAAGAAGCCTTGGGATTCAAAGTATTTCTCCAAAGAGGATTAAACCAAGGGACATTAGGGAGATTGTTGGTAAAAATAAGATGGCAAGATTTATTTGAAAAAGTACCATTTGGATTAGGAATCCAAATGATTTCATCATCATTCATCACATCATCTAAATGAGGTAGCTATCGCACATGGAGATCAAAACCTCTAAAATATTAATTCTATTAACCATTGTATATCAGTGATGAGACTTTTAGGTTCTGGGGTAATCTATTCCTCAAATGAATCAAATCATGGTTGCATATAAAAGGACTAGAATCCAACTAGTTATTAAACCAAAACCAAGTTTTTTTGCCATTACCTATGTTGTGCTTGATCCAGGATAGATAGTGTCTCTTATCTTCATCATCTGTATGAGCATCCAAAAGGCATCCCTTTTATATGTAGCCTGCTCAAAATTAGTATTTTGGAGATGATGTTCTTGGATCTATTAGTACTTTTTGCATAATTAAGAGAGAAATAATCCCTAAGCCTCCTTGCTTTTTAGGCATAGTAACTCTTGGAACGGCAACTATCAGCAGTTGCAATTATCAGCAATTACAATTATCTAGGCCTCTTATTTAGGAAGTCTATGTATATCTTTTTCTTATTTAGGAAGTCTATGTATATCGTGATTCTTGTACAGCTTGGGTAGTTTAGTTTTATTAGGAATACAATTTGATATCTATATACCTTTTTGTATATATCTCTCACGTTATCAATGGCAACGAACATAATTCTCATTCCTATGATTTCTTAGTTGTTTTTACATGGTATCAGAGCTATGGTTGACAACAAGAAAAATTAGACTTCTAGATCGGGGAAGCAAATAATCAGCCCTTACATACTGAACTTGAATGACAATCCCCGGAATCTAATTACCCAAGTTTAGTTGAAAGGTAAGAATTATGAAGAATGGGCTAGAGCTATGCGGACAACATTACAGGCTAAAAAGAAATATGGTTTTGTTGATGGATCTGTCAAGCAACCATCGGATGATTCACTGGAGCTCGAAAATTGGTGGACTGTTAACTCTATGCTGGTTTCTTAGGTGTTTAATACCATAGAACCGATGCTTCGCTCTACCATCTCTCATATGGAGAACGTCAAGGATTTGTGGGAGGATATTAAATAGATGTTCTCAATTGGGAATGGCCCATGAATGCAGCAGTTGAGATCAGATTTGGCGAACTGTAGACAGGATAGTCAACCGATTGTTTGTTATTATGGCAGACTTAAAATTTTGTGGGATGAAATAAACAATTATGATCAAATTCTTGTGTGCGTTTGTATAGGATGTAAGTGCAATCTCACCAGTGAATTGGAAAGAAAGCGTGAAGAAGAAAGAGTTCATCAATTTTTGATGGGCTTGGATCAAAAAGGATACGGAACAGTGCGCTCAAATATTTTGAGCACTGAACCTTTGCCCAATCTGAATCGTGCTTATGTCATGGTTGTTCAACAAGAGGGGGTGCGAACTATGACACGAACTAAAGAAGAAAGAGCCAATCCTGTTGGTTTCGCTGTCCGAGCAAGTGGGCGAATTTTAGGGGGAGAAAAAGATAACTCAGTTTGCTCTCACTGCAACCGAGAGGGACATGATGTTGAAAGTTGTTTCCAGTTGATAGGCTATCCAGAGTGGTGGGGTAATAGACCACGTGGAAACTCATCTGGGCGAGGAGGTAGTCAAAAGCGTGACAATGGAAATGGATGCAATAAAGGAGGTGTTGCTCGTGCCAATGTCACTCAAGTAATGGAATTGTGATATATTCAGATCAGAAGGGCCTCAATAGGTTGAACGATGAGCAATGGGCAACTTTGCTGGGCATGTTAAGCTCTCATCAAAGTAGTGGCCATGAGAAGCTAACAGGTAAGCAAAAAATATTACATTGGATTATTGACACGGGAGTTTCTCATCATATGATAAGAACCTTGGCATTTTTAAGTGAATTGCATGATATCGTGCCGTATTCCGTCGGGTTACCAAATGGAGATAAGACTATGGCGGTGAAAGAAGGAACTGTTCTATTTGGAGAAGGCTTGAAATTGCATCGAGTTCTCTTACACTTGAATTGCAATTTGATCTTTGTATCACAACTACTTAATGATTCAGATTTCGTTATTCAACTCACTAATAAAATATGTGCTATACAGGACCTAAATTCGAGGAGGTTGATTAGAGCGGGTGAGCAGCATGAGGGGTTGTACTACCTTAGAGGAGTGATGCCAGTGCGTGCTTGCAAGGTGGCTGATGTAGGATCATTCGAGTTGTGGCATAAGAGGATGAGACATGCTTCTCATAAGGTGGTAGAGTTAATTTTAGGAGCAGGTAGTATAGTAAAAAAATATCAACAAAGAATGTGCCAATTTGTCGTGATGGTTAAATGCCAATTTGAAAAGAATGTGAAAATTGTTGGAAGTGATAATGGAAGTGAATTTGTTTATTTGAAAAGTTATTTTGATGACTTAGGAATATTACGTCAGACTTAGGAATATTACATCATGGTCGAGTGGAAAGAAAACATCGCCACATTCTTAACGTGGCGAGAGCCTTGCTTTTTCAGGCCAATTTACCCATGGAATTTTAGGGAGAATATGTTCTTGCTGCTAGATATTTAATTAATAGAACTCCATCTATATTGTTGAATGGAAAAACCCCACATGAGATGGTTTTTGGTGTAGCACCATCTTATAAACACGTTAAGGTTTTTGGTTGTTTGTGCTATGCACATAATCTGAATCGAGAAAATGATAAATTTGCTAGTAGGAGTCACAGGTGTATTTCTGTTAGATATCCTTTTGGAGAGAAGGGTTGGACAGTGTATGATTTGGATACCCATGAATACTTTGTATCACGAGATGTGGTGTTCGTTGAAACAAATTTTCCTTAAGAAAATGAGCAAACTGTAAGACATGAGATCATTAAAAAACAAATATGGAGTTGGATGATGCTGAGAATGAATTAGAAGAGGAACATGATGAAAATGAAGGGAGTGTTATTGAGATGAATTGAGAAAGAGAGGAACAGATTCGTGGAGAAGGTGAGGAAGTGGAAAGAAGTGTGGTGGTGGAGGAGCAACTTGGTAAGGGACAACGGGTCAGGCAACCATCTGTACGTTTAAAGGATTATGTGACAAATGTCATCAGCACCGACCCCTCATCATGCTCCTCTCAACAATCCGCTTCCCCAGGTACACCTTATTCTCTAGCACATTATATGAGTTATGATAATTTTTCTGCACAACATAGGTGTTTCTTGGTAGCCATTATCAAAGGACATGAACCGCATTCTTATGTTGAAGCAGTTAAAGATGCACAGTGGCGAGAAACAATTGAAACTTTGCCATGGGGGAAGAAAGCGATTAGGAGCAAGTGGGTTTATAAAATTAAATTCAATTCTGATGGAAGTGTTGAACGGTACAAGGCGTAGTTGGTGATATTGGGAAATAATCAAGTTAAAGGAATCGATTTCCAAGAGTCTTTTGCTCCTACGGCAAAATGGGTATTGTTCACACTTTTCTTACCGTTGCGGCAGCAAAAAATTGGGAACTTCATCAAATGGATATACAAAATGCCTTCTTGCACGGTGTTTTGGAGGAAGAGGTTTACATGAAAAAGCCACCTAGCTTTGCATCTGAGTCCTTAGGAACGGTATGTCGATTCCGTAAATCTCTATATGGTTTACGATAAGCACCTAGATGCTGGTTTGCGAAATTGGCTGCATCACTTAAAGCTTATGGTTTTCACCAATCGCATTCAGATTACTCTTTGTTTACATTTCAAGCTGGAATTGTTCAGTTAAATGTGCTTATTTATGTCGATGATCTTATTATCTCTAGTAATGACATTTCTGTTGTACAACAGTTCAAGAATTATTTAAGTAGATGTTTTCATATGAAAGATTTGGGGAAATTGAAATTCTTCTTAGGGATTGAAGTGGCTAGAAAATCATATGGCATTTTTTGTTTCAACGCAAGTATGCGTTGGTTATTATTTCAGAGATGGGTTTGTTGGGATCTAAGCCTATTAAAACTCTACTAGAGCAAAATCATAAACTTGCTATTTCTAAGAGTGTTGCTGTGAATGATCCTGTATAGTATCGACAGCTGGTGGGACGAATTATTTATCTCACCATAACTCGGCCCAAGTTGTCTTATTGTGTGTACATTCTCGCTCAGTTCATGTAGCAACCAAAGAAAGCACTCTGGGAGGCAGCTGTCAGAGTGGTCCGTTATCTGAAAGGAAATCCAGGTCAGGGTATTCTCTTGCGTGCCAATAGTGATCTCACTTTGTCTGCATATTGTGATTCTGACTGGGCTAGCTATCCATTGACAAGATACTCACTGACTGGTTATTTTGTTCTTCTGGGTAATTCTCCCGTTTCATGGAAGACTAAAAAGCAACAAATAGTGTCTCGCTCTTTCGCTGAAGCTGAATACCGGTCTATGACCACATCAACGTGTGAACTTAAATGGTTGAAAGGTCTGTTAACTACTCTTGGTGTGGAGCATTCTAAACCGATGAACTTATATTGTAATAGTCGCGCAACATTACATATCGCTGCTAATCTTGTGTATAATGAGCGTACTAAACACATTGCAGTGGACTACCATTTCATCCGGAATGAGATACTAAGTCGTAACATTCGTACAGCATATGTCCATAGTTCACTGCAACTTGTCGATATCTTCACGAAGGCATTGGGTACAGATCAGTTTGGCTTTCTTCTTCGCAAGTTGGGCATTCAAGATCTCCATTCTCCAACTTGAGGGGGGGGGGGGTCTTGGAACGTAGCTATCAGCAGTTGCAATTATCTAGGCCTCTTATTTAGGAAGTCTATGTATATCTTTTTCTTATTCAGGAAGTCTATGTATATCGTGATTCTTGTACAGCTTGGGTAGTTTAGTTTTATTAGGAATACAATTTGATATCTATATACCTTCTTATATATATCTCTCACGTTATCAATGGAAACAACATGATTCTCATTCCTAGAATTTCTCAGTTGTTTTTACAGTAACCTCACTCCATTTGATTTTTGCATTCATGGCTTTATCAGGTTTGCCAGTCCAAAGAAAAGCCTTCATGATTTTGCCAATCTCTTTGATAACTCTCTTGGGAAATTGCCCATTGTTTGCTTATATATGAGTGATCTTATTTTTATTGGAAATAATATTTCCATGTTTGACAAATTTAAAAAGTCTATAACGATTGAATTTAATGTCTGATATTGAAAAGATGCATTATTTTTGGGGCATTAAAGGATGCAATCAACAGGTGGAATTTTTATTTCTTAAAAGAACCCTATGTAAGAAATTTTGGATAGGTTTCAAATGGAAAATTGCAATTCTGTTAGCACGCTTATTGAAGTCGGTATAAAGCTTATTCGAAATCCTAAAGGAAGGAAGATTGATAGCAAGCTTTGCAAGCAAATTGTAGGAAGTTTGATGTATTTAACAGTAGCAGGACATGACATAATACATGTTGTAAATCTCATGAGCAAATTCAGGAGTGTCTAAAGAAGATTCATCTCTTAGCTACAAAAAGAATCTTTCAACACATGCAAGGGGTTGCTAGTTATGGGTTGTTCTACAAGAAAGGTGAGAAGTCAAATTAATTTGGCTTTACAGATGCTAGAGATCAAGACGATAGAGAAAAGAAATTTAAGATATGTTTTCATGCTTGGTATAGGAGCTATTTCATGATCTTCAAGAAAGAAAGCAATTGTCACTATGTCAACAATCGAAGCAGAGTTTGTAGCTGCAACAGCTTGTGTCTACTAAGCAACTTGGCCGAGGAAAATACTTGAAGAGCTACATTTCAAACAAGAGGGAGCTGCTACAATTTAGTATGACAATAATTCTGCCATTAAACTCTCAAAAAATTGTCGTATTGGTCATCATTAAATTCACGTGCATAGGGTTGTCCCATTTCAGGCCTTAATCTTCTTTGTATTTTCAGCATATATCTCCTTTCTTGGCATTTTCTTGTCTTCTTCTTGCTTCGTGAAGACAAGTAGTATTAACCTTCAAAAAATGATCTAATTATCGTGCTTTCGACTCACTTTAACTTCATTACTTCCGAATTATGCCTAGAACCACATACGAGTCAAAGTGAGTATCTTAATCAATTTATTGTCCTTAATCACTAGGTGTTATGAAATAATTAAATAATCAATTAAGCACTTATCAGTACTGCTTCTCCCTTTTCATCAGTCGTCACTAGATGTGTCCAACCATTTAAAACTGAGTTCCATGCTTTTGTTCCTTTTGCCTAAATGAATATTCTTATATTTGATTTCTATATAGGATAATTTGAACCATCTATCAATGGTAGACTGATGATTGATGCCCCTTGATTGTGAAATACGGATCTGCGCCAACTTGATGTACCAAGTTCTAATTCAATGATTCTTTCTAATACTAATTGAAAATTTTCGAAGGATGTAGTTTCACACAAATTATGAATGGCCGCAGTTATAAGTTTTCTGACAAAAACGAAAACAAAAAAATAAAAAGTGAAATAAAAAATTAACACCAAAAATTTGTTAATGCAGTTCGACACACCTTGCCTATGTCTGTGGGGACCTCACCCAGCTTAATACTTTCAGTAATGACATATAAGGCTTTAGTGACCCGACACCACTTAACTCTTAACACCACCCCTCATCCTCACAACCCGTGAAAGTATTTCACACTCAGCAGTACAACCGTTTCGTACTAACTTCAACAGAGGGTTTTCTCAAACAATATTTAATGATAACGAAACAAATTAAACAACTCAAGTGATTAAACAAAATTCAACATAAATGAAAACACTTGAGATAAGAAAAACAACTTTCTTAATAATTCTAGCTTCTTTAATGAAAGATCGGAAAGTTTTCCCCAATAAATTGCTGTAATCTTTCGATATTATTACCGTAACATCAAACCCACAACAACAAAAAAAACACCCAAAAAAATAAATATTTCTTCACGAAAATCTTGCAGAAATCTGAATTGCAAAATCCACACCAACTGCTAGAATTTTTTCCATAACACCTCCGTTATCGACAACAACCAAAACAAACATAATCAATAACCGCTAAGCCCAACAAAACTCACACAAACACCACAAAAACCAGTTGTCAAAATTGCCCTTAAAGATTGTTCAAAAATATAAAAGAACGCAGATGGAAATCAACGATTACACAGCCCACTAAAGTCAACAAATGAACAAATGTTTCATCTCCGAAATGTCATAAAAAATAGCTTCAAACCCACAAAAACTGCTAGACATTTTTATCCAAAAACCACATCAAGATAGCTCAGAAAAAAAAAATGAAACAAATTAAGTATAGAAACTACTAAGATAACGAAAACTTCTAGAGTTTTAGTACAACACAAATCGCAAAGGATAGCTACACAATCAACACACCATAGACAATGAACAACAACATTAGAATGATAAGAAAACCAAAAAATAAATCAACTGCAAAATTCCCAAAGAATACCCTCAATTTTTGTTGAATAATAAAAGAATGCCCAACTAAGAAAAGAACAAGATATCAATCAGTACATAGCATATATGCCCCAATCACCCAGCCAAGTATCGTATAAACCAAGAGACAAATCTCAATTGCAAGACCATTCAATCAACGACAAAAACATCAAAGAAAATGCAGCACAAAACCCTTCAGCCAAGGTGACATCATTTAGCAGAGAAGTTTTGCAGCATATGGACTTCTATCTTAACACAATCAACTACCAAACTTCATCGGCAATATCCCCAGAAATTCAACTACCAAATCATCCTAAATATGTCGATATTACTCACCAAAAACAACAATATTCAGCCTTGAATCTCATCCATAATACAGCTGCCATAATCAATTCAAATTTTAGAAAATTTGCTTCCTTAGATAAATATTATCCAAAAATAGACTACTATCTTAATTAGGATTTTAAACCTTATCAAATTTATCTTGGAAGAGTCTCACATAAATCCACCATCTAATTATCAAGTAATGTCCAAAATTAAATAATAAGATATATATCTTAACAGATATCACATAAATTATAATATATTCAACTAATATATTCTAAATTTTAGTATTATTTTTCACATACATAAAAAACATAAATATATACAAAAATATATTATCTACCTGTTCATTTAAAAAACTTCTTTTCTTTAAGAAAAATGAATACAATTAAAATCTTAGGTTCATTAATCATCACACAACTCTGCCGAATTTTAGTGCTAAACTCAATCCCAACACATTCTTTTGTTCCATATACTAGACCAAAATCCTTCCATTGCAGTCTTGAAAGCGCATAACCTCAATATCTGCATATTTAGTTGTAATGAATATTACTAGATATTGTATGTTTTCATTGAGGTTCATGGTCTTGCAGTAAATATTAATAATAAAAGTGGTTTAATAGTCAAATTAGCTCCAAACTTTCCAATCAAAAGGTTGAAGGTTCGTGTTTCAGAGCAAAAGAAGTGTAATTCACCTCAATTTTAAAGATAATAGTTGATCAAAAGAAGAGATGAGTTGATACCTGCAAGTGTCATTTGTATATCGAATCATTGTGAATCATTAATTCGTAAAATGTTTTATTTAGATAACGTGATTTGTTATTTATTAGATTACGACAAACAATTTCACTAAAGAGATTGAATTATTCTTAATAATAAAATCTATAAACTTGAGTCTTTAATTAAAAACAATGTTTTAAAAATTAGATCAGAAGTTAAATCGGTAAGACAAGAGATTTAAGGTTTAAAAGATTCAACTGGTATTAGATCGTTATAAAATGGTTAAAAATTGAATATAATTAAAGAATTTGAAATATAATTAAAAGTGATTGTTTTGACCCATCGAAGAATTTGAAGTTTAATTGAAAAAATAGATTTTTAAATAAAAATTAATCTATTTATTTTAATTTATAAGAGCTTATTAATTAATAAAAATTGACTAATTAATTAATAAATTAATCAATTTTTAACAACAAGAGTTATTAAAGTAAATCGAACCGAAAAGTTAAAAACCGAACCGAAAAGTTAGAAGACTGAAAAATTTTATAATTAAACCGATATCAAAATTGTTGAGTTTTTTAATCATTGAATAAAAGGTGTGTGGTTTTTTTTTGTGAGAGTTATTCTTAAATTATAAGTTATTATATTGTTTACCTCCCCAAAATTTCAGTAATTTTAACCTAATTTTCCAGCAAATAAAACCTTAAAATACTAACCACATTAAATTCAAACATTTCAACTATTTTGGACTCAAAATCCAAACAACGTACACTAAATCTCAAACTTAATCCTCAAATCAAACCTTCAAACTTATAAATTTGGCAAGTCTTAACCAATAATTTATTATATCTTTTACACCAATTACATGAAATCCGACATCTACTTAGATATATATTCTCGAAGAAGTTCAAACACACAAACTTCTTGCCTATTGACGCTCTAAGAATGGTTCATATATCTTGGAATTTAATAGACAATGTTGTACAGAAAAACAATCAAAAGAATGTTAGCTTCGGATTTTCCAAGGAAATATAACTAAGGCTATGTTCGATACTATGTTAGCCTTCCTCGTATGTATGTCCCAAAATAAAGACATACAGAGAGAACGAAAGTCCCAAAATAGCTCCTTTATATTTTTTTTCAGTAAAATCATTCTCAAAGACTAGGACTGAATTTCCCATGTCAACTTGAACACCTGATAGAAAACTGAATTAAGAGAAGGTAAAAGTCTATTTCATCTTAACATAATAAGTGTATTTATACAAAATGTCTTAAGAATGAATAACGAGTATAACTAACTATAACTAACTTATGAATAACTAACTTAACTGTCAACTTTGTCTTTATATAATTCTAAACCCAATCCTCCCCCCCCCCCCCCCCAAAAAAAAAAAAAAAACTAGTGAGTATATATTATGTACTTCCAGTTTGCTAAAAGACTCTTGAAAAGCAGTCAAGGAAAGTCCTTTGGTGAAGCAATCTGATAATTGATGTTTGGACAAAACAAGAAATAGCACTATAACACTATTTTGCAGTTTTTCTCGAACCACATGACAATCAATGTCAATATGTTTTGTGCATTCGTGAAACACTAGATTTTGTGCCAAGTATACCGCAAACTGGTTGTCACAAAAGAGTGGTGTTGAAACTGTAGGAGACATTTATAGTTCATTGAGTAGATAATGTAGCCATTGCACTTCACTTGTTGTAGTTGCTAGTGCTTTATATTCCGTTTCTGAAGAGCTGCGACTGACTATGTTCTGTTTCTTGGTTTTCCAAGAAATTAAGAAAGAGCTAAGAAACTTGCAATATCCTGTAATGGATCTCCTAGTGTCTAAACAAGTTCTCCAGTCTGAATCTGAGAAAGCTTTGAGCTTAACTTCACTATCAGAAGAGAAGAAAAGACCCTGTCCTGTAGTTCCCTTTAGATACTTTATGAGTAGCAGCCAAATGATCTGATGTAGGAGAATCAAGAAATTGTGCTAACTATTGTACAACAAACGTGATATCTGGTCTAGTTGTAGTCAAATATTGAAGCTTGACAATTAACTTTCTAAATTGTGTAACATCCCTTAATTTTTCGCTTGCATCCTTTGAAAGCTTTGTTTCTGGTAAGATTGGTGTTGATACTGGTTTGGATTCTAAAAACTGAGTCTCCTTAAGCAAGTCCAATGTGTACTTCTTCTGGCAAATATTTATTCCTTGCGTTGTTCTTGCTATTTCAAGTCCAAGGAAAATTTTTAGTTCTCCCAGATCTTTAATTGTAAATGCATCATGTAAATACTATTTGATGTTGTGAATTGCTCCCATGTGATCACCAACCACTATGACATCATCCACATATACCAAAAGTTCCATGAAACCCTCACTTCTAGTCTTGAGAAACAAAGTTTGATATGATGTAGCTTGTTTGAAACCATACTCAAGTAATTCTAAAGTTAATTTAGCATTCCATTGTCGACTTGCTTGTCCCAGGTGTTATTTTGTTGCAGAGCCTCTATTTCTACTTGCATTGCTTGTCTCCAACTTTCATTTCTAACTGCTTGTTCATAAGTTTGTGGCTCGTTCTTGATCAATGCAGTTGCAAATGCATAATGCTTAGGAGTTAATTTAGAATAAGAGAAAACATTGGAAAGATGATGAGGACTTGTTCTTTGAGTGACCATGCATTTGTAGTCAGTTAGGTACTATGGCTTTAACTTTGTTTTGTTGCTTCTTCTTAAGCTTTGATTCGAATGTTGTTGAAGGTGGACTTGCGTTTAAGCTTGAATCTGATTCTAATTTTGAGAATGAATAAAGGAAGGAACAACTTTTGGTGTGGTTGAAACATAATCTAATAATGTGGCAGCCATTTCTGATAATGGTGTAATAGCAGGAATAGGTTGAATGTCATCGAATTATGACAGGACTGATGATGAAGGCAGAATTAAATGATTATCGTTATGCTTATCAGAAATCTATATATCAGTAGTTAGTGTGGAAAAAAGAAATATATGTTTATAAAAGGAAACATCTCAAGAAGTAAAGATCTTTTGAGTTTTAAGATCAAAAATCTTAAAACCTTTAACACCTAGAGAGAAACCAAGGAAAACAACTTTGATGCTCCTTGAATCAAACTTTGTTTTAATGTTAGAATGATTCGAAGCAAAAACAAGGCAGCCAAATACTTTCAAATTATTTAAATTTGGTGGTTTAGAATATAGTGCTTCAAAAGGTGATATGTTATTAAGAACAAAAGTAGGTATTCTGTTGATCAAGTAAATGGCACACAACACACATTCACCCCAGAAATATATAGGTAACTTAGCCTGAAATCTTAATGCCCTTGCGAAATTTAAACTGTGCTTATGCTTTCTTTCCACAATACTGTTTTGTTCAGAAGTTTTAATATATGATGCTTTCTTGCCCATTATCACTTCTGATACACTTGACAGCATGATTAAATTGAGTAGAAACGTAAGAAATGAAGTTTTGTATGATAGTTCGTGCTTCAGATTTATGTTTCATTAGGAAAATCCAAGTAAATTTACTTAAGTCATCTACAATAGTGAGAAAGTATCTATGCCCTTTAAAAGTGGGAGCATAATTGTCTCCCCAAATGTCAATATGAATCAGATCGAGAATAATATTGCTAACAGAAGTGTTAATAGGAAATGGTAATCTTTTCTGTTTTGACATATGACATATCACATAAGGTTCAACATTAGAAACAGAAGGAACTAACAATTTTAATCGAGAAAAAGAGAGATGGCCTAGCCTAGTATGCCATAGTACTGAAGTTTCTTTATTACAATTAACAGAATTAACAATAGCAGTACGTTAAACAGGTAAAACAACATTGGAATTCATCTTGTATAATCCTTGGGAATGCTCAGCAACCTTAGTCATCTTCCATGGCTGAATGCTCTGCATTATACAATGAGAGGATAAGACAATTATGTAGCAAGAAAGATAAGTAAATTCAGGCATGTATAGACCATTTAGGAGTTTTAGAGATTTGTTCAAATAAACAATAACTTGAACCCTACATTTGTTAGGGATATTCACATAAACATTGTGAACCAATTTATTAGAATGAAAAAATTCTAAAGAACAAGCTATATGATCTGTAGTACCAATATTAACAATCCATTCACTGCAATGAGAATGATTATTAGTAGAAATATGTAGAGAAATGTGTGGATCAATCTCACAGTTTGAAAGAATCAAACTTGAGGTCAACTTTGTCTTTATATGATTTGGCAAAGTCACTGCATTAACATGATGAGAAGTAGATGGAAGCCCTTGTAGCAGCTGTAACAACTGATTATACTGGCCCTTAGTAAACTGAAATGTAGAAGCTTGATCCTCTGTAGCTTCAGAGTGATGACAGTCAACAGACTGATTATTAGTATCATCAATTTCCACAACATTAGCATAAACTCGATTTGAAGGCTTATTAGAATTCTTCATAATGGTAGGATACTCGTGCTTCTTATAGCACCTGTCAATGGTATGACCCTTCTTTCCACAATGTATGCATATAGGTGGTGTTGAATTGTTAAAGAACTTTCTTTGTGCATAAACATTAGTACCTTTAACAGCCAAGGCACTGATATCAGGGGCCAAACTTTTTTGTTGAATAACCAAAGAGAATGCCTTATTCAAGGAAGGCAAAGGATCCATCAACAAAATTTGTGACTTCACAGTTGAATAGATTTCATTTAGTCCTTTAATAAAAACCATGACCTAATCATTTTCATGAAATTCTTTAATGTTCTTTGAAAGACCACATGAACATTGAGGAGTACAAGAACAAGATGGGATAGGACGCAAGATTTGCAATTCATCCCACAAGATTTTTAGCTTAGTGAAATACTCATGTACAGAAAGAATTCCTTGTTGACAATTATATATTTCAAGATGGAGATCACATATACAAAAAGAGTTGCTTTGAGCAAATCTAGCTTTGAGACCATTCCAGATCTCATAGGCGGAATCCAACCAAATTATGGACTGTGCAATTGAGGGTGAGACAGAATGAATAAGCCAAGAAATTACCAAATTGTTGCATCTTTCCTAAGGAACAAACAAAGGATCTGTACGGGTTGGTTGTAGAATCGATCCATCTGCAAAGCTAAGTTTGTTCTTGGATAGAAGTGACATCTTCATGGTTGTCTGCCATTGATGATAATTTTGTTGGACCCCGATTCCCGAGCCCAACGTCTGAACCATAAAACATGAGCATCTTATTATCGAAACCCTTCATTTGGAAGGAAATATCCTTCGGAAGCAAATGGCGGGTTCGCCGCGGCAAACTCCATGTTTCGCTGCGGCGAACAGACGGGAACTCCTGCTAAGACCCTTGGGGAAAAGTTCGCTGTGGCGACCTCATATCTTTGCCGCGACGAAGTTCCAGGATTAAGCGAGAATTTCTCTTGGGAAAAGTTCGCAGCGACGATGCTTGTGGTTTCGTCGTGGCGAAACCCCTGAAATCACAACCCCTTAACCTAAAATTTCCAATGGTTTCTATATCACTCTTACCTTTCTTTCAATTCAACCTCATCCATACACAAATTCATATTTCAACTCAACCTTATCTTTACACATATTCATATTTCAACTTAACATCAAAAGTAACAATTTTTACAATTCTTTAATGGCATTTCAAGCCACAATACATCAATGTCTCAAATCTCCAAATAAAAAAGTTACATGAATTAATAATCCTTGAAATGTGACTAAGCCTTGTACTTTACAAAAATAACTTAAATTCCAAAATATGTAGATTTTGAAGTAATGTCCTTATACTCTTGATCACTCGATCTCTTCCTCATCACCTGAAGATGAGACGGAAATGGGGGTGAACTTAAAGCTTATGGGTAACAAGTTTATAACGAAGAATAAGCAAAATCATTGAAATGTGTCATTTGTCATAGAAAATTTATAAAACGCATAGTTCTCAAATTTTCAAACAAATTCACAATCTTAACTCAAACTTATAGTTCGAATATCATCACACAACACTCAATGATGCACCATTCATGACTATGCAAAGATGCAATGCACAAACAAATGGCTCGAGAGTTCCGTGGAACAAAACGGATAAACCGAAGTTTACTCCGTGAACAAAACGAGTTCGAATTCTCAGGATCTCGTGGCCTCAAGCGGGCAGCCGGGAGAAGGCTATAGTTCAACGTGCACGTGATTAACAAAACGTTCCTCTCTTGCCCAATCACAAGCAAATTTATGCTCAAATCATTTCATCATTCTTTCATGCTTCTTCTTTTTTTTCCGAATAGACAAAATGCCATGACATTTTTCAAGGCATAACATAAAATGTTTAAATGCATTTCCATCTTTATTTTAAAATTCATCAACAAAATTCATATACCGAAACATGTAGCAATTTTGCAAATTATTCAAAAGCAATAAAAGCAACATTTATGAAGTAATTGAAATCATCTTATTTTCTTGATTTGGAAGAAAATATTAATGGCTCATTACTCAATTATAAACATGAAACCCACCTTAAGAAATCCTTGCTTATAACTTGCTCAAAGATGCCTCTCCTTTTGAACCTCTTGCCTTCCTTGATTCCCTTTATCAATGAAAAAAATCTCCATTCAATAGGAATACAAATTGAGGACCCATATATTGCATATTCATTAAGATAAATTCTAAATACTCAAACTCTTCCAAAAATCCAGACTTTTGGGTCAACTTTCCATGATCATTATGATCAGGTAAATGAAGTAATTTGATAACACTTTCTTCTAAAAAAATGTTCTTCCTTGTCTTAAGTTTCTAATGACTCCAAAAGAATTCAATTTGGTTCAGAAATTTGAAAGTTATACCCCAAACATTGTTTTAAACTGTTCTTATACTGAAATAATATTCTATACCCAACTTCCATCTAAAACTTGAAATTCTTAGAAACTGAATTAAGACTCAATTCCTTCATATAATGTGTAGCCCTATGTCTCTAGTTTACTCCAAATCAAAAATCACTCCATTTGGATAATTACAGCAAAAGTTATACTCAAAATACCGAAACATGTACGGTGTTAGAAAGTTTGCCGCGGCGAACTTTTCCAGAAAGGAAAAATTCGCCCGAAATCTTACAAGTTCGCCGAGGCAAACCCCTAAGTTGGCCGCGACGAACTTCATCACTCAAGTTGGCCGCGGCGAACCAAGGAATGTTGGTCGCGGCGAACTTTGACAGAGGCATACGCAGAACATGCACATTTTCCATATTTTTCTTCTCACCTTTCACATATAACCCATTTTAAACCTAAACCATCCCTTCTACTTCATTTTCAACTCCATTTCAACCCAAAATCATTCACAAGTACATCATAATTTATCTTTGATCATTAACCCTAAAAGATTAAAACATTCTCATATACCATTCATCAACAACTTCCTACCCATATTCAACCTTGTTTTTCACTTTTAATTATCACTAAATATGCTTCATCTAACAATCAAGAAGGGTTAATGCTTATACTTACTCGATTTAACTTCAAAGTCTTCAAGATCTCCAAAACTTTAATTTTCCTTTTTTTCTCTCTTCTCCCTCCACGATCTCTTCTTCATTTTTTTGCAAGACAATAACTTCTTCTTCTTTTTATACCCTTAATAAGTGTGCAATGCCCAATTTGCCCTCCCATTTAAACCTTATAGCCTTATATGCTTAAGTGACTTGCCTCAAATGCCCTTATGCATTCTTACCACTTTTAATTCCACTAACCCATATAATAAAATCCTACTAACATTTTCATAATAATTAACTCCAAAATTTAATCCATCAACCTCATAATTTATTTGAATCATGCTTAATTTCAATAAAATAATTAAAAAATTTCAGGGGTCAACAAATTTAGTCCATTTAGAACCGAAAAAACAAAAACAAGAGTTGAATTCTCGTTCACAAGAAGATAATAAGGACTGGAAGGATTGTCTTCTGGCTTTTGAGTTGAACCAGAAGTATTATTAGCGATCCAGGCATTCAGATTAGTCATGGCAAGAAATCTCAATTAGAGAAAGAAGAAAAGAACAGGAATAGGAAACTACAAAGTTTCTGTGTAGTTACAAAGAAAATATGGAAATCTTTAGAAAGAATTCAGAAGAACTATGAGAAGTGAAAGTATTTTCATCTCATACCATGATAGAAATCTAAATTAAGAGAAGGTAAATGTCTGTTTCATCTTAACAGAATAAGAGTATTTATACAAAATTTCTTAAGAATGAATAAGTATAACTAACTTACGACTAACTAACTTAACTGTCAACTTTGTCTTTATATAATTCTAACAACACCTTTGACATTGACAACTCTAATACCAACTATTCATAAAGTCTATCTCTACCTCAACATTTTTTATATGGAATGAAAATTATAATTATTATCTTTTTAAGTATAAACACTCAATAAATTATTGTTGATTAATATTCGTAAATTATGCATTTTGAATAAATTATTTAATAAATTAGTAATTTAAAATTTGATTTAATTAATATTTATAGAAATGTTATTATTATACTTATTTGAGAAAGGCTACGTGCCTCTGGATTGTAGAGGAGGAAGCCTTTTTTTTCTTATTTTAATTAATTAAAACTTTTTAAATTATTTTTTCAATCACGGGTAAGTCACACCCGTGACTCAAGTGGATATTATAACAGTTCTATTTGCTTGCTATATTTTATCCATTTATAATAAATACATCACAATATAGATTTCCTAAATTATTTAATTTTTCATTCCAAAATTTTACAAACTAATTTTAGTAATTCATTTTTAATATTATAACTTATATATTTTTTACAATTCTATCATAATTCATTTCTTAATATACATTTAAAATTTTAAAATTTATAATTTGATCATAAATTTTTAAATTATACAATATTCATGTACACATTAAATAATATGACATGTTACGACTTTTGTTCATTATCTCAATTAACTGAAATATTTAATTCATAACAATAAAATTTAACATTTGTTTTAACTAAAATATTTAATTTATGATGAGAAATTTAACTACTATTTTAGTCACGGATACTATTTGTATTTACCTATATTAAATATTTATAATTTTATGACAATATTTTAAATTACGTAATATTAATGTAACATGTGACTTTTTTTATACCTTAATTAATTACTACATTTAATTGATGACAAAATATTTTACATTTTTTTAAAAAAATTCGGTCACATGTCGGTGACAAAAGGATGCACTTTGCGAAAGAAGGCACGATGGTGTACAATGGGTCAATTTTTCGCAAGTTTTGCATTTCCGCAGAGACGGCGACTTAAGAAAACATTTTAGTGTCTGATCAGTTAGAGTTTTCGGAGAGTGAATAAGTAATTTTTTATCATAAATTGTTTTTAAAAATAAATATTTAGTTGTAAAATAAAAAAGTATTTTTTTTTATAGATATAACATTTTTAGTATCCAATAGAGCTTTTATCAGTAGAGTTTTTATTAGTAGAGCTCTTCTGAGAAGAACTTTTCTAAGAAGTCAGTTGATTGTTTAATTGTCAATTAAAAATTTTTTTTAAAGAACTTCGTACAATAGAATGTTTGGCAATATAAAAATAAAAAATACTTTTAATTTAAATTATATTTTATTTTATAATAAAAATTATTTATGTATATAAAAATTATTTAAAGTATATTAAATAATATGTAAAATATATTATATTAATTAATATATAATTTTAAACTATATAAAATATAAATATAACCGGGACTTGTAAACAAAAGAACCAGGAATTCGCAAAGCACAGGGGTATTATAGACAAAAACCAGCAATAGCTTACCGTCCTTTTCTTCTGTCTATTGCTGGTTCTTATAATACCCCTGTGCTTTGCGTTTGGCTATTGCTGGTTCTTTTAATATAACCGGGACTTATAAACAAAAGAACCAGGAATTCGCAAAGCACAGGGGGTAAAAACAGCAATAGCTTACCCCCTGTGCTTTGCTTTTGGCTATTGCTGGTTCTTTTGTCTATAATACCCCTGTCCTGTGCTTTTCTTCTGTCTATTGCTGGTTCTTATAATAACCCTGTGCTTTGCTTTTGGCTATTGCTGGTTCTTTTGTCTATAATACCCCTGTGCTTTTCGAATTCCTGGTTCTCTTGTTTACGAGTCCTGGTTCTTTTGTCTATGTACTGATCAACCCAGCTCTTGGAAACATGCCAGAAATACGCTTCTTTACTCAAAACACGATCAACCAGTTTGTGTTCTCTCAGATTGCTCCAGATGTTTCCTTCCATAACATCGTTGTCTTCATTGTCCCTGCACTCCTTACCTTGCTTCAACTCAAGTGTCAGGGAAATGCTTATGATTCTCCATTTGAAGAACACCCCATTACAGTTTGGTTCGCTATTGGCTGTTTGCTGGTTTACTGCCTGGTATATGCCGTGGAACTGGGGGAATTCTCAGGTAATACTCAAGCGCACACAATTTTTGTTCATCGTTTGAAGTTGTTGTTCGGGTCTCTATCTATAGCTTCCCTTGCATCAATGATCCTTCCAAGCTCATTCCAACCATTCTTGTATGGAATCTGTATCATTCTTTCGGTGTACGTGATATATAATTACAATAAATGTGTACTTTTTGTCCAAATTGGGAACTAAGATCTTGTGTGGGTATTAAACAGAAAAGGAACAAAAAAACAAAATAGTAATGTAGTTGCAATACCCGAGTTCCATCAAATGCATGCAGGTTGCAAAAAAACAAAATAGTAATGTAGTTGCAATACCCGAGTTCCATCAAATGCATGCAGGTTGTTTAGTTTTTAATTGGTCTCCCATTAACATGCAATTCAACTAATCTTAAGCTTTTAATTGGTCTCCCATTAACGTGCAATTCAACTTACTTACTTTATTGATTGGCTAGCACGGCCGCATGACATTCAGCTTCAGAGCTAGCCTACTTATTTAAAATTAATTATTAAAATAAAATTTATAAATATAATTAGCCTAATTAATTAATTAACCTCACTAAGATTTAGGTTGGGACACAGTCAGGGCTGAATCCTCCGTCGATGACGCTGATGAGGCCGTCATTTCCTTGGCTTTAGCAGTCGCCTGCTGCATACTGCTTCCGCCGCTGGGAGCTGATCTTCGACTATGCAGCCTTCTCCTACTGGAAACGCCATTTGTTTTAGAAACGCCCCTCGTCACGCCTACTTTTTCAATCGCAGACACCCAGTCACTAGCAAGGAGAAACACACCAGACAACCAAGTCAGAACCTCCAGACTTCTGCAAACAGTTTCTTCCGTCAAACCCAACTTCTTCTCCGGTTGCTTTCACCATGAACAACCGTCTCCAAGCGTCATTCCAAATCATCCCAGTCCATTCTTTTTTATCTTCGGGCGAACCGCAATACACAAACCAAGACAACTCACAAACACACAACTTCAATGGGTTTCCAAAACTCATTTGTAACAATCCCAGAAACCAGAAATTTAGTCAGGTCAATGAAGTATGGAAAACTGATTAAGGTTGAACAAACCATTATGGATCCACAAGAAGGCTTCTATTCCTGAAACCAAATTGATGTTTTGAGTTTTAATGACTCAAAACGTGTGTAAGACTCCTCTTATGTAAAATTTTCAGATTTAATGAAATTTTTTAATTTTTCAACAAAAAAAAAAGAGTGTTGCTTTGTTGTTTTTCTTTTCTTATTGCTTCATATCCGACCCGACCTATTTTTATTTCTATATACCAAATAAGTTGTTCAATGTATTACATGTTTGAGAACATGAAAAAAGAAAAAAAAAAAACTTATCCTATATTTTCCTAAAGCAAATATGTCTATGAATCTACTCTGTCCAGTTCCTCAGAAGTGTATGGATCAATAAAAGTCCTAAGCAATTCACTTTTGTGACGATCACCAGAAGAGTACAAATGAAGTGATGCT
>JAOQMQ010000194.1:1730423-1745327 GCA_027563845.1 Erythroxylum subrotundum
GATAACAATTACCAGTTCATAGATTATGCAGCTAATTACGATGGTCCAATATCTGCCAGCAAAAGAATCAGCAACCAAAGCCCCAATCATCGTCATCAAGCTAGCAGTTCCATCGAAGTTACTGACAATGTTTGAGGCCTTTACGAGCGGCAACTGAAGCTTTACAGTCAAATATGATATTAAGTTGGCATGGAAGCCAACATTCGAGAATCTGTCACATACTTCAGTTGCTGTCATAAGATCATAAACATAGTTTTAATCCCGAATTCATCATCAAATCATGTCTGATTAAAGCTCTTAAATTAACATGAAAACTTGTAAGTTCAAGGTACTCAAGAAGTTAATCGGAACTCACCAAGAATAAAAGGTACTGCTTTGACGCCTCCAACCTTCTTCCTCTTGCCGTTTTCACTCTTCTTCTTCTCCTCCTCTCGCTTATCCTTTCCGGGTCTGTTCCCGTTCGCCAACTCCATATCCGATTGCATCTCCTACGAAGACTTTTCGGGTGGTGTGCATACGAAACTCGTACTGATCATATATCTGAAACTCAGAAAAGTATATTATTGACTTGTTAATTGTTTCTTCCTCCTGTCACTTGTGCTTGCGCTGTTACAATTATGTTTCGGTCATCTTTTTCACACATTGATGTAAAACCTGACAAGACAACCATGACTTAAACTAGTGATGTTACACTTTACAACCAAGCGTTGACGATTATTAACACCCTTTCCATTCTTCGAGCGTCCACACACGAACCTGGTACATCGTGTGTCTGACTAGTGACGATTCCAAGAAGCACGTGTCAGCTACACATCTTTTGCCTAGCTGACATGTCGATCTACGTGTACACTGTTCTTGCTCGTGCCCATTTTTATGAAGGCATACGCCTTCCACACACTATCCGGTCCATCGTCGGTGTCTGTTGTGTGACTTGGAACATAGTCCAGCGTCAGATTGCTGACTAGACGATGACGTGGAGTAACTGAACATTTGAATTCTGTTTTAAAGTTTCCAAAAAGATAGGAAGATGGAGAATTTTGTTTTTTTAATCAAAATACATAATCTGAAAAAATATTAGCCTAAGATTTTTATGGTTCATATTATAAATAATAAAAATAAGAGCCTTTTGATTTCAAATAACAAATTAATTAGGCTTATCTAGGAAATTACTTTATTTCCTTTTATGTGCTAATCCATGTGAGTTGATTTGGAGTCAATATATTAATTTTTGGTCCTTGCTTTATAGAAATAAGCAATCTTGAGTTGAGACAAAAAAAAGTGTAGTTAAGTCATCATTGAAAATAAATTTTTACATGACTAATTACAAATCTTTTATTTAAGTAGAAATGTTCAAATTTAAATTAGGCTCTGAACTTATAAATATCTAACTTAAAGTTTGATATATATATATATATATATATATATATATATATATATATAGTCTCTCATATATATATGTATATATAGTCTCTCTACTAGTTACAGATAATACTGCGTATTATTGGATATCTCCAGGTTAAGAACGACAATGGCCCAGCAGAGCTTAGACCTAAGCTAGAGTTTAAGCCCGAGTCTGGAGCCCAATTGTTTTTAAAAAAATTAAAAATATAAAACAAAATCATTTTCAGTAAAACATTAATATCGTTTGCTTATAAAGGTTGGGCCTCCGGTCAGGTCTGGGCAGCTAGAGCTTGATCCTGACCAGAGGCCTTATCAACACGGACCTAACCTATTGACTTTGAGTGAGCCAAGTCAGCTAGACTCGACCTGGGCCCAAACTCAGTTGTCATCCCTACCCCAACTTGCATATTAACGGGACTTTTATTGAATTGTTGTTGTTGCTGTTGTTGTTATTGTATAATTAAATTAAATTATTGTGACTCATCTCTTTTAATTTTTATTATTGTTATTCAAAGTAAAAAAGATTAAAATTTAATAAATTTATTCCAATATATTCAAACTAAATTTGAATTAACCATATTGAAAATTGTATAAAATCTAAAATTTAAATTTACAAAACTTTTTCAAGACCGATTCTTTATCTTTTTAACTTTTGTGATCAGGATGTACATTTGATAAGGAAAGCAACATTTGATAAGGAAATTAACATTTGAAAATATTGAGTGGGCTAAATAAAAAGACAACGATGTCTTCCATGAAAGATATATCTTTTAATAATACGAACCATCTACGCAACATGACATCACTGTATGTCATTTCGAGATATTGTCTAGTAAGTATAATTTAAACTACACTTTTTTTTGTTAATTAAATTTTAATTTTATAATTAATGAATTAATTTTAATTTGATTGAATTTATATTTGAAATATAAAATTAATTATAACTCAAATTAAACCTTTTCTAAAATTAACGAATTAAGTTTGACTTGACCGAATTTATATTTGAATTTAAATTTAATTATTTATATTTGATGAGAGTTGAATTTAGATTTAATTTTAAATTTTGAATAATTATATAAAGTTATGTTAGATGAAGTTATCAAATTAAAGATAAAATATTAAAATAAATTTGATTGAATTAGAATATTTTAATTTAATCAAAGTTGGATACAAAAAATTTTTAGTTTGCGCAGCTAAAATTTCTTTTAAAAGTTAAAAATGCAAAAATGATGTTGTTTTACTTCTAATGTTAGGCCTAATTTTTTTTCAAAATACTAAGTCTAATGTTTAGTCAACTTAAGCCTGTCTCGTTAATTTTGAGATTAGGGTAGAGTCGATTGTCATCTTCATGTGTCGTCTCTTGAATCCATATAATTTCAGATTTCTCATTAATGATTTGCAACATAAAAATTGTTGAGAAATTAAGGAATGCACTTTCCATTCGTCAGAAAGGATATATATATATATAAAAGCGAATCTAACTTACCACCAACATATAGAAAATGAGAGAAACAAGCAAGAAAAATGATTGAGAAGTAAAGATCTAAGGAAAGGTAATATCAGAATACTGATAACAAGATTGAATTATCTGTTTAATTTCCTGACAAATATACACCAAGACAGCAATTTAATGTACACTAAAGAGTACCCACGTACTAGATATATCCTATGCTGTCTCAGGATTTTTCCCAAGTTCTACCTCTCCAATTTTGTTTGAATCATTTACTCTCTTGTAAGGTATCTCATCTTCAGATTGTTCAGTTTCTTCATCTCTGGCCTCTTCCAGGGGCTTGTAAGTGTAAAAGTAAGCACAAATGATGTAATAAACAAGGTTAATCACCTGAATTCCAGTCACAAGCCAATAATAGTAATCTAGTTTTCCTCTGTTAAGGTTCCTGTCAGGTAACCAGTTATGTTCACGGCCAGTGTAGCTGTGAACCAGTGTCACCAACCCTGTTCCTATGTAGTTTCCTATCGAGGACGATATCCAGAAAAGTGCTGCGGCTGTACTTCTCATGCTTTCTGGTGACTGATCATACAAAAACTCCAAGTGCCCAACTGACGAGAACACGTCTGCTATTCCATGGAGACAATACTGTGGAACCAACCAAAATACCCTTATGGGTAAGATTGCTTTAGGATCGTCCAACAAGTTGTGTCGAGCTGCGGCATTTTTTCTCTTGACCTCAACTAGAGCTGAAACAATGGTGGCTATTATGTTCACGAAGTAACCTACTCCCATTCTCTGCAAACATGTCAGGCCTGAGGGGTTTCGAGTGAAACGTCGAATGAATGGAACCAGGAGGCGTTCGTATAACACGAGACCGAAGAGCATAGTTGAAATACTGAAGATGGACAAGCTAGCTGGGGGGATTTGGAAGGAGTGAGACAAGTGACGATCCATGGAACGAGCTTGTTGAATCACGAAGCTACCTAGATGTGAAGAAGCTGTTACGTGCAAAATCCCAGCAGACCAAATGGGCAGTAATCTGATCATGGATTTTAGCTCTTCAACTCTATGAACGGTCGCTAGGTTCCATAGATTTGGTTGCATGAAATCTGTTGCTTCACTCTCTGTCACTATCGCAGCTTTATCGAAAAACCTGACGAATTTCAGATTGGTTAAAACCTAAACCTTGGTACAAGATGGTGTCTATAAATTGACTTACTTGAACTGATCGGTATGCAAGAGTCTTCCATTAACAGAAATAAGAGCATCGAGATCTTTGTTCTGGTACAAAGCTCCAGGATCATTCGGTGTTACCAATTTCCGTTTCTTCACGGCGGCGACGATCACCTGAGTCAATCTAACCAGAGGACTCCCTCCAGGTTTCAGTTTCTTGTAAAGATGAGAACCAAACACGAAGGCTATGATCGATAAAGCCATGCCAATGGCGGGAATCCCAAGACCCCAACCCCAACCGATGTTGTCTTGTACATAAACAACGGTGGTTAATGCAGTGAGTGTTGCCATTCCCATGCTGAAGTAGTACCAGTTGAAGAAGTTCCAGCCACGAGATGCCACGCTCGATTTGCTCATGTCGAACTGGTCGGCTGCAAACGTGACGACGCACGGCCTAATGCCGCCGGTGCCAATGGATGTGAGGAGAAGTGCGGCGTACAGAACCCATAACTGCGACGATGAAGCTTCTTTGCAGTTCACCTGAGAAGGGCACGGTGGAGGGTGCAGAGTTGGTAGTAGTGCTGACACGGTGATGCTGATCATTCCCTGTCATAGACAAACTCAAAATTCGAACTCAAAAAAAATTACATAAATTGAATTTAAAACTTTAATTAACCTTAATGAATTAAGTAAAATTAGAGTTCACACAAATCAAACTTTATATTAAATTTGTGTTGATTCTTTCAAACTGAAAATCCAACTTAAATTTTAAAAAAGAATACATAAAACAAATTTTATATTAGATTCTTCTGTCCTGGGTTGAGTTGCATATCCATGGATGGTGTTCTATTATGGTGGATGCTTAGAAAGTCTATTACTCTTTTCGATCATCTATGGAAGACTCCTATGATTTTGGTAAAATTATAGATAATTGCTTAAGTATTCTCAAACGTAAACCTGATATTTTAGTGCACTGGGTTAGTAGACACTATAATGTCGAAGATCATGAGTTAGCTGACACTCTCATTTGTATGTCCCTTTTATGGTTTGGGATTATTATCCTATCTTTGCTTAATAAAAGCTCTATCTTTTAAATAATAAAAAATTGAATTTTTAAATTCAAAACTTAAATTTTAAATTAAGAAGTAAATTTCAAAATCGGCTCAATTTAAAATTATTAAAATTAAAATTTATCTATTAATTTTAGTTTATATCAAATTGAGTAGAGTTTGAATCTTCTAAAAAGGCATAAGAGGAATAAATCTTCAATTTTTTAATTATAGATTAAGAGTCATACTTATTTTGACTATTACAATAATACAAACACAATTGTAATAACCAAAAAAATTATTATCCACAATTGTAATCCAAACTTTTGATATGAATTTTAATGTTTTAATGGTGCAATCAACTTTTAGTATTATAGAAATGAATAATTTGAATAGTTTGTCATACCATAGACCTTAACCTTACTAATGAGCATTCGTATTAGTGAGAATATAATTGTTTGATCAAACATTAACAAGTTTACGAACACAAAGTGAGTCTATCTAGTAGAAGCATACCAGCTCGTAGATAATGGAACCGACAAGAATGGTCCAAAACCGGCCGGCGAAGGAGTCTGCGATGAGAGCTCCGATGAGTGGGGTTAAGCTAGCTGTGCCACCGAAGTTGGTGAGTGTGTTAGAGGCCTTAACAAGTGGTAAGTTGAGTTGCTGTGTCAGATACGATATCAGGTTTGCATGGAACCCAACTCCTGCGAATCTGTCGCATATTTCATTTGCTGCAAAATGAAAAAAAAAAAAGAAGCAAAAACTGAGTACGTTTTGATTCAATACCAGGCAGTTTTTTCACAAGATTCATGTAACGAACATGATCAAGTTCTCTGAACTTGTCCAGTTACTTGTACTTGATTCAGCTTAGAAACCATAGAAAGCTAGGTTTGTGTAAGTTCAAGCTCTTATCCTGCAATGCGTAGTTTTCTAGCTAACAAGTCTTTGGTTTGGCCTTGGCATACGAAACCAAAACATAGATTTGATTTGATATACGTTTTAGGTTCGACTTCTTTTTATTTTAATCATGATATTTTGAAAACTATTTTTTATGATATTGTTTATATTCTTCTTTGTTTTTAGTATACTCTTTTTTCTATTTCCTATTCTTCTTGCTAAAAAAAAAGTCGATAAATCAGTTTTTTAATATATTTTTCTATTTCTTAATAATTTTTTAATTCTTATTAATTATTTGATAAATTAGTAAATATTAATTTTATTAAATATTATTTTATTCTATTCGATTTATATTTAAAAATATTTGATTTATAAAAATATATTTATAATTTTTTCAGTTATATTTTATTTTTCATCTATTTTTTTAACTCAAACGGAATAAAAATATAAATAAACATAAAATAATATTATAGAAATGCAAATGATAATTTTTAAAATATAAATATTGCAATAAAAAAAGATTCCAATGTAATTATCTCTAATTTTACCTTATATTACATCAAACAACTTTCCATCAACATTGGATCTTCTTCTTCTTCTGTATTATTTTAGTTCTAATTCATTTTGATTGATACATAAGCAAATGAGCTAAATCAGTAGCTTAAATGGCTTCCATATAGTGAAAGAAAAACTACATTGTTGTCTTTTGAAACCAAAAAATACTCCAGAAATCTATTCATATCAGAAGAACAGAAATTATGTATAAAAAAAAATGAAAGAAAGAAGACTTACCAAGTATGAATGGCATTGTTTTGAGACCTCCAAGCTTTTTTCTTTTCTCATTTTCTCTCCTATCCATATTCTTCTCCTCTTCCTCTTCCTTTTTCTTGGCAATGTCAACCATTTTCTTGGTTCCCAACTCCATTTCTGATCTCTTCTGCCTTCATTTCCTTCTGGTTGAGGATGAAATTTATAGGGGTGGATCATTGGAGTCCAGACAAGAACGATGAAAGGAGTGATAGAGGGCAATTATAAGAGAGAGGGGACCAAGAAAATTCGAACTGATTTGATTCTGACGCTGTGTCTTATGTCACATGTAGACCTTAATATTATACTACACGACTCTTGTCTTTATTGCATTGAATAGCTTAATTATGCTAAAGCATGGGTTAAAAAAATAGTGAAGAGAAGAATAGTTTTGAATTCAATGATTTTGCAATACTGGAATGAATTAATATTTACCCAACAATGCTGCCAGTTCTTGTAGTTAAGTTGATAGAAAGTTGGAAATTTTCCGAAAAGTTAATCATAGGTTATTCTCTAATATCATTTACCACGATTTAAATTATAATAAGATTGTATACAATGTATTCTATAATTATTTGTTTATACATTTCGCCAAATCTTTTTATATGGATGTGATAAGGTATGAATTTATTTAATATATAATTTAGATATAGAAACTTATCTTTTTTTAAAATAAAAAAGTAAATAAATTATGAAATTTTATTTTTTGACTCGTCTAAAAATATTAATTAAAAGAAAAATAAAATTTCTATAAGAATAACAAACTTTTTTTACTCTCATTTGAAAATACAAATTCTTTTTTACCTAAAAATTGATTTTAGTTAGAATTGTGTTTAAAAAAAGAAAATTATTATATTGATATAATTGATCAAACATTTTATAACTAGTAAAATATAATTTAATTAAATTTTAAATTGTGGTTTGTAATTATAATTGCAATATGAAAAATAAATCATAAATATTTTTATAATTTTAGTTTTGTTATTTATACTTCAATCATCCAAATTAATGCGAACAGTCCCAATTATAATATAATTTATAATCCAGAAACCGGTAACCCAATATGTATTTAAAAAAATCAAGAACAAGAACAGGAACCTCTACATATCGAGCCAAGAAAGAACGACTTGTGCCCCGTCTCATCTAAAGAAGTAATAATAATTTTGTGGTAAGATGATGAACCATTGCATGGAAACAGATCAAATGTTATCATTTTTCTGTTCCTATGATTATCCATTCATTTTGTTTTTATGGAACTATAAAAATTGAATGGGCATGGTCCAAAACGACTAAAACCAAGAGAGTATGTGATCCCCATGTGCTTTAAAAGCAGGTCATGTCTTCTTGGGACAAGTGTTCGTAAAACATGAAAAAGAAAATTGGAGTCACTTCCTCCATTGATGAGGAGGTGTTTGGTTTTGATCCAGTTCTCATTTTCTATAGGTTACAAAGTTGCCAAAAGTGTGACTCAACTCGATCATATGAGTTATATATATATATATGTGCGCGCGCGCGTGTATTTCTCATTGATTAAAATATCAACATATTATGTGGATTAAACTAGATTTTATTTTTTTTAATAACTTTTGTTATTAAAATTTTACCGATTAATTTTGATATAATGATATCTTAAATTAGTAGAATAGCAGAATAAAAAGTATAATTTGAACATATACATTTTTGTATATACCTAAATTCATATGTGAATTTGTATAGAAAACAAAATAATAAATTTCTTTCATTTCTCATGTAGACTAACTTATAGTTACCAAATAATGTTAAATGAATTTGTTGAATCAATTAATTTAGAAATTAAGGTTTATGATTTAATATTATGATTTATCTTTGTATTTATTATTTTAAATTAGTTTTAGAGAAAAGTTAACAGTTTTTTATATATTTATGAGAATTTTATTTGATAAATAAAAAAGAGAGTTCCAATAAGTGCTAAACATTTTTAATTTATTCATTTAATCTTTTTTTAACTTAACTTTGTAACTTATAATATGAAAATAATAAGGTACTTGATTTCTCTAGGCTTGGAACCAAATCAAAGGATAATTTTTATTAAAAATCAATTTTTTAGTAGGGACGGATTAAATACATTTATGATAAAGCTAAAATTAATAAACTAAATTGTACAAAACAAATTAAGAGAATTTAAAACTTATGTGAGCTTTTATATTAAATTTTTTGCCATGCAATAATTCAAGGACCTATTAGAAACCTAAAATGTCATCAAATTATGATTTTGCTTATTTAAAAGAAATACACTTGAGATTAATAATATCATTATTATTTCTTGTATCTCACCAAACAAATTAAACTTTTTATTAAAACAAACACAAAATTAAGTTTTGTATAATTTGAGAGATCCCAATTTTCATACCATACTACATCTATTTATTATATAACAACAACAATAATAATAATACGTAATCTTACTCCTAACTTAGATAATTTACTAATTTATATATTTGAAATAAGGGGCAGTGTTAATTTTGAACCTTAATAAATCAAATTTTTAGGTTGAATATTCATTTTAATGTAATAAATTCATATTTATTTCCAAAAAAAACTGCTGGAAATCATATAGTGCATCTCATAAATAAATTAGATCAAAAACCATTAAAATTGCATTTATATATCCATCTACACACACATATATATAATTAAATGATAAGAATTATTTTAAAACACACCATCATTTCGATTGTTGACACATAATCTAAGACCAGTGAAGAATGAAACTTTGTACACGTAAAGTTATAATTGGAGTCCCATCAGAAATTGGTCACAAGGGCGGTGACCACTTACAAAAATCAGACTAAGCAGAAAAGGACACGATCTTCTCATGCGTGGTTGAAAATTAGGGTAGTGATTCAGATTTTTTTAATAAATATTTTACAGATTGATAATAAAATGTGTCATCTTATGTTTATTGTTCAGTGATACGAAAATAAAGTTTATAAATATTTTACAGATTAATAATCTAATTTGTCATTTTCTATTTATCATTTTGTAAGGAAAAAAATATTAGTTTGACCGAGAATATTAATTATATATATTTGAATTATCACGCGGTGTTCTTTATCTAATAGAATGATAAATATAGTTTTAATTAAAAATTATATTTAAATTAACTTAATTGGACCTATCTTAATCATGAAAATTGAAATGATACCTTTTATTTAAGGGTCTTCTTGTCTTGTTTAAGTTATAAAATTATAGTATAAACAAAAGTTTGATATTCATTGAATGCATCTGTAAAACTTCAGTATCTGTTCATTTTTCTAATTTTACACAATGTTATTGATTGATTTTGAAGTTTGATATTCAATGTATGCATCTGTAAAACTTCAATATCTGTTCATTTTTCTAATTTTACACAATGCTATTGATTGATTTTGAGGTGTTGAATATTTTTTATATTTTAGTAAAATTTAGTAAATATGAGAGAATAAATTTTCAATTTTTTTACACACTATAAATAAATTTTCTATAGTTTTGATTTTAAAATAGAGATATTATAAAATTAAAATGATAAGAGAGTTATTTGTAGTTTTTAAAAGTTAATAGGTACATTGATCAATGTTTTAAAATCTGGATTGGAAGTTAAACCGCTAAGATAAAAAATTTAAGATTCAATCGGTATTAGACAGTCATAAAATCAGTTAAGAATTAAATAAAATTTAAGAATTTGAAATATGATTTAAAAAATTATCCTTACCTATCAAAAAATTTTAAGTTAGTTGAAAAATAGATTGCGAATTAAAAATTAATTAATTAATTTTAGTTTATAAGAACTTATTAATTTACAAAATTGATTAATTAATTCATAACTTGATTAATTTTTAATAACAATAATTATTAAAATAAGTTGATAAAAAATTAAAAACCGAACCAAAAAGTTGAATGTCTCAAAATTTTTATAATTAAACTGATAAAACCGATTGAGTTTTTAATCATTGATGTTGATAATAATTTTAATTAATTATATTAATTAATTATATAATTTATTTAATAAGTATTTAAAAATAATATTTACAAATTTTTAAAAGCATATTAATCTTCTATTATCTAAATTAGAACATGATATTCACAAATTCATTCAAATTAGAGTTATCTTCTTTCTTGAGGAATCTATATCTCCACAAATCTTATAACGAGTAACGTGGATGGTTTTTATTTGCGCCGACCGGTGGCCAGACCTGACTGAAAAAAGATGTTCAACTCTGTCTCTTATCCTACAGCCACTCCACTACCACCCACCGTCACTACCACCCCCACAATAACCAACATTAATTCGTCTGCCAACAAAAAAGTTCACTGAAATACTGATAAGAGCGTGCGTGGTCACCAATTATTGCACGGTCACAGTCACGTTCTCTACAGGAAATGATGTTTCTTGTTCATGGATGGCTTGGCAGACTCACTTCTGTACTTCTTGTCAAAAACAAAAACGTGACGTCCCTTCATGCGTCAACTTGATTATAAAGACGGAAAGTTTCAGTCATCTCTGTGCGTGAATCTGTACCAGAAATGATTTTTGACAGAAGAATGAGCCAAATGCTATATTTCTGTGTGGACACATAGACTGTCCAAAAATGATTCAAAGTCCGCACTTTCTATGGTATGATTGATTGCTTTAAGACTTTGTTGATCTTCGTTGTCTGTGTCTTTTTGGTTTTTACCTTCTTCATTTGCAATCTGCTGGTCACTGATAGGAAGATAAAGGTCCATTTTGTATTGCAGAAATCGACTTCTGTGTACTAAATGATTCGTATCAAAGATTCTCCTCTCGTGATCTCAAGCAATCGAAACTAAATTACACATTCTTCATGCGTTCTCCACGTAATGCTGGACCATTTGATGATAGAATGAATGGTAATAGACTGGCTGGAACCGAACTGCAAGTTCTTATGATTTTTCCTTTTCGTTCGAACTTAATTGAGTTGAATTGAGTTCGAAATAAAATACCTATTCTAGATGACAGATTTATCAACATCAATAAATTGCATAAACGAAGGAACAAATCAATCTTTAAATGGTGCGGGCATGCAATGAACTGGCCTTATTGCTAACTATTCCACTAACTCTTCACTGATAATGGAAAAGAGTGCAGACTGAAGAAACAAAAGAACAGAAGACAGAAAAAAGAAGTGCAGAATCTTATACCAAGAAGAATTTAAGACAAGAATGTGTAGAGAATGATTATGTAATCTGGTGCAATGTAGAACTGTTCATGTAACATCTTTCAAAGCAAGAGACATCAAGCTACAAAATAGAACATGTGTTACAGTTACGATTTTCCTAGCTACAAAATAAATGGAATTGTCAAATCCACAAGCTTCTGTTTGCTTTCACGTTCACTGCTTGCAGCCATTTCCTTCAGGCTCATCCCAAGTTTTCGCTTTCGCTTCCTCGATCCACTAGCAGCGCCTTCAGAAGCTGTCATAACAGAATTAGTGTCACATTCCTCTGGTTTTTTAGACACAGATCTCTTCCTATTTTTCTTCTTTGCATCCAATAGTGCAGTTCCGCTTTTAACTAGTGGAGTGACTGGAGAGTTTGCAATAGAACAATCCCCAGGTATTGCTGGCAAAGGTGTGTCCTCCTTCATAGCTATTTCGTCTTGAACGCCCATGTCCTCGGTACACTTCTGTGGGATGGGCTTGGTAGGTTTCACTTTAGTCTTGGATGGGCAAATATCTTTCATGTAGCATTTTGAAGTTCCTCTTTTCCTATTCTGATGTGAACAAAAGTGACATTCGTAAACCACACTGTTCTTTGCCAAAGTAATAGGTCTATTACTTTTACGTCGTTCCTTCAATCTGGTCTTTTTGATTCGCACAGTGCAGTTAAAGCCAGGTTGAAGAATAGTCTCACATTTCTGACAGGAGAACAAAGAAGGGTCAGGAGGGGCTCCCATGGACTCTGCAGTAGCAGCAAATTGGTGGCCAAAGAACGCAGAAAGAGAAGGGATTGAAGCTTCCTGACTGGCCCATACTGCAAGCTTTTGCAAGTGATCAAGTTTCAAGAACGACTTTGCACTCCGAGCAGCATTGGGTTGGACCTTCCCGCTGCTCTCTTGTCTTAGTGTAAGTGAACTATGAGACCTAATCAGCTGGTTTTGAGGCTTTTGTTTCGAGCTTCTTTTTCTAGCCATGTTCTACACTAGTCATCCCTCAACAGAATTTAGTCAAACACCTTGTAGTCACCACTAAACTAGACTCTACCATAGCTCATTTTGAGAATTCAGAGTAAAATCCAACAAATGCCGAGTAGGTGCAATCATATCTTCCAAATTTCTTCAGCTCAAAGTTTAGTTAATCCACACAGTAACTACAAACTTTGATAAATCTTTGACTTTCCCGAGCTTTGTTACGTCCACAAGATTGACTCTAACTATGCCCACCCTGACACCCACCTTTTAAAACAAACAAAGATATCAATCACTTGCCTAATCATTGAACAGAAATTGAAATCAGAACACACTACAATAATGGAGTTAAAATGACTAGCTTTACGGATTCTGAAATTCCCACAAAATGATACCTTTTTTCTCTCTTATTGCGAAAAAAAGAAGAAGACAACCACTCAAACTAGAAGCATATAGAGTTTCATTTTTTACAAACCAAATACATGTATTAGTAAGATGATGGAAGCAATATGAACAGGAGATCCAAACTACAAATTATAGTAAACATTTTTTCAAGCAAGAATATGAGTTCAAACAACTATGAAGTGTTATCTACATATCGACACTACAAAATACCAGCCACTAACAATTCGACATAACACACGGAGGATCACCAGTTAGAAAAGTCATTCACTTGATTAAACAAAGAGAAGCTTCCTTGTTACTAAAACTAAAGACAGAAGAATTTTCTTTTGGTTACTAAAGGGCATGTGATAAAGATTGACCTAAAAGAGTTACAGAGGGTTAAAACCATTAATACATGTTCACACTAATAAAAGTTTGATGTTTGCACTTATAAATGGATGAAGCAAAGGCTTGAAATTTCAAAAGCAAGTAAATAACAGATAAAACACAATAATTTCAGATCACCCTAAAGTGAAGAGGGTACTTAGACATTATAAAAACTATGTGCAATTGCAAAATAACATTTGATAATGACACCATTCATTTGAAACTATCCGTACATGTCAACAATAAGCTGACTAAACATGAACCAAAACCAGAAACAGAGTCTTACCCTTGACTTGAGTTTACCCTTAATTTCAGTCTTGGAGCTGAAGAGAACTCTTCTAAAAAAAATCTGTAACCTTAAAGGTACAAAACAAGTGAGCATGTGCTTTCAGGGAAGTGTATTCATTAAAATAGGGAAGGATATTCAGAAAAAGAGCAGAACTAAAACTTGGTAAGGATCAAACACTTATAGTTGCACTTTACAAGGCTTAAACCGATGGTTTGTCACTGAAACCTTTTGTCGAATACTTAACCTTCCTACAACAGAACAAAGACCTAAAGTGACAAACTTTTGCAATCTTCTGTAAGCCTTTTCCATAAGAGACAAAGACCTAAAGTAACAAGCTTTTGCTATCTTTATACTCAAAAGTGATGAAGTTAACTTTAACCAGAGAAGCAAATAACGAATCAACTCTTTCTTCAAGCATATGAAAAGTAAAATCCATGAACCCTCAAGACAACAACTTTATGATTCCTTGTTGCCCTCTAAATCTAGAAACAAACAAAAGAAAAATACTTGAAAGAAATCCCAATAGATTATATTGAAAAAGATACCATGAAAATCCCACAACCTATAGCGCAAAAACTACCGCTTTTCTCACCTAAACAGAGAGAGATTACCTTCGACTTGAGTCCCCTGACCGTCGTATACGGTGGCCGCGGCTGATCAGTTTGTTAAAGTGGGGCAGTAACCAGCTATGTAGAGAGGAGAGAAAAGGACGAGAAGCGGCTAAACAGTACATATATGTGACATTATATAATTATGGATTAATAATCTTTTTTCATGTGAATTTATTATTTAATTCTTTATATTATTATTTAATTATTGGTTCTGCCTGACTCTGTTGAGGTTGGACCTTGCTACTGGGATCCATGGGACTGCTGGACTTTAACTTGGAGATACCTGTAAA
>JAOQMQ010000194.1:1745427-1758706 GCA_027563845.1 Erythroxylum subrotundum
CCGCATGGATGGCGGATACCTTGGTCAGAGGTCGGTGTTCGGGCCTAAGATTGGGCCTGCTATGGCCGACCCAACCAATTATTATACAAGTTTGTTATATTTTATTAATATTTAATTTATTCATAATTTTAAAATAATAGATATTGAATTTAAAAATAATTATGTAATATTATATTTTATTCTATAATTATTTTGTCATAAAATTATTTATTCGTGTCTTTCCTGAATTAATCATTGAATATGTTACATAGGCCTCTGGAGCCACTATTATTCTCTTTATCTTTGCAATTTAATTAAAAAAGCATCCTCTTTAATAATTCCCAATTTTCAATTAATCCAAGATTATCTTTTTTTTTAAGTTTATTATATAAATGTAAAAAAATACAATAATATTATTTAAAAAAGAAATAAGAATTTATGAGAAATTTTTTATTGGGATTTGTTAAATTAAAATTTTCAATTAAGTTTACTTAATTTGCAAAATTCATTTTAATAATTTAATTATTAGGAGATTTAGCCATTCGCTTAGTATTATTAAAAAAATTAAAAGCTTACTTAAATAAAATGATAAAACTTTACACACTTGGCAAAGAGGAAGCACTTGATGTGCTTGGCAGCATCAGGTACTCCTGAATCAGTCTACCAAGAGCACTGCCGGTGAACAACAGATCAAATGTTCTTAGGAATGTGGAAAGTTTGTCCTGAAAGGTCGTTTTGCTCTGCCCATTCCAAGCAGAAAGCTGAAAGCAGTCTATTCTATGCCCAGCATGAAAATCCTTAAGCACTATGTTATACAAGTGTTCTTCAATATGAAATATGAGTCCCAAAAAAAAAAAAGAGAGAATACTTTCAACTGGAATTGTCAAAACAATGAAAGCATAGATTTCAGGAAATGAGTAGACCATCGCCGGCATACGTTTTAGAATACGGATAGATGAGTCTTAACATAAATGCAATCCAGAAACACAGAATGCTGCATGTTGCATACTAACTAAACCAGTAAGGCACAATGATTCTTCAGAAATGTTAAGTCTAATGTCACAATACAAGAGAATTGATACCGTCTGGAAGCATTACATAGAGCTCAAAAATGTTCAAAGAAAAACCAACAGTGATACACTGATATAAAAGTATCTGCTGTTTCTGACAGCTGTGGTTACAGACAATATGATGGAAAATGGCTGTCACCAAAGTAAGAAAATTTTGTTTGCAGCAAGGCCCCAGGAAATTATGAAGGTTCTACAGCTAGAAACTACCATAAAATTCAAATATTTTCGTGTGTGTGCTTGTGAGAGAGCTACGGGGTGGAGAGAAAGGGTAAAAGAAAGCTACCTACTTACATGGAGAGCTTTTGCAGTATGTCCTAGATTTCATCATGGAAGGAAACCAACAACCAGTTATGAGAAATTAATTACCTTTGACACTGGAAGCACAACTGTTGAAAGCTCTGATTCTATCAGAACAGCAAGGCAATGTATGTTGAATAAAATTTTCTTTTTCTGCGCTACAGAACAAAAGAATGAATAAGATGCGGAAGTAGCATCTTGGGACAGTAGAACTGAATAAAAAGAAAGATCTTTTGTACAAAGAATTTAATCAGCATTAAATAAAAATTTTTGTTTAGTTCTATCATCAGCAAGTAGAAGATTAACAAAAAAATGCATCAATAGGACAGGAAACATAAAAGAGCTACAATTGTTAATGCTTCAGATTTCCAACCCCTCTCAACTGAAGTCCTTCAACCTTTTTTTCAACATATCCATTGATTTCTTTTTTGCAGTTTGCTTTGTATTTCTATTGGCGAGGCTACCGAATATTCCATCAGCAGAGTCCTTGAATTTCTCACAGACCGTGGCCACCTTCTTGTAATCCAATGTGTTGTAGTTTTTCTGTCTAATCACAGGATTCATAAAGTTCTCCGGCTGGCTGCTTGATAAAAGGTTAATCAATTGTCGTGCCTCAATTAAGCAATCTTTAAAACTAACTTCTCTGTAAACCTCACTCAAACCAGTGTCATGAAACCTCTCATCGGCAAAATTTTCTAAGATCATCAAGTCGTTGCTGAGAACCAGGACTGCATTGGCATTGAATCTTTTGACACTATCACTAAGAAAAGCTGAAACGAATGAATAGGAGATGTGCTCCAGAGAACCACTCCCTACCTTGTATAAAGCATCCATAGGCAAAATCTGTTGAGCAGTGGACAAAATGGTGTCCAGGTAAATTAAAACCTCATTTACATAATCACTAACATTCTGAGATGCCTCTTCTGCTATCCAGTTGATGTTTTCTGTTAGTGCCATAAACTCATCTAATTTAATGTTCACCAAATTCAGTAAAGATAGGTAAGCCTCATCCCTAGAAGTTTTCAGCATTACCTTGGCCGTTAAAACAGCTTGAGGCCTCTCAACTGATCGGATAGGAATGCCACATAGTTGGGCAGAATGTCGAAGGAAAAAATCACAAGCTCTTTCAAGAACAGATATGTTAGCGGCAATTTGCATGGCTTGAGATACACCAATAGCACTGCTCTGAACGGTAGTAAGTATAGCTTCATTTAACACATCAATCAAGATCTTATCTAAATACTTTCTAACAGTATCAAAAAATTGTGTATGCACCCCATAAGACAAGTAATCAACAGACCCTTTGATAAAGGATCTAACAATGCGGCAAGTATCAGGTACCATGGAGGAAAAAGGTGCAATATATGGAAAAGCTGGCATTATGTCTGATGTCTGGAGATGAAAAGACAGGACATTGTTTTCATAATCAGTATCCTTTTTCATTACCATCTGCTCATATGTGTCGTTGGCAATGACATTAATAATTTGCTCCCGACACTCTGCCAAAAGAAGATCATGGTACTTGTCTCGTGTATTATCAAGTAAGTTAAAGATTTGGTTCATTTCAAAACCATACTGTCTGAGAGTTGCCCCAAGAAGAGTGACATAGTCCTTCACCAGGAGAAGATGGGTTGCAGAATCCATATGGGAAAACTGCTCCTCTAAGGTGGATGTGATTTTAGTGACAGCCATTTCCCACATTGTTTCCAGCTGATCTGAAGACAAAAGACCTCCAGCAGTCCTCATGACTCGATCCTCCACTATAAAATATCCTGCAATATGAGCAAAGTATGTCTGATATGACTCAATAAACGGCTGAGAGTAAGAAACTTGCAAGTCTGAACTTAGTTGCAACATCCGATTCTCATAGTAATATTCTCGAAAATGCTCCTGGATTCCAAGGCAAGCATGGATATGATAAGCTCGGTAAAGGGGAACGAGATCAAACTTCAACATAGAATCTTCATCAACGTCCTCAATATCTAAAGTAAATAAAAGATCTCCTGATCCCAAATTGTTCTGTTCCTCGGCTTTCCTCTGATGGTCCAGCATTTTCTCATCCCTTTGACGAGTTGATGCAAGACGACCTATTGCCATTTGTCCAATATCTTTTGCTGAACTTCTAATGTGAACTAGCCATTCATTAAATTGACTAGTTACTTTCTTTTCAATATGAGTCTTTATAACCGGAATTGTATTCTCTATTGCTGTTCTAAGAACCTTCATTGGGATATTCTGCAGGCATCTACTCTCAATCATCTCCACTGTTTTCAAAGCAGGATAAAACTGGTCTTCTGGCATGTGATTGTTGCACTTAACACAAAGTTCCAAAACTTGAACACAAATCTTTGACAATTTAATGGCCTCACTGACATTCTTCTTGACCGAATAGGATTCAAGAAGTTCTTCAAGTTTGCTCAAAAGAGCATAGCCAACCTCTTGCAACCTAAAATTGTCGCTTGCAAGCTCGCTTTTTAGCTCTTCAGCATCAACCAAGACACCACGAAGTTCATCTACCGCAAGAATAAAGTCCTCATAGTGGGTCTTGCAGAGATCCTCAATCTCAATTTCCTTCTTCTTTACAAAAGACTTGAGCTGCTGAAGGAGTGCTTCAGGACGCCCCATTTCAAACGCATGCCTAACAATAGGACCCACATCTTCTCCATTTCCAATCAAAGTGGCCAGTACTAAGTCCTCTCCGGTATCCCCATTCTCTACAACTGTTCTTCTTTTTGGTTTAGAATCCATAGAGTTGATAAAACCCTGAAATAAAATAAGCACAAACAGTTAAGAACGAAAAGAAATGCTTCAAAGATATAGAACAAGTGTTTTTGCTCTAATCCAAACAGCTTCTTCTCCTCTATGCTTGGTGAGAGGAATGACAATTTTCAGTACGACCTAAACTGTCCATTGATTTACCAAGCGGAAACCTGTATTTCAGATCCACGTTGGCTGATATGGAACTGAACCACGACCACCGTTTTTCCATTTGCTTAGATCAAACAACAAACAAAATGGAAACATTTGGAAAATCCATACGTGTTCCTAACCCAAATTGCATACATAATGAAGAAAAACGCGAACATAAACGAAATCAGAATCCCTTTTCCAGGAAAAGTCATTTAACGTAACCAAACCTGAAAACATTCCATAAAAATAACACATTTTCCAAGAAAAAGCCCCTGAAGAACACGACTACTATAAGAATCAAAAAAGGAAAATCTTTATTTGCATATAACCAAATAATCTCAGAGATCACAGATGCCATCACATATCCAACTCTGAAACAAAAGCAACTATAAGGACAAAAAAAAAAAAAAAAGAAGAAACAACATTGAAAGATCGGAACACACCAAACCCACAAAAACCCAGATAGAGAATCAGATAAAAATCAAAACTTGACTGTGAAAGGGACTTACGGAAAGATAGAGAGGATGTTGTTTGGTTCAGAATTGGAGCTTAACATTAACAACAGAGAGCTCTCCTGAAATTCTTCCTTTAGTAAGAGTCAACTTTCTCAATGAACAAATTAAGAGACCATGGGCCATTTGGCTTTCGTAAATGAAAATAATCGAATTTTCAATCCGACTATGTGTCCATTTCTGTTTGTTTTTTGCCATTTCCGCTATGGTAAATTTGATATTTTCACTCCTACGCTTGCTTCTTCCAGGAATGGTCTACGTTTCAATTCAACGGAAGAAGATAAGATTTAGCTAAAATTGATTTTTAAATTTAATTTTATGATTGCCGTTTTGTTTGAAAATATAAAATTAATCGATTAATAAAAATTTTAACCTTAGCCAATTAAACAAATAAAAACTTTAAACCTTTTAAGTTTTTTAATTCAGTTATTAACTTTTCTATTCGGTTTATTTTAATAATTTTATTATTAAAAATTTATCAATTTTTATAAATTATTATTTTTAAATTAAAATAAATAAATAAATTTTAATTTAAAACTCTTTTTTAATTAAAGTTTAAATGAATAATCAAATTCTTTAATTTTATTCATTTTTAGCCTATTTTAAGACAACCACAGTAAATCTTTTAAATGTCAAATATCTTATCTTAGGATTTAACTTCCAGTTTTTAAAACATTAAAATTAATTTAAATATTTAAATATATTCTTATTTTTCATTCTTAATTTTAGTAGAAAACTTATAAAAAATGATTTTTTTAATGTATTATTATATTAAATTTATCAATTATTTTTTCCAAGAAAATAGGGAGATGTGTTAGTTAGTGATAAGAATTAACCAAACACAAAAATCACATGTAAGTTTAATTAGGAAGACAATTATAAAACTATATATAGTGATCCTTTTGTACATAATTCATTTTAATTATTTATCATATATCCTAAGTATATTATATTCTATAGATTAATTATGCTCCTTTTAGTCCAAGTTTTGAATTAACATATTAGAATAGTAATTATCGAAATACTAATATAGTAGCAAAAAAGAAGTATAATTCTCCATTAATCAATATTTATATTTTAGGAAAACCTAAATTGAGTATTCATATGTACATAATTTTAAAGTACCCAAAAAAATACCAAATGAAGTAGGAGATAAGGATCATAACTGTTCTTTTAGGTTTATAAGTTAGAATTAAAATTTTTAAATATGTTTTTTAATTAAAATATTTTATTAATCAGAAACCAACTCAATAATTTGAATGAGTCAAATAAATAAAAATGATAATAAATTAAATCATATTATAATTTTTATTATACCGTGTTGATAAGATTTGATAAAAAAAGTAACATTTTTATCGTTTTAAATTGTTTCGAAATAATTTAAATTGAATCATTTCGATTATTTTAAATTTAAATTTGATTTAAATTTCATTAATTTTAAATATGATCGAATTAACTGAAATATCAACCCTACAAAGAATAGAATGAGTTGATTATATTAAGTTGAATAGTACACGACAAAGGGGATGATCCCAACATAAGTTTCATAAATAGTATATATACTATACATTTTCCAATGACTGTTTTACAGCTTCTCTGTTGGAATTTGGCAGATTATTCGATCTAATCAATGTATGTATATAAATTAATAACAATCTCTAGATATGAGCTTTAACGAAAGGGGAATTTTGATTTTTTTCCCCTAATGTATTATTAGTCAAAATTTTACATTTTTATATATTAATTAAATGTTCTAATGTATTATTATCAATGTTTTAAAAACTGGATTGGAAGTTAAACCGCTAAGACAAAAGATTTAAAATTTAAAATGTTTCACTAGTATTAAATCATTATAAAACTATATAAAGATTAACAAATAGAGAAAATATCTAAAGATTAAATAAAATAAAAGAATATAAAATATAATTAAAAAATATTGTCCTTACGTATTGAAGAATTTGAAATTTAATTAAAAAAGAGATCATTAAATAAAAATTAATTAATTAATTATAGTTTATAATAACTTATTAAAATTGATCGATTAAACTAAATAATTTTTAGTAACCAAAGTTATTAAAATAAATTGAACTGAAAAATTAAAAATCAAACTAAAAAGTTTATCAATTTAAGACTTTTACGATTAAACCAACTAAATCAATTGAGTTTTTAATTATTGGAATTATTAGATAACTCAACACTTTTGTTACAGTTTATCCCATTTATTTTTTATTATGAAGAGTATGTAATATTATTTATAAATTATAAATTATAATATTATCTATAATAATAACATAAGGGTTAAAGAGTCGATGTCTAGTTTTGATGAGATCGAGATTGGAATTCTTCAAAGCCAATCAAACCCGACCAAGGCATTGCTAAAATTATTCAAAATATTATAATACTATAAGTGTCAATCAAATTAATTTTTATTTATTTTAGTGTTATCCGGAGATAATTTAATTTAATATTCTTTTTTTGTTAAATATTATTTTATTTAATTTAAAAAGTTAAAATTTTAGAAATTTTATCAGTATAATTTTTCTCTCTTAAAAAAACTTAAACCTAGTTATTTATAGAAAGCATGAATAATTTATGATATTAATTTAATTTCACGTATCAATTTATAAGTTATTGCATAATTATTTCATTAAAAACCTTTTTTAATTTAAACTATATGAATTAAATATAAATTATATGAATTAAATAGAATTAAGATAGACATAAATAATATTTTATAAAAAATAATGGTGATTGTAGACTTGTAGTCATTATGGGAAGATATATTACTTTTACAATTACTATTAAACCATCTGGGAAGATGGATTTATAGAAGAAAAGACATACTAATTCAATCCTAAAATATGGAATTTAAGTAACCTTATCATAAATTACAAGATAATAAGATGAAATCCTTAATGTGAATCTCCGGTAACAATAAGAAAAATTGTTCATAAGAAAGGATTTTTTGACAAAAGACGACCGGACAACCGCAGTGCCTTTAACTTAACGTAACTTGAATGTAAATCCTCCAACTTCAAGAGCCATTTCTTCCTTAGTTCATAGATTTATACAAACGTAGTCCATTCTATAAAAAAGTGCGGAAGGGTTTCGTTGCAATCGCCATTACAGCAAGGACACAAACATTTCAGAGATAGCAATAAAGGGATTTTGGCTTCCTATTGTTTACTGTTGCAGCTAGAGTTGCCAATTATAACGGTTTGAGAAGAAGAATGGGCCATTCGAACTGAGTTTCAGGTCAGCCCCCCATATCTGAATATCACTAAAGTCCGATCAACTGAGGCCTGGTCCGGTGACTTCGGATTGAACAACACCAAAAATGCCACCAAACAGCAACTAATAGAAATGTAATATCCTTCATTATTATTTTCTAACGGTCCATCTGGATCTACTGTCATGCCTGATTTCAGCTCTACCCGCAGTTCCCTCAGCTAAATTAAGGCGTGTACATGTTCAATATCAAATGGCTAGTTACCAATATGCACATGCACGATGTGGTGCAGGTGGTCAATCTGGAGGCAAGGATATTCCAGAAGGTGGAGAAGAAATTAAAATCTGTATAGACCAATGGAAGTTGAAGATGATATCTTGTGTCTTGACACTTCCTGGGACTCCATGAAAGCTGGAGTTCAAAACAATTCCATAGTGACAATGGTTTTAAAAGTGCTTTAACCCAAGACTGTAATTCATAGGCTGATGCAGGTAATGGAATTTTCTTATGGAATTGTTTTGAATTCGAATGATAATAATTAATAATTTCATTGTTATATGAAAAATGAAAAAATGTTTTCTTATATATGCTTCTATCTTGTTACCTATGTTAAATAATTACTAATTTCTTGTTATGATCATGATATTAAAAGGGTTCTATTTAGACTACATTCATCTAAATCCTCGAGTCCTGATAGATTTACAACGTTATTTTTTCAGCACACTTGGGATATCACTAGTGAGTTACTTACTGAGACTGTTTTGGAATTCTTTTAGTCAGGCAAGCTTCTTCATGAAATTAACCATACCTACATCTATTTAGTCCCCAAGAAGTAGAGACCCTCTACTATGGGTGACTTTCGGCCAATATCCTATTGTAACACTATCTATAAGGTGATATCGAAACTTCTTGTTGAAAAACTCAAATTAGTCATATCAGACATTGTCAACCCGGCTCAAAGAGCTTTTATGCCTGATAGGCACATTAGAGATCACATCATGCTAGTTCTAAGAGCTTATGAAAGACTATAACATAGGTAAAAAAAAGTCAAAAGTTGCTTACTAAAGATTGATTTCTGTAAAGCATTTGATACCATAAGCTGGGATTTTATAAGGTTTTGTCTAGAGGCTATTCATTTTCCTTCTCATCTATTGCAATTGATCATGGCTTGTTTGCAATCTTCCTCACTGAGTATTTTGGTAAATGGTATTCCTACCAAGCCAGGCAAACCTGCTAGGGGCATTTGACAAGGTAATCCTTTATCACCTTACTTGTTCACTTTAGTTATGAAAGGTTTTTCCCGCATTTTAAAGAGGCTCATAGCAACTAATGGGAGATCCAAATATCATCATCTTTGTAAAGCCACTAATCTCACCCATATCATATATGCTGATGACCTTCTACTTCTATGCGAAGCGGATATCCCTTCTATCAACATTATGTTAAATGCTCTCAACAAATTTGCCCAATGGTCGGGTCTTAAGGTTAACTTCAACAAAAGCAGCTTATATCTATTTAGTGATGTGCGAAATTATGATGAATTAAGACGACTATCTGGTTTCACTTCTGTTTCTCATACTTTTACCTATTCGGGTGTTCCTATTACATGTTCCAAGCCGAAATATCAGGACTGTATTCAGATCATTGAAGGTTTGAAATCCAGAATTCTGACATGGCAAAACAAGTTCTTATCTTATATTGGTAGGTTGACTCTCATTATTTCAGTTCTTAGTAGTTTACATATTCATTGGACAACACATGTAGCTCTTCCTCGGAAGCTGATCAAGAAGATGGATAGAATTATGAAGGCATTCTTATGGTCTAGTTCTATTGATAGCTCCAAGAAGGCTAGAATTAACAGGAGTGAAGTCCTGGTTCCAAAGGTGAAGGAAGAGCATGGTATTATTCCTATCTATACAATATAAAAGGTTCTAATGTGTAAGAGTTTATAGAGACTGTACATTGATCAAAACACACTATGGATCAAATGGGTACATGAACATTATCTGAAATATACAAATTTCTGGTAGCTGGATTGCTCTAGAGCTGGGTCTCCTATTTTTAAGCAAATGATGATGTTGAGAGCGATCATTTATCCCTGCATACAACAAAAGATTGGTAATGGGGATAAAACTTGGATTTGGTATGACAAATCGCTCGACATAAGCCTTTTAGCTTACCAACTAGGCTTTCAACATTTAAGGAACAAATTCCCTTTGAATTCTCGTGTTTCATCTTTGATTTCGAGTGGTGAATGGTATGGGAATTTTAGAGGATTCCATAACATGTTGGATCACCTTCCACGATTGAATGATCTTCAGAATGATGACGCCATTTCTTGGTCTCTAAACCGGAATGTTACTTTCTCTAATCACTCTTGCTACCAATTACTTACTGAGATGCGGCCTGATGTCCCATGGTTTGATTTCCTTTAGGGGAAGGTAGTGGTTCTAAGGGCTTCTTTCATTTCTTGGTTGGCAATCAAGAATAGACATCAGACCAAAAGCCAATGATATGGAAGTATTGATGCAACTTGTTTATTGTATACCATAGTTGTTGAGGATAGGATCACTTATTCTTTCAATGTTCCTATACTAAGGTTATCTAGAGTAGGATTTTACACATGTTACCTTATCGTTTTTGTGGTTATAATTGAGAGCAAATATTAAATTGGATTATAGATAAATCGGTAAAGAGGAAACCTAATGCTCCACTCTTCAAAGCAGCATTTACGATTGCCATTTAGATTATATGGAAAGAGCGAAACAATAGACGATTTACTGATAAGAAGAAAGAGAAATACCAACAGGTTGATAGAGTTAGCTTGCATCTATGCTAAACAGCTGCAAAAGCACTTGACTGTGCATATGATGAGCATGTGGGGCTTGTAATTTGTGTTCATACTAAGGTTATCTTTCTAGATTAGCTATGTGTAATTAATTTTTTTTAGAGTAATGACATCTAGCCTTGAACTCATTATAATATTGTGATTATAGTTTCGTCTATATAATTCTGTATTCATTTTAAAAAAATATATATTTTGTATAGTATATGTATATGTTTCTATTAAATATGATCTTTTGACTGAAGATTTAGTTTCACTGATTAATAAAGTAATTAAATATATTACATGTTTTAACAACTAATTAAAATGATACTTTAATTAATAGTAATGCTAAATTTTACAAAATTAATTCGAACTTTAATCTCTTGAAGAATGCAAGAAATCTTAAGATTGAAATTAATCTATTTCAAATAATCCTAACAATTCCAAATTTTTTCTCATAAATTACATAGTTTTAGTATAATTAGTTAAAATAATATTTTTTAACTGAACTCGGGCTACAGGCAATAAGAGTTGCCATCCCTAATTGCTAGTTTAAAGAATTATCAATACATCTGATGAGAAAATATAAGATTCTTAGAAAAAAATATATGAACCATTATATCAAAATGTAGATATTTAAAGTCATCAATATTCTCAATGATTGTTTTAACAATATATGAAATTGCAGTCATTGACAATAGGAATGAAGAGCTACTTCTATAAAACTCAACAATCTACTAATAAATTTTTTTTAGATATCTTTACTTTATATTGACATAATGATAACGAAGTTACTTTTCAATTACAAGCTTTTCCACAAACTTAAGTAGCATGATTTTCACAAACTTTTATTTGAAACCATTTGCATTTAGGAAACATAGTTTCTTAAAACAAAAACAATCCAAGAAGATATCTTAAGTTGACATTTCATTAACATATCCACAAAGTTGACATTTCATTAAAATATCCATACATTTTCTTAAATTATAAAAATATAAGTGTGCACATAACATTATACGATGACAGTATCTACATTGACTTTAAGTCGATCCGAAAATTTTGAATTAACATCTCGAACTCCTCAACCACCTTGAAATTATTCCATTGCAAATACATACCCTTACTATAGTCCATAAAAGAAGATTTTGCACAGAACTTTGCTTTACATAAAAGGATAAAAGAACGTATCCTTTCAGCAAAAAGACGCTAAAAAGCAGCTTACACATCGTCATCCAAATAACTCGCATGTTGTTCTTCAACTTAAGAGCTATACATGTACAAAGTATATCTCTTGAGCTATAAAAGCCAAAGAGTTACTATATCTTCAACATCGCCAATCACAGCAAGAGGATTGAAGGGCATCCATTTTCTTTCATATCATCATCACCTGGGAGCTAACAATGATGAAGGGTTTTAGCTTTCTGCTACTTACGGTTTCAGCTTTAGCTATAGTTCCGTTTTCTAAATCATGGTGTGTACGTGTTCAAAACCAAATGGCTAGTCACGAGATGGTGCATGGACAATGTGGTGCAGCTGGTAAATCGGGAGGCAAGGATATTGAAGAAGGTAAAGGAGACGAAATGAAAATATGTATAGAAGAGTGGAAGTTGAAGATGATAACCTGTACCTTGACAGTAACTGGGACTTCAAGAAATCTGAAGTTCAAACCATTTCCTGGTGACGATGCTTTTAAAGGTAAGTGTGTTAATGGAGACTGTTTCTGGGTTGCTGCAGGTGGAGGAGTTTTCTTATGGAATAATCCTACTAGGTCATATGATTCACCGATCGGATGGTCAGGTTAATTAAGGACCAAACTGAGATCCAAGAATTGAGTTCACTGCAATACCAAACTAAAAACTGTTTTCTGATACATTTCTATGTTATCTCTTTCTAAATAAATGTATCTTGTTTTCAGCTTCTATAAGAAATAAAAAAGGGTAAAAAGGATTGATGAAGTCAAAACCAGTATGTCTATTAAGGCTAATGTTCTAATAGAATTTGTTTTGTTTTTATCAAAAAATGACAAAAAAGAATATATCATTGAAGTTGGTGATTGAATAGTAAAAAAAGTTCACTTTTATTATAATTTTGATTCTTGTATTTTGATATATCACGTTATATTTTATTAAATTCAGCATACTATATTTTATTGTTTCAACAATCCTAAAATGTAAGGATGAATTTAAAATTTTACTATTAAGTTAGGTACGGTTTTTAAGGATGACAATTGGCCAGCTGAGATATCAACCCTACAAAGAAGAAAATGATGAGTTGATTATAAATTTATAATATGTATGTAAGTCGAATAGTACACGACAAAGGGGATGATCGCAACATAAGTTTCATAAATAGTATATACTATAAACTTTCTGTTGGACCAATGGTGGTTGACAAATTAAATTCCCTAATGTTTTGATAATAATAAAATGTATAGAATTGGTAAGAAATTTATTGC
>JAOQMQ010000194.1:1810594-1824647 GCA_027563845.1 Erythroxylum subrotundum
TTTGGAAATCTCAATGAGGAAACATTTTGGTTTCAACTTGTTATGGATTTTGTTATTGATGCTTTATAGAGCAATGTAATAATGATGCCACATGAGGTTTAGTAGTAGTTTTATCGTATTGCACCTTTATCGTAGAATATGTATCGGAATGACCTCCGGGCGTCCCGGTATGTACTTTACGGTAAGGGGGCGCTACATTCATGAAAGTGCAACATCTTTTAAACTAACAGAAATAATTCATCACACCATTCATACAAAATGATACACAGTAGAATGTAAATCATGCAATACCGTGGCCTATACAGAAACAAATACGGTAAACAATAAATCATGCATCATTATTATCACAAATAGAACAAACAACCATGGTGTACGGCAGAGAACAATAATGCAACACCCATGGCTCTGATACTAATTATAAATCATTTATCGGATCGAATGATTTTGTATACCTGTATCTGTGCTTGTTGTTTCGTTCAATGTTGATTGCTTTGAAAGAGTTTATTTCCTCTCGTCTTCTTCCTTTAGTGTTTCCCTCAATGGTTCAGAAAAGTATATGATTCAATAAGTTTTTTCAACTTATATACCATCACCAAAGGACATGTCCTTTGGTAAGTAGAAGAGAGAGGAAAAGAATCCGTGACCCATTTGAGACCCAATAATTTAATACCCAATAACCATTATCTTGGGTGCGTTTCATGGGACTCAAACTATAAATTACATGAGACATAAAATAGTCTAACATCTTTCTCTCTTCCTAACTTTTAAATTTTTGCGTTATAAATTTATATTTTCAAGAGGCTCTTTCAGGTTTTCAATAAGCTCCTTCTGTTTTTATAAAGCAAAATGTTTTTTCGTTTTAAGTGTTAACAGGCTCCTATCAATTAATAGGCTTATTTTTGTTTGAGCTCTAGCAGGCTTCTATAGTTTGACAAGCCCATTTCTTTTTGAGCCCGAATTGAATCTGTTTGATTAATAGATTTCTTTTGCATTTTAAATAACTAACAGGATCCTTTCATTTTAAACGTTAATAAGTTCCTTTCGAAGTTTAATATGACCTTTCCATTTATCAACTCATTTTGTTTAAGAATGATTTTAAAGATTTAAAATACCTTGCAAATTTTTTTAACACAATTCACCTCCTTCTTGCATGTGTTTGCTTTATCAGCCATAAACAATAATCATGTCATGATCAGTGAGTTGGTGAAACCAATTTGAGGTCTAGAGCTTCGAGGAGACAATTTGAGCCTAATATAAGTTGTACTAATATCCATTGCAACACCAATGATACACCGATATGGCATCGAGGTCCTCTCAATTGACGGGCAAGTTTTCTTTCCCGAAAATACTCAAAATTATGCATAAAGAGTTACACATTAATGAGAAGTTCAATACTTGAACATGATTTATAGATCCCTAACTAAATGTTGTTTTGATTGTTGCTCTGGACACTATGCAATGCTTATGGAATAGGTATAGAAAGCAAGAAAGGAGAAGGTTGGAAGAAACAATGAATGAAGAGAATAATGGAGCAAATGGCTAAAGAGATGACATACGGCTTGCTCTAAATGAAATCAAACTATTCTTTATTTCCTTTCTAATATTATATGATGTTCTTAAGGCTTTGAGTCTTTTTTTTTAATGTTGTTTGCCTTAAGACTTTGTCAAGTAAAGAGAGAACATATTTAGATATTTATATACTTAGACTAGATTGAGTGCAGGCCTAGTTCAAAATCCAATCGATTTGAGAATTCTAGCCCGAATTTGTATTCAATTGGGCTTGAACAGTTTAAAGTTTGATCGGACCTGATTAAATATATAATTTTTTATTTTAAAAAATTAAAAACAGTAAATATATATTTAATCAGACTCAATTTAAATATAATTTTCCAAAAAAAGAGTCCATGCCTGGCCCGAATTGTTGTCAACTTAGGTCTGGCTAAACCGAATCGGGCAAACCTTGCTAACCATAGTTTTTTTATTGAAATATTTTCTACTCCAATAAATATTTTAAGGTCAAATGCTTCACAAAATTTTAATTGTATAATAATTTCCTCATTAAAAAATTATAGACAATATATATTTTAGAAACTAGCTTTAACTGAAATAGAATTTTGGAACTACAACAAAAAATTGCAATTATTACCACAAGGAAAATATGCTTCGTCAAAGATATTGGTAGTTACTAACTATTAAAGTAACAAAAACACGAAATTTCAATCAACTATGAATTATGGGAACTCTAGAGCTTGTACATTTCTATATTTCGAAAGCAATTTATGTCAACATTTTGTTTTTATACTTCAAAATATACTCTTAATTTTTGTAATTCTTTATATTTTAATTTGATTATTTAGTTCCTTTTTTATATTTAAATTTATTATTTTCCATATTTGATATTATGAACATTCAAAATAGTTTCACATTATTATATCTAAAATTATAAACTAGATTAGAACTTAAATCATATACATAAATTTCATATGTTTAATTTATCTTTTTCTATATCATTATTGTTTCTTATTTATTTACTCTTTATTTAGACTTACGATTTTACATTTTTTGGTTTTTTATTTTAACACTTTTCTACAATTTAGATAATAAAAATTAGTATTTTTACTTACAATTTTATATATGGCTTTAAAAATCTCAAAAAAGGAAAATAAATCAAATTTTGAGAGAGTTTACAATCACTTAGAATTTTTTAACATAGAAAACATGAGTTTTATAGAATTTCTATATTCCATAATATTTGACATCTTTGTAAAATTTTGCTATTTTCATATTATTAAAAAAAAAGAGTAATTTTTATAAGATATTAAGTTACGATTTTTTTTAATATAGATCACTCTAATATTTTAATTATTTAGAATCACGAATTTATTTTTTAACAATTTAAAATGGGGATAAAATAAGGCGAAGAGAATGTAAATAAATGAACTGGAGGTCTGTCTTCAGGAGCACCTAAGACAAGACAAGTCTCATTTGGGCCCTTTATCTTCACACTAATTTGGGCTCTTTGACTAAAAAGTGAATGGCTGAATATTCATAAAGCCTAACCAAGGAGCAATAGTGACTGAGTTTACAACTTATCGCTCTTTGACTAAAAAGTGAATGGCTGATTATTCATAAAGCCTAATCAAGGAGCAATAGTGACTGACCTTACAACTTATCTCAACATTGAGGATGATGATTTGTTAGGAGTTACACGTGTCACTTGTAAGGATGCGGGTCGAGCTAGAATCAATCTTGTCCAAGCCCAAATTAAGCCCAACAGCTTCTGCTGAGGTCCATATTTGACTCGGGGCCGATTTGATTCGAGATGGCCAGGCTTGAGCCCGACATCATTTTCACAATAGTTGTTGGCCCTTAGATGACTTGAATCAAACTCATCTGGCTAATTCTAAATTATTGTTTTATTAAGTAATTTACTCAGAAGATGTACTTTGTAAATTAGGAATTGCATGGGGAATTTTCCCTACAGAGAAAGAATTCAAGATTCTGTCGAAACAAAATCCTGAAGCCAAACTTCATGATTCTGTAGAAACAAAAGATAAAAAGAATAACAACAATGAATCCTGATGACCACACAAATAGTGTCACTGACAAAGCAGAAGACTTGAACGGATAAGAGTAATAACACTACAAGCGAAGTTCTTATCTAAACCTTTCGACGTCTTGCTCTCAAACATGGCAACTGCTTCACTGACACAACTCTCTGCAACTTTCTCAGCCTACACATCATCAAAACCTCAGCCTGAAACATCAAGAACAACCACAACAACAACAGCGTTGAGCAACCAAGACAGGAACAAGTTGGTTCTCAGAAGACAACTCTTAAGAGGGTTTGCATTGACTCCAATCATTTTGATTAAAGAGCCTCCTAGTTCAGTAGCTAGGGAAGTTGAAGTTGGCTCTTACCTGCCTCCTTCTCCTGTGGACCCTTCTTTTGTGCTCTTCAAAGCCACTCCCACGGACACCCCTGCTCTTCGTGCAGGTAACAATATTCACATACACCATTTTGTCCTTTTGACTCTTAGATGTTTGTTGCAAACAAGAGAGAAAGATTAGATTTTTATGATCCTAACAGCAGTGAGGGGGGAATGGAATTGAAATTTAAGATGTTAAAGCTTTGAAATTAATGGGAGTAAGCATCAATTTGAGGTTAGAATCATCACTCATCAGTGACTGTGGCTAATTGTATTGGTTAGGGTTTGTTCATCCAGTCAAAAGTTGAAGATCTTGCCTATTCATGAATGGATACCAAGTTGGAGTTTCTGGACTCATGTTCAAATCTTTGTAGCTTTATGCTAAATATTGTATAGAAAAAACGTATTCAAGTTGTATCTAATCCTTACTGGGTTTTAAACTGCGGACTGCGGGTTATATTCTGGATGCAATTCCGGTTGCAGATACCTGGGTTACTGGAGATGTTTTGATGTTCTGTCTAACATTCTAATGATATTTGAAATTTAGTTTCTTGCAGGAAATGTGCAGCCATACCAGTTCATCCTCCCACCTACATGGAAACAAACACGAGTGGCAAATATATTATCAGGGAATTACTGCCAGCCAAAATGTGCAGAACCCTGGGTTGAGGTAAAGTTTGAGGATGAGAAGCAAGGAAAAGTTCAGGTGGTGGCTTCTCCTTTGATAAGATTAACCAACAAGCCTAATGCAACAATTGAAGAGATTGGAAGTCCTGAGAAGGTGATTGCCTCACTTGGCCCTTTTGTCACTGGAAATTCATATGATCCAGATGAGCTCTTAGATACATCAGTCGAAAAGCAGGGTGATCAGACGGTATTCTCCCGATATCCCGATTTCTTTGCTGATCTTTCCCTCCTAATGATCCTTTGTTTTTTCATTAAAGAAAAAGATAGAAACTTCTATTAGTTTACAGAGCTTGGGAAACATTTACCTTCTTAGACACAACACAGGAAATAGGAAAACATACTTCTATTAGTTTACAGAGCTTGGGAAACATTTACCTTCTTAGACACAACGCAGGAAATAAACATACTGTTTAGTTAAGCTTTCTAGTACACCATAGAACAGGTAAGAAAGGAAACGTTAAGAGCTTCAAACTATAATTAAGTTTAGTATGATTGAACTTCCATTTCTTTTTCCCAATTCACTTGCTTCTTTCTTGGGTTTCTGGGTAGCTTTTCTCTTGATCTTTAAAGTTATGCCCTTTCTGTTGTACTTACTTTTGAATCTGGAAATAATGAAATCTCTCCTGAAACAAATTGCAACACACAATAGAAAAAGAAAACGGCAAAATATTATTGCTGGTGTTCATGACTAAGAATGAATTTGCTTTTTGCAGTACTACAAATATGTGCTTGAGACACCATATGCTCTCACTGGCACTCATAATCTGGCAAAAGCAACATCAAAAGGGAGCACAGTCATGTTGTTCGTGGCTAGCGCGAATGATAAACAATGGCCGTCGTCCCAGAAAATGCTGCAAGCCATTCTTGATTCCTTTCAAGTTTAGTTACTTACCATAAACATACTGGAAACTTGTGTTTGTCTCATTGGCATTGTATATATATCTGATCATTGAACAAAGAGATGCTATTGACTGTCCAGGTTTTGTTTTGATTGGATTTCCTTAGTAGTTTCATATGACTACATCCTGCAAGGACTAGATGTATGGAAAATTTAGTTTATCGAAATAGTGCCAATACCCTTAGATTACTAGTAACCCATCTTTCAGATGCCTTAAATTGGAACTCAAAGGTTGCTTTTGATGATCTGCAGTCCCCGATCAACTAACATAACCATCAAGTTCTAAAAAACCATCTTATTTCACCTGTAAATTGAATCGAGCATGGAATTCTAGCAAATTCAATTATGAGCGTAGCTTTGATGCTCTGTTTTCCGATTTGGTGGAATCTATACTCTCATGAGAAGATATCATAACCTTTCAGAAACTTGCTCTGGGAAATCAATACATCTTTATATTCCATCAAATTTCTTTCAACTTGAAGATATACCATGCAATTACCATCTGCAGAAACAATTCCCAGCACAAGCAGCCATTCAACAACTCGCACCATGCAATACCTCACTTCAGTTTTATCTAACTCCTAAAATTACTTCAATATAGTAAAATATCAATACAGAAAGTATCTTGTGCATAGGACTCTATGGTTTTTCCATATAAGTTAAGATAAACTGCTTTCACGTGACCATAGCTGTTAGCAAGATCTCTATGGTTTACAAGTATTCCATCTTATGAGATTTCTAGTGCTGCTGGTCCACAGCCATCTGAACTCTGTGTCAAAGAAATCAGATGGATTGCTGTTGTTTTGGAAATAATGAAGTATCGTCCGCTAAAGATGGATGAAGGCTGTCCCAGAAGCCGTATATGCAGTTGCCTTACTGCAAAGAGCAATGGCTGAATATGTTTATGAAAGAGTGAACAATGAAGGAACATCGGTATATTCTTGTTTGTTTTTGGAGCAAGAAATGATAATTCAGGTATGTGATTTAAAATGTCAAGTGAAACAGCAAATGTGATGAAGTTTCATGGATCAATATGACTTCATTGATGCGGCTCAGCTTGATACGTGTTCAAGCAAATGTTTCCTGCACAATGTAAGAGAATATTTGAATCGACTTATGACAAAGTATATTGGTTAAAAATCATAATGATTATGTTGTGATCTCAAAGCTATTGATCATAAGATGTCCAACTTTAGAAATTTATGAAACCATGGTCTTAATATTAACACTCTGCAGTTCTAAGAACGTAACTTAATTACTTTCATTTCTAGAATCCCATTGAACTCACCAGATTGATAATAGCTGACTGGCATGCTTGGAGGTTGAGATATCTATGAAACATTTCAAGCAGATCAGATCAGAAAGAAAAGAAATTTTGCAACAGCATGAAACTTAATCTATTTGATTAATTTTTTAACATTTACCTACGAATGACCCATTTGCATGTTGATACCATCATGTTGATACCTTGTAGCATTTGAAACCGTTGTAGCTCTTGCGCAATTCTTGACAAACTGCAAGCTAGTCTCTTCCACAACAAAAGAATGGTCTGGTTGATTAGAGCCACTTGCTTCTTGATCTCCTAAGAAAATTGTAAAATGTTCAAAAAAGAGGTAATTATGGACATTGAAATTGATTAAATCAAGTTGTTACTTTGCTAACCTCTCAATACTTCAAACTGGTGGTTGATAACAGCATCTTCTGAAGTATTTTGCTCCACGTCTCTCACCTTATTTTGCCATTTTGTCTTAATTTTAGATCGTATTCTGCAGTTTGAAACTCTGTTAGGACAGAAAGCTCGGGATTCAGGGGCCTGCTTTGTGTTGGCATCCCCCACTTGATCATGCTTTTGGAGCAAATCTTCTGCAGGATTCAGCTTCAAAACCTTATCAAGCTCTTCTGTTGCCTTGTCCAAGTAAGTTTCAAATAGCTTTAGAAGTCCTTCCTTTGGTGTACTTTTGGTGATGATATTTGAAGCTTTGAGCCTAAGTTCACTTGCATATAAATTCAATGATCTGTCCTGCATTATAGATTCTGCTTCCACATTGCCACCCAATGCTACTGTAGCTTTGGAGTCTTTCCTCCACCTTTTTAATATGTAGTGATCTGGTATATAAAAGACGTTTTTCCAATTGAGTACCCTGAGAGCATGACTGCATAAAATGCCAATCGATTGAAACTTTCCACAGGTACATTCAACTGTGGAGTCTGAAACATTATAAGCAACAATATACTCTCCTTTTCCACATTCTATTAGCTTAAAAGTTCCGATTGTCCCATCATTTGACGTTTCATCTATTGCCACCGAGAAAGAACAGCAGAACTCCTCCTGAAATGTTCGAAACATGGTGGGTGTGTACATTTTTGCTGCTTGTTTCTCTATCTCACTTCTTGGAATGCTTTCAATAGATTGACAATCTTCACACAGTTCTTGATTGCGCATTTTGTCACCTAATTTCTCATACCGCTGAGCTATATTCTGAAGAGACATTGACTCACCTATTATGTTATGGTAAATGTTCATGATGCTCTCAGCAAATTGGATAGACTGCATTCCAGCAGAGAATGTCTTCTCAAGATATAAAGGAGACCATCTATTCCGTAAAGTGTATAGAGTTGAAAGCCAACGATTGTTTTCGAGTTCGTATTTACTAACCATTGACTCCCAATGTGATTCAAATTCCCCCCTTGACTGGCAACCAAAGACACATTCATTGAAGACGCTTGCAAATCCAGATTTCCTGTAGCTGTCATAAAGATGTTCTGCTGCATTTTGGTAGATAAACCACGTACCAAGACAATGCTGTGTCTCTGGCAATACCAACTTTATCGCATTGGCTACTGCTTGACTGTCATCGGTAAAAACTGTTTTAGGTTGTTGTCGGCTCATCGCCTTCAGAAAAGATTCAATAGACCAAATAAAAGAATCTACACTTTTATCAAGCAAGAAGGCACAACCAAATAAGATGTGCTGTTGATGATGATTTAGTCCTAAAAATGGCATGCAAATCATGCCATATTCCTTTATCCTGAATGATGTACCCAAAACCAGAACGTCTCCAAAGCAATCATAGTCCATCCTCGACCTTCCATCGCTCCAGAAAAAGTTTGCAATCCGGTTTGCTCCATCAATTTGTACCGTATAGAAAAATGCAGGGTCTCTTGTTTGCAAGTGACTAAGATAGTTGAGTAGGCTCTGGCAATCGTTAGGTTCTATACTAGTCAATTTCCTGTCTCCCAAATAGTTGCAGTCATTTATGCTACTTGCGCCGTCACATCTTGCAACCTCATTGTCTTTGGCTGTTCCAACTTCATTTGTAGTCCAAACAGAGTGAGTTTCAGAAGCACATGCACGGGAGTCCCTATTTTGTCTGCCACCAGAATGTCCAAGTTCATGATTGTGATTAAGTTCAGCTGTAGATATCCCCCACTGTCCTTCATCTACGGTAAGTTTGATCATGGCTGGACAACCTGTTCTCGTTTCTTTCCTTGTATATTTGGGAATCTTGTTGCATTGCACCTTTAACCTAAACCCTTGTCTTGAACAGTAAAAACACCTTGTTTTGATAGATTTATCTGGCCTTCTTGTGACCTTAGCTTTTCTGACTTTGAACCCAATTCTTGAAGCATATTTTGTGTAGAAGCTATAAGCTTCCGCTTCAGAAGGGAACTCCATACCAACTATTGGTTCATAGAAAATGACATTTTGTTGACTTTCATCTACGTGAACAGGCAATTCAGATTTTCCTTCATTCCCGTTACTTTCTGCTGAATTTGCCTCATCACAATCAGTTTCTGTTGATGATGACTGCTGCAAATGAGAATTGCAGGTCATCAGAAGTAATCTGAAAATATCATGCTTTAAGATGAGTATCAGAAACTACTGCAATTGAATTGCCTTTCACATTACCAGCTCTTCCACAAACAACAGGATCAAACAAAGAGATCCTGGGAGATAAAACCAAGTTTTATGCCTGTGAGATGAAGATATATGACATGCTTAGCTAAAGTCTGGGAATAACACTCAGATGCAACATCAAAACTTGAGTCCTAAGAGTACCACTCATAAACGATAAAGCTACTTAATACACTTTAGTTTCTATACAACAAAGATTGAATTATGATACCCAGATCTTCGGAATGGAGAGTGGAAACCTCAGACAAGCTTTTTTCAGAGAAACTGATTGCAGAACCAGCCATTGCGATACTTGTAGTTACTAGACACATGCAATGTCTTCAAATCAATAACAGTATCACCCCAGTGAGAATTCATAGTAACTGGAAACCTAACTTCTTTAAACATTTAACTCATCCAGTCATCTAGAAAAGCTTTGTACATACCAAGCACCATCAAAAAAGAGATGATACACCTAATTGAAGTGGCAGTTGAGTGAACCTATAAGTCATTACACTAGCAATAGCATGAGTTTCTGTAATTTATTTCCCTACATAACCTCAATAAAAAAATGTGCATGAAAAAGTACTTTATTATAATCCTTAATATCTTCTCAGATGGACAAAACAATCTTGACCCATCAGAGAAATTATGTATCTGCATTTATTTTCCTTTTCTTGGATTAGCTCTATAGCACCAATTCTGTAATTGTTCCTAGCAACTAACAAGTTCTGTTTTTTAGTAATAAACTCAACGATATAAATTTCTTCCAGGTTCTAAAAGAACAGCCTAAAAGAACACAAAGAATCGTTCTCCAATGTCATGAAACTCATAAAATTTCAAAAATTAGCTCATCAAATGCATATGAAACGGAGAATGTTAGACATCGTGTCTCACCCTGTCACTGATGTTGTCGACTGACATCTTACCCTTCCTCTTCTCCACGTGCCGGAGTTCGGAGGCCGTGTTTTGAGCCGCCGATGACTCAAACCAATTGTCAACAACAACACTGTTGGCATTACCACTATTAGAAACATCAATAACAGAAGAAGAAAGGTTAACAGAGCTTTGGCTCGAGTACATGCAGTCTGTCAAAGCATTCTGTGCATAACCAGGACCAGGATTTAACCATGGTGTTGCCAGGGCATCTGCAGTACCGGAAAACTTGTTAATGTCACATGAATTACTCCTTCCTTGCATGGCGTACTCTCCTCCTGATTCCAATGTAAACAAGGACTCGTCTTCGGGTTGTTTCATGTTAAATTGCTGATTCATCATCCCCATCTCCGATGGATCACAATAAGAGTCAGGAAAGTCGCTGTTCAGGATCATCCACGAATTTTCGAGGGAGTTAAGTGGGTTGTCGTTAAAAGATTGCTCGCTCCCAGGATTGTGGGAGAAAAGAAAATTTGATAGACCAGAGCTTGTAGGAGCAGTTCCAGAACCGATCCCACAAGGTTGATCAACAGAAGACATCTGTTGCAACTGTGAGTCAGATTGATCATGGAACGACATCAAGGGAGTGTCAAGATTGTAGGGTTGTGTTTCCTTTGGACGTGATTGGTCAGTTCTCAACATGAAAGACGGAAGAGAAGGTGAACGATTATCAGAGCTCATTCTAGGACAAGTTCCAGGATTCAAACTGTCAACGTTGTTTTCCATTATGATTGTAGTATGTAATAAGAAGTGAACAAGCCTTCACTCTGGTGAAGCTGAACAAGCCTTCACTCTGGTGAAGCTTTGTGGGAAAGTTCAGTCACCGGAAACAACTAAAAAAATAAGTAAACTTTGTGGGAAAGTGCAGTCACCGGACAAAAAAAGTAAGCCTTATGGACGAGTACAGTCATCGGAAACAAAAAAATTGTGGGGAAGTGCAGTCACCGGAAACCAAAAAAAGGGAATCCTTGTGGGAAAGTGCAGCCGCCGGAAGCCAAAAAAAAAACGTTAACTTTGTGGAAAGGGCAGTCACCGGAAACAAAAAAGAAAGTAAGCTTTGTGGGAAAGTGCAGTCACGGGAAACAAAAAAAAAGGGCAATCTTTGTGGGAAAGTGCAGTCACCGGAAGTCAAAAAGGAGGTAAACTTCGGGTGAAAATGCAGTCACCAGAAAAAAAAAAGGGTAATCTTTGTGGTAAAGGGCAGTCACCGGAAGCCAAAAAAAAAAACGAAGCTTGCAACCGGAGCTGGACGGTGTGAGAAAGTCTATGCCTTTTTTGTCTCAGCTAATGAAAGTACATGAACTGAAGAGAAACAAAAAGTGGTGTAGACCATGGAATTTGCTGGAGATCCATGGACCACCCAAAACCATCGTTCTCAGCATTCCTGACACAGTGGCTTTGTTTAATCCTCCGTGTCACTTTCCATCAATGGATTTTACACGTAATAATTTAAAGAGAACATGTAAAAGGAATAAGAAGGAATAGTCTTTCACTCTTCCTTTCTCTGATCATCTTCTATTCAGTTTCGTCTCTGACACTCTTCCCATGGAAAGTTAGGGATTGGCATTGAGTTGGTAAAGGAATGATTTAGGTTATTTGATTTTAACATTGATAAAATTAAGATTAATTACATTTTTTCAATGTTACAAATATTGTACTAAACTTGGTATTAGATTATATTTTGATACAGTACTATAATACCGATTACTATTTCGGATAATTTTTTCAATTATTCAACATATATAATTACACAAAATATACACAAACAATTTTTATTTTTAAGTTTCTAACAATCACAAAACATAAACAAACAATTTCTATTTTGAATAATTTCAATTTAAAGTTTTAAACATGAGGATCAAGTTGAAGGGTGTGATTTACATAATCGCCAATGGCATATCTTATACAATTGTTCATACACATCTATTCATAACATGAGGATCAAATTGGAGGATATAACTTCTTTGGAAATGTTTTTTTTTTCTTATTTAAAACTTTGAATTTTCTTTTCATTTCTAGCAAACCATAATATTATATATATCATTCTATATTTGGTTCTTAAATATATAAGTTGTTTCTACGATCTTTAATTGACATTAATAATTCTAAGTATAAGTGGTTGGAGTTTAGCCTACAACCTACTCAATAATTTAAAAAAAAGTTTCTTTTGAATACATTTACATCACTACTTTTACACATTATCTATTATAAATATTTATGATAGCCCACACATATATATTATCAATAATTCAACATATTTTATACTCAATTAATTTACCCAAAGCCAATATTCAAATACTATCATTAACTACAACCGAATTATTACTAATTTACAATAACATAATTTTATACTCAATTATTTGCCTAAAACCAATACCCAAATACTAAAAATGAAATACCATTTCACAAATTTTAAGAATGTGTCAATTAATTATTTAAGTCTTTGCATTCTCAGTTTTAAATTTTAATTTAAGTTGTTTCAACATATAAACTTTAAATTGAATCAATTCACATCATTAACTTCATCACAAATTCACATCACATGCCGTGTCAAAAAATTTAACATAAATTTCTCTGAAACTAATCCACAATTAATGAATCAAACCATAAATAAACCAAAACAAAACTGTGAATCATTCAACTCCAATATCCAACCCACACAAAATCACAAATCTAATTCAAAATTTAATTTCAACTTTCAACTTTCAACTTCCAAGTTCCTTCATAATAAAAAATGCAATTAAGCAGAAAAATCGAAAAGTCAAAACACGCTCAAAAACCAATTCACAGGATTTTCGGGTTGGGTGATGAGTCGGGTTTAGATTTGGGGAGAGTAGTCATTATGACAGTGGTGTGGAGTAGGGTCAGATGTTCAGTGATGGCGACAAGGTGGTGTGGTGGTCCTTGTGGAGGAGAGCTAAAGACGGTGGCGTGTTTGCAACTTCGCGTGGAGGAGCCGAGGAGGGCTGAAAATGGTATGATGCTGGCGTGGATTGGGGAGGAAAATGACCGTTGCTGGAGAGGAAGCAACACCGTCGGAGAGCGAGAGAGAGAGAACGAAGGTGAGGGAGAGTCGGTGAAAGAGAGTGAATAAAATCAAAAGAAGTAGAAGAGTTCGGGTGTGTGGAGGTGTTAAAAATTTTCATATTTGCAAAATAGTCCCTACATTTTTTAAACTTACAATACGCGGCCGATATTTTGGATACTTGCCGATATTGGCTAGTACCAAATGAAAACTCACGATACCGATCAATATTGAAGGCTAAAAACAAGAATATTGTTCTGGTTTCCAGCCGGTATGAAATAAAATTCATACCGTTGCATTATACTCCCATTTTTTAAAATTTCTGTTATGAAAAATTATTTAATTATCACGTAATTTTTTAAATTATAATTTTTATAATTTTTACATTTAAAATTTTTTTCACAATAATATTAAAATATCACACAATCCTTTTTTTATATTTTGTTAATTTTTGTTCATTTATAACTTAAAATTAACAAAAATAGATTAAATATAACAACTTAACTACTTATGTGTAACTAAATAATTTCATAAGTATTTTTAAAACATAATAACTAAAATTAAAAAAGAAAGCAAAAATTACCGAAATCTGTATTGTATTTAACGTTTATTTTACGTTTGTCATCTTAAAATTGTATATCGTGATTATTTAATAAGCATGAATGTTAAATTTTACCATATTA
>JAOQMQ010000194.1:1833351-1866599 GCA_027563845.1 Erythroxylum subrotundum
TTCAGATGGGTTGAAGCTCTCGGGGGAATACAAAGAAAATGCCAATAGGCAATATCAAGTTTCTAACAAGTTTCTTGTAGTAAGTGTTGGACTAATGGTAGTTGACAAATAAAATCCCTTTATGTTTTAATAATAATAAAATGTATAGAATTAGTTAAGAAATAATTTCAAGTAAGGATTAATACAAATCAAGATTGACATATTCAAGAAATAGGCAACGTGCTCAGATCATGGATGAAGCATTCAAACTAGTATCGCAACAAATAAATATTGAAGATCAAGTAAGATCTGTCATGAGATCCAGCACTAGTCGACTATTATGTCACAAGTCGACTAATAATATCAGATATGTCAGTTCGTGCCAGAACAAGTCGACCAACATGTTGCAAGTCGACTAAAAACAACAGACCTGTAAGTTGGATAAATGGACTAGTCGACTATCAGTCTATTAGTCGACTATTCGAAGAGCGAAGATGAAATTTTCATAAAAATGTTGATACTAGTCAACTATTCCTTGAAGACAAGTTGACTATAATACATTAGTCGACTAGTCGACTATCAAGTGCAGCTAAACATAATTGACTGCGTCAATTGATTACAAACGGGAAGAAAATCATACTACAACGGCTATGAGCAATCTACAACGGATAAAAGAGTTCCACAACGACTAAAAAGCATCTGGAAACCTACAAATAAATATTGGAACATCAAATGATCGTATACACAAGTCCAAAATGGAGAAAAGTCACATAGTTCCATATTTGCTCTCAATTTTGATCTTAGCTTGTTCTTAATTCTATTCAGTTGTACTGAGCATTATCATTTCAATTTTCTATCATTGTGATTATTGTGAGTTGAGTGATTAGAGAAAAATCACTTGGAATGTAGGATTTGTGCCGGAAAACAAATTGGTTGTAAGGTGTAGCTTGAGTCGGAAGTCAAGTTGTATCGAAGAGTTCACACTGAACTAAAAAGTGTGTAGTAAAGTGTTTTGCCAAAATCTTAAGTGAGAGCTTAGGTAGAGGACGTAGGTCTTAGCACCGAACCTCTATAAAAACAGTGTTTGCCTTTCTTCCCTACTCTTTACATTAGAATTTGTTTGATTGTTTTGTGTATTAACTCTTTGTTTTTGTAGAACTTTGCGAAAATGTTTCAAAGATCTATTCAACCCCCCTTCTAGATCGTTTTCAGAAAGGAGCTTTCGTGGATTATGATCTTGAAGCAGCGCAACCTGGTTTACCCTTGCATTAAGCACAAAACTGAAAATGGTGTCAGAATCTGGACATGGTTTGATAATTAGTTAGACTCTAATCCTCAGGTCAACCACTCGAGAAGTAGACTCCTACATCTCAGAGTTTCCTCTTTGATTTGCAATGGCCAATGGCAAGGTAATGTCAGAGGTTTGGATACTCTGGCCCAATTTTTTACCTCTCGGAGTAATGAGCACTTGGAGGACTCCATCATCTAGACTCCTGATCTGAATGACAGATTCTCAAATAAACCTTGCCACTAGGTTCTGAATAGAGACTTACCTGAGGTACCTTGGTTCTCTTTATTATGGCATAATTCTATTCACCCTAAGGCTTTTTTTTTAATCATTGAATTTAGTAAATTAAACCCAATTTAGTAGAATCCAAAATCAACAATTCATGTATGAGTTAATCAAATTTTATGTTAATTTTAAATTTAAAAGATTTGTTAAAATTCAAATTGAACGACCAAAATTCCTTCTCAAATAATATTGTCTTATTATTATTTTTAAAACATTGTTATTTTGATCCTTAAATTTAAAATTTTAATATTAAAATAATATTATTTTAAAAATAAAACTAAAGTCACATTAATTATTTTAAGTCGAATTGAACAAAATTGAACCACTGGAGTTGAAATTAACAAAACTTCAAATCTGATTCAAACCACCTCTTAAGAGGTCGGGCCAAACAGAATGGAGAGGGAACCTAACTGACTCAATCCATTATTAATCCTACGTATACTTCAATAACATGCATTATTAGAGGTACCGATGAGTTAAGGTCGTCAATTCAATAAGATTTACCTACACATCGTAAATTTGTTGGAAATCTGAAAATTTGTAAAGAAAATTCTTGGTAATTACCATATATCTACTCCATCCATACGTTACATCGAATTGGTTGAGAAGCTTCTGTGCTTTTGACTCGATAAAGACAAGGTGATTACTTCTGGGTGGTCCAAATTGGTGGTGGGAGGTCATCCAAGTGGCTATCAAGAATGAGGATTTGAGTAAGAAACTTTTGAACGTGATTGTTTGAAAATGAAAATATATTAAATTTATTAATTGAATTTAAAATTTCAATTTCAATCTATTCCTTTTATAAAAAAAAAAATTGGTTTTATAGTAATCTTCAGAGAATCATACTAAATATCATCTTAATGTTAACTAAGTTTTCAGCGGATGAAGATGATCACTTGTTTTCTTTTAATGGATTAGTTCTATAGATTTTGCTTCCAGATCGGTGCATGAGTACTCTCGTACTCAATCATATGTTTATAATAAGTGGACTTTCTGGCTACCTAATCATCGAAAAAGTCGATAAGAATAAAATATTGGACATCATCCTTAAAGATTGCGACAAGACATGCATGTTTCACTCAATTAAGAACTCTGGTTTGACATCGAAAAACTACACATATTCTCGACAAACACAACTTTGGCGAGACCCTGTCAAACATTGCACGAATTCAGCATGATATGATTTTAGACAAGTCTTTTGAATCTTGCCGTATTTGTTTCTTAGTAATTGGGATTGGGATTAGAAACAGGTCAGATTAGGTCAGGTTTGGTGAGTCTATTCTAAAGTCCAGTTAAATCTCAAATTGCATAATTCGAATCTAAATTTGAACCTATTTAAATCATCTAATATTTTAATAATTTAAAGTGACGTTATTTTAATCTTATATTTTTTAAATTTGAAGACTAAAATAATTTCATTTTAGAATATTAAAAGATGCAAGCTACAGAAATAGTTAGGTCGAACCTTGAGCTGATCCTTGAAATTTAAGTTCATTCTAAAATTTTATCAACTCGAATTTGATACATTAATCTTGACTAAAACGAAAGTTTATATACTATATAAAAGAAAATGAAGGTCTTCTTTTTTTCTTAATTGGTATTTGTTAAATGCAAACGTTCATCAGTATATCACATCCCTTCTATGTTTTGAGTTTTCTCTAATTATACTTTGAATCTTCCTTGATTAGTTTCATCAATCCTCATTGATGTTAGATTCTTACTTTTTATTAGGGCTGGCATTGGAAAGTTAATCATAATACATGGGATAAAGTCTTAAAATGTCCAAAAGCAAATAGGAGTGTAGTAAATGATTGTAAAAAAAGGTGAAGTAGGTTATACTAATAAAGTAATCATACGTTTATTTTATTACTATCCCTATTGAATAAATTGAAAATTTTTATATCAACAAAATTATAGTCATTATTTTTTACATAATAATTTATAAATTATGTATTTTAAATAAATTATTCGAGTAATTTAATATCAAGTGGATGGTTGTAAACCTTTTAGAATAGTTTGTTTAACTACTTAGACCATTTCCTCAAGAGCAGAAGTTGGAAATTTACACTACGTAATAAAAAGTATATTGAAAATTAGATTAGAATCATATGGTTAATATAGGAATCTAATGAAACTGTAGACACTCAATGGTTAGAGATAAATGGTCCTTAGACCACCCAAGATAGGTGGTCTTGTAAGCAATTTTTCCAACTTAAAAACACTTTTGCTAGCCATGTGTTCACATATCCATTCTACGGTTCTACGACTGTGCAAGCTGTAAATCACCACTCCAGACCACACAGGTTTCTTTACCTGTATTGGTCCACTTTATTTGTTGGGCTCCTTCTAATAAGTTAAGGCTTTTGAGAGGCTAAGCAATAAGCAGTAAGTTTGACTCTTATTTGTGTATGTAACTCGCTTCATCATTTCCAGCAATAGGTTCAATATAATAGCTATTTAATTTAAAGGTGTTAGAGTTGGAAGGATTTTTTTTTGGGAGATTAGGAGTTTTGGAAAGTGAATGAGTAGTGTGTTTGGAAACTAGGTTATGCTATCCTATGCTATCCTAAAGTTTGAGATAAGGGTATTTATTTAGAAACAGGAATCACTTATACTACACTAAGGATAAAGTAGTCTTAACATAAAATGTGATTTGTTTGACAAACAAAGTTAGTATAACCTTAAGCCAGAACAAGAATGATTAGATACAGGTTTAATTGTAACTTAAACCTAGAATTATAAAGATGAATAAAAATACTTGAAGACCGGAATAATATATTCTTAGTTTAACTCAATTTTCAAATATAATTTAAAAAGTTTTTAATTCAAAATCAATTACAAAATTAAATAAGTTGTTTTTTAATATGATTAAGATCAATAATTAAATTGATTCATAAACTTAAATTTTGCAAGAGTTGTTTCTAAAACTAAAATTAATTAATTAGACTCTTTAAAATCAAGAAAAGTGTTTTTAACTAAATTTATTTTTCCAATTTAATTTAAATAAATTAATTTTTATCTTAATGAGAGAATTATTATTCTATTTATTCAGAAATAGTTTCTTTGATTACAAAAAAAGTTTCTTGAGTTATTAGAAACTCTATTTTTCTTGATTAAATTTGAAAATAATTTTGTTTGTTAATTGAAAAAATTGAGATTTCTTTAATATTTTTTAAAATAGTTTTCTAATTTATTAAGGAAAGATTTTTAGTTAATTTAATCTCTAAATAAATGATATAAAAGACTTTCTTAATTAAATTTAAAAGTGACTTATTTAATTTGAAATTAGTTTATTTTAATATTAGAAAATAGTTTCCTCATTAAAGAAAAGTTATTTAGAAATAGTTTTCTAATTAGATTAAAAATAGTTTTCTAATTGAAAATATCTTATAAGATTTTGAAGAAAGAAGCTTTTTTAAATTATAATAATTAAGAATCATAATTTATTGAAATTTTATTTGAATTAAATTTTGTTAAAGGAGTCAATGCAGAAATAAAATCATCATTTATTGAAAATTTATTTTAATTAAATTTTGTTAAAGGAGTTAAGGTGGAAATAGTTCCCATTTGGATTTAAAAATTATTTTAAATTTCAATTAAATTTCAATTTAGAATAGGAGTTTAATTCATTTATGAATCAATGAGTTTAATATAATTTAATTATCTAAAGCATTTAAAGTATTGTTTTAGATTATAATGATCAATAACTACTTAGACCATTTCCTCAAGAGCAGAAGTTGGAAATTTACACAATGTAATAAAAGCGTGTATTGAAAATTAGATTAGAATCATCAGCCCTTATTGTTAATAAAGGAATCTTATGAAATTTTAGACGCTCAATGTCGAGAGATAAACGGTCTCTTAGACCACCCAACGTAGGTAGTCTTGTAAGCAGTTTTTCCAACTCAAAACATTTTTGCTGACCATATCTTCACATCTACGGTTAATTTTGAGACGATACAAAAAAGAAATTTAAGGAAAAAGAAAAAAAGGAATTAGAAGCCTTAACAAGGAAGGACCGTCCCTATATAACAAATGAAGCACAAGATGATTATTGAAAAAATGAATACAAATCATTGTGAAATGAGACATTGGCATGTGATTAAGCATTTAAATATAATATATATAAATAGCTAATATTAAATTGAGCATGTTGGTTAAATTATCTGAGAAACAAGTTTACGATTACATTTGATAGCACTCATTCGAGGAACAACGAATGTAGGTCCAAAGAAATCATGTCATCTCCTCATTAACACTAATCTATCCGGTAACATTGTTTTTCTACGTGCTAGATTATACACAAAAGTCCACCAAAGAAGTGATATATAAGCATTTCAATGCTACGGGAACATATCTTCTGTACCATTTATCTTATTTTTACCCTCTTATATTAATTTTTATCCATTCATTTTTTCTTCTCTTATTTATTGAATAACCCAGAGCTAATGAAACATCGTAGGAATAGCATATACCAACAGAAGATCTGTTCCGCAGTGCCACGAGCAGTGACGGAGCGAATATTAATTTTTTTAAATTTTGGGAAGTCCAGTGTACCACTTACCCTTAAATAACTACATTCTTATATATATATATATATTAAAATTAATTTTTTTTTTAAATCTTAAAAACTAGTGCATCACTAAGTTTCATGTGGCTCCGTCCGTGACCACGAGGTCCTAGGCAAGAGCCGACCTGATGAATAGACCTTGAAAGCTGAAGGGGAAGAGACCACCTATTGTTGTCTACGACTGTCCAAGTTGTAAATCACCACTCAAGACCACACAGGTTTCTTTACTTAGTCAACTTACCTGCAATAGAATCTGTATTGGTCCACTTAATTTGTTGTGCTGGTTCTAATGATACAGAATCAGTACGATATAAAGATAATTAATTGGGTGTCGACACGTGGCCTCTTTACTAATAGCTTCTGCTACGTGTTTTGGCTTGAAACGGTGTTTCTTCTGAGATATAAATTAAAAAAGACGACCTCGTTTGTTTTTGCATACAACTCCTGACAATAGAGTTTCCAGTTTTTTTACCAACTTTCTTTGTTTTTTTCGAAGAAAAGATAATATTATTAAAACTGACAATAATAAATCTCAAACAACACATCAGGCATATCACCCTATAAATAAAACCTATCATGGTGAATAGAGTCACGCGCAAGTAAATGGGCAACCTATTTTCTTGACGCCTAATTCAAAAAACTTTAATATCCGTCCTAGAAATAAGAATGACTTTACAATCAGACACAATCAAACCAAAATTAGAATTATCTTCACACGAGGAATTAATAGCAAAATATAATGACTGATAATTTATAAAAATACAACTAGGATCAAGTAAAGAATCAGAAGCATAATGTAAACAATGCTTCAAAGCAAGGGCCTCCGTAACTGCCGCTTGATTATCACCTTTTTCATAGCCAAAAATAGCCAAAAAAAAGTTGTCTTCTACATCTTCTGTAGCCAAACCAAAACCGGCAAAATCCATTAAAGAGAGAAAATGTAGAAGGAATATTGATTTGAACTGTCTGCAACCGTTGAAGACAACGTAATCAAGGGAAACAAAGAAAGAATAACGAATATTCGTCCAACGAGAATATTTTTTAATTGGACATAATTAGATAGAATAAAGATAGAAGATGATCCGTCCAATCACATAGCATGAGTTTCTGTAATTTCGTTCCCTGCATAATCTCAATAGAAAAATGTGAATGAAAAAGTACTTACCTTCTTCTAATGCTTACACAATATCTTCTCAGATTGACAAGACAAGCTTGACCCATTCGAGAAACTAATTTCCTAGAAAATTGGAAAAATAGAAAACAAGTTTTTCTTGAAAAATTGATCTATTCTTTTATCAATAAACATGTTTTCTAATTATTTTCTATTTTATGAAAAAAAATTTCTAAAAAACTAGAAAATTTTCAGAAAGTAAACGCACCCTATGTATCTGCATTTATTTTCCTTTTCTTGAATTAGCTCTGTACCACCAATTCTGTAATTGTTCCTAGCAACTAACAAGTTCGGTTTTTTAGTAATAAACTCAATGATAAAGATTAAATTTATATCAATAAAATTAGAATTTTTTTTAGTATATAATACAAATAGTAATGATTGAGAGGAAACAATAAGGATGAAGTGGGTTCTAATAATAGAGTAATTATAGGGTTTTTTTTAATATCTCTGCAATTGCTATTGTTTAAATTGAAAATTTTTTATATCAACAAGATTACAATCATTATTCTTTAAGTACATATATACGTAATAATTTATAAATTATATATTTTAGATAAATTATTTGAATAATTTAATATCAAGTGGATGCTTGTAAAACGTTTTAGAATAGTTTGTTTCACAACGTCGACCATTTCCTCAAGAGCAAAAGTTGGAAATTTACACTGAAAATTAGATTAGAATCGTATGGTTAATAAAGGAGTCTTATGAAATTTTAGACACTCAATGTTGAGAGGTAAATGGTCCTTAGTCTCTTAGACCACCAAAGATATGTATCCTTGTGAGGACCTTTTTTTCCACTCAAAGCACTTACATATGTTCACATCTACTGTCAATTTTGAGAGGATACAAAAAAAGAAGGAATTAGAAGTCTTAACAAGGAAGGCCTGTCCCTATATATCAAATGAAACAAACGATTATTATTTAAAAAATGAATACAAATCATTGTGAAATGAGACATGAGCATGTGATCTAACATTTAAGTATAATATATATAAATAACTAATATTAAATTGAGTGTGTCAATTAATTTATTTGAGAAATAAATTTAAGCGTGTATTTGATAATTTATCTGACATTCATTCAAAGAATAATGAATGTAGGTCCAAGAAAATCATGTCGTCTCCCAAGGTCATTCCTAACTTTTTATAGGCTCTGGGCAAAGTATAAATCGGCAATATACAAATTTGTAAACTTTAAAAGCATATTTTTATTTATTAAAATTTAATATTCATATATAATAACTCAACTTATAAGTCCACATACTCAACAAAATACTAAATGATCATAATATCGGCTAATAATATCTTCCAAATGTCAGTAACAATAAAATCACTAAAAATAGTAACATTAATAACAAAATAACAATAGCAGCAATCGAACAACAATATTATACTGCAAAACACTATAAGAATTGCATTAACAAACACACAAGTGATCATGATTTATGAAAAAAAAATTCTCTGTGCATTTTTATATGCAAATTCATTAATAATATTATCAAGATCAATATTGTCTAGCATATCCTTTTCGATACATAAAATAGCTAAACCATTCAATCTTTCTTATGACATTAATAACCTTAAGTAGGTTTTCAATAATTTTAACTTTGAAAAACTTATTTCAGCTGAGGGTACAGTCACATGTATAGTCAATAAAATTCGATAAGCAATTGAAACATTTGGATGACAATCTGTACCTTTAACAAATCCTTAAATTTCAATTGATGATATTAACTCATTTGGCAAAGCCATTTGTAACAATTTTAATTCAAAAAAAAGATCGTCTAAATCCACATCTGACATATTATCATGAGAAAAAGTTGTTGTAAAATTAGTGCAACACTCTCTTAATTGGTTATCGTCCAATGACCTCAACTTGTTTGAATCAAATAAAAATTCAAAAATATTTTCAAATGTCGTTAATTATTTAAATATATTCTTCAACGAAGTAATTGTCATATCCACAACAACTAGAAAGTAATTAACTCTGAAAGAATCCTCAGCTGATTGTATTCCTACATCTTGATCAATTTCATCAAATTGTCTTTTCCTAATAATACAACGTCTAGTTGGAAATGTAGGCTTTACATTCATCTCATGTGCTAGGCTTTTGACAATATTCATACTAGAGCCAAACCCTTCATTTCTATATTTCTCAAAAAATACCATCACATCTTCTAATTGCTTTATGGTAGCGTCAATACATATAGAGTTAGACTGCAACTTTTTACTCACCATGTTAATAGCGAATGAAATATCATACCAAATAACCATACTAAGTAAAAACTGAAAACTATCAAGTACACTATCCAAACTTTCTGCTTCACTATTTGATTTGACGTCATCACAAGATCTAGATAATTCCATAAAAGCCAATCTTATTTGAGGAGCTTGAACTCTAATAACTTTAACACTTTTTATTCGACTCTCCCAACAAGTGTTAGATAATGATTTCATGGTTAAGCTTAAAACATTATCAAGTAAAAATTCCACCTTTTAGGAGAACTTGAAAATAATGTATAATGCGTTGCACAGTTCGAAAAAATGAAATAGCTTTAACACAAGAATGTGTCATATCACTAAGAGTAAGATTAAGATTATGACAAGCATATGACATCTATAATGCTCTCAGATTTATTTAAAGTAATTGTCTTTGAACCTTTGATTTTTTCCCTTCATATTAGAATCATTGTATTAACCTTGACCCTCACATTATATGCATTAAGATAAAGAGACTTAAATGCATTCAATAATTCATTGAAAAGTCTCAATCCAAATATGTCATCTACTTTTAAGAACTATAAAAAGTACTCCTCTATTTTTATTTTTTTATTTAACATATTCACACAATGTACTAACAAACTCATTTGCTCGTGATGACTCAAATATAGGGTATAATCAAGAATAATAGAAAAGTATTTTGCCTCTTTAATGATCCTATGATAGAACTTCTAACATTATGGGCCAATAGAAAAATCAACTCATTTTGAATTTTGTGACCAAGATAATGATGATGAATTTCATTATTTTGAATTCGTCTAACATGATCTTGCATTATTAAATCAAATCCAACAATCATCTTAACGAACCCTAAAAAATTACCATTACTATCTTGGTGAAGTTTCTCATTGGATCCTCGAAAAGCCAAATTATATTTACCAAGATATTTCACAACAAAAATTGTTCTTATCAAAACTTGTCTACGTTCTTTCTCCTTTACAATTTTTTGTTGTAAATCTTTATCAACTGTTTGATTTTTGCTCAATATTACTCTTAATTGATTTCAAGTTCTCATATTAGTCGTATGCTCAATGCAATTCTCATATTCTTTGAGTCTCTCACTAAGATGCTTCCAATATCTAAATCTATTATTTGCTAATGCTAATGCACTTTGTTTGCTATTAGATTTGAACAACTTATAACAAAAACAGCATACTTTATCCATATGTTTATAATAAACCAACCATTTTCTATCGTTAATCTCTCCATTACTCAAATTTCTATAATAATAAGAATATGAAAAATGTCGAGAGGTATTGTCTAAAGAAAACACAAGATTCAATTCTCTTACAGACCCCTTTTTAACTAAAATGTCCCTTGCTTTATTATCAAGATTATCTCAATTTCTAGGATCATAAATATCCAATATAGGGCTTACTTGCTCATTCGCCTTTAAAATTTCTAAAGTGGATGCATTTGATATATAATCATGCTCATTCAAATTTTTAATATCCTTATGATTATGAATCTCATTATTTAAATTTTCTTTATGTTTTTCAAAACTACCTTTACCTAATTCCTCATTATTCTCACTAGAGGAGCCTACACTTTTAATAAAATTATTAATTGCTCTTTTTGAGATTTTATTAACTGTTATAGTTTTTTTTTTCCTTTTTTACTTCAAGATAAATGCCTTTTAGACAACATAATGTAAACCAATTATAACATAATTGGACTAGAAAAAGAACAAAAGCACCTATATGGAGTTGGAAGAAGTATGCAGGAACAATAGAACATCAATAGCTTGACAATATATCACAACGATATATCAATGGTGTTATATATATGATAGAGGAAAAAATAAAGAGCAAATTTTAACGATAGGGAAACACTAATATATGAAAATACAATAAATTAACATATAGAAGCAAATTATATTATAATTTATTAACCATTCTGAATTTTAACTATTCAAAGTTTGCTAAGCCAAATATTATCCTATTTTGCCGGTTATGGAAATGATCAAATATTATTTTGTCAATCAACTAGATAAAGGTCTAAATTATTAATAATTATTATTAAAATTTAAGTAATAAAAAATTTCTTTTATGGTAATTAACATATGGTAAATGTAGTATATCATATCAGTTATTTAAGGTATTATTCAATTATCAAGTAAATTTTATTATATTTTAAGTAATAAAAATTTTTCTTTTATGGGAATTAACATAATAGTAAATGTAGTATTATCAACCATTTATGGTATTAATTAATTTTCAAATAAAAAAGCTTTAAATTATGTCACTGTCAAAAGTAAATATTAACATATTATATCTGACTATCGGAAGGTGATGCTCGTTTTATTCCATTATTGAAAATGATCAATATGGTAGGGTTACAATTTTAACTTACAAAAGGGCACAAACTATTAGAGTATTCCATATTGTCTAAACATAAAAATCTTAAAGAGTTTATAAGTGGTAAGGGCCAATTAACCAAATGACTAGTTCTAGTTATTTTGAAAATGGTTGACCCAAGCCCAATCCTTGTTAATAGGCTCTACATTCTAATATGATATTAGAGCAGGTTTGACCCAAATTATTAATTTATCAGTTATCCATCTAGATGTCTAGTCCCAGCGGCCCGATTTAGTTACATCATGTTTATTTCAAGTGAAATAAAAAAAAGTTAACGTTAGTTTGGAAGATGAAAAGATTACGTAGTTTTCACAATCTCCACCCAAAATTGTTTCATTCCTTCTCTGCAACCATTAATTAGCATTTAATGTTCTTCATCAACTAAAATAACGTTGGAAGGTTACTAAATTAAGAGTGGCCGCCCAGGGCTGGGACTGTCATATGCTAACAACACGAGGAACTAACATGAATCTATCCAATAACTTTGCTTTTCCAGGCATTAGATTATACAAAAAGTCTATAAAAGAAGAGCTAGAAGCATGACAAGCCCACAAGGTCCAAGGCAAGAGCCAACTTAATAAAAAGACCTCGAAAGCTGAAAGGGAAGAGACCACCTATTTGTTGTCGGAAAGTTGGGACGAGATCAGATTTTGACTGTAGCGGAATAATCATAATTTTTTTTTTCATATTTTGATTTCTCAAAAACCATGATCACTTTAATACTGTATAATGATTAACGCATTAACTATAATAAAGCATGAATATTAATTCGTACCTTATCTCAAAGCTTGATCATATTCTTGTCATATCCTTCGAATCATTTCCGAATCAATCCTCAACTACCATAGCCGCACAATTGTTTTGTCTCTAACGATATCTACTGAACATATTGAGAAAACTCTATAACCCTCGTAGAGAGAGTTAAGCAATAAGTGCTAGCTCTATTAGAGCTTAAGCCTATTTATAATAAGTTTTGGACATTTTAGTACTTTAATTGAAATTATAATTACAAATAATTCTAATAAAATATCAATTATACCCAAATAAGATCTAATATCTCATATTGATCCTTATTTATTAAATATATCATATTTAATCATAGAAAATCTTTGGATAAGGTTGAATGACACTTTGTAAAATAGTTTACAAATTTTATTAATTAATTACTAATGATTGAGAACTAATGTGAGTATATTAAAATAAACTAGACATTAATTTCATACTTTATGTCTAATCATAACATATTATTATAAATGATTAAATTATACAAAAAATAATCCATGAAAAGATTAGTTAAAACCACTTTGACATTTATACATATTTGAATGTTATAATGCATTGCCACATACCCCTAAGCTATATTCTAAAGAGACATTTACTCAATGTTATGCTTTGGGAAATGTTTATGATGCTCTCAGCAAATTGGGCAGACTATATTCCAGCAGAGAATGTTTTCTCAAGATATAAATGAAACTATCTATTCTGCAAAGTGTATAGAGTTGAAAGCTAGTGATTGCTTTTGAGTTCATATTTGTTAACCATTGACTCCCAATGTGAATCAAATTCCCCCTTGATCGATAACCAAATACACAATATTTATTAAAGAAGCTTGCAAATCTAGATTGCCTATAGCTGTCATAGAGATGTTTTACTGCATTTTGGGATATACAACACGTACCAAGACAATACTGTGTCTCAGGCAGTACCAACTTTATCGCATTGTCTACTGCTTGACTGTCATCAATAAAAACTAGTCTAAGTTGTTGTTGTCCCATCGCCTTCAGAAAAGATTTAATAAAACAAACTAAAAAATCTACACTTTGATCAAGCAAGAAATCATAACCAAATAAGATGTGTTGTTGGTGATGATTGAGTTTTGAAAATGGCATGTAGATTATTATATCATATTCTTTTATCCCAAATGATGTACCCAAAACTAGAACATCTCCAAAGCAATCATAGTCCATCCTCGACCTTCCATCCCTCAAGAAAAAATTTGCAATTCGGTTTGCTCCATTAATTTGATGTTGGAAAATCGAGATGAGATTAGATCCCGACCGTAGCGGAATATTTACAACTTTTTTTATATATTTTGATTTCTAAAAATTAAGATTACTTAAATTTTATAAAATGATTAATGCGTTAATAATAAAGCATGAATCTTATTTTGTACCTTATTTCAAAGCTTGATCATATTCTTGTCGCGTCCCTTGAATCGTTTTTGAAATCAATCCATCTCAACCACTTTAATCTCACAATTGTTCGTCCTCTAATGGTATCCACAATACATGTTGAGAGAAACTTTATAACTTTTACAGAGAAAATTAAGCAACAAGCGCTAGCTTCATTAGAGTTTAAGCCTATTTATAATAAAAATTTAAAATTTTAGTAATTTAATTGAAAATAAATTCTAATTTTAATTAAACTTTAATTAGAATTACAAATAATTCTAATTAAATATCAATTATGTTTAAATAAGATCCAATATCTTATGTTGATCTTTATTTATTAAATATCTCATATTTAATCATAAGAAATAATAAGAAACCTAAGTTTGTTCCAAAATTCTCTAATCATAGAAATCTAAGTTCGTTCTAGAATCTAAACTCTTTTATCATTCCTACTTAGAATAAGAGCTTATATATTATAAAAAAGAAAGTCAATGTCTTCTTTTTTCTTAAATGGTATTTGTTAAATACAAACGTTGACATCTTTTTTATGTTTTGAGTTCTCTAATTATATTTTTAATATTCCTTAATTAGTTTCATTATACATGGGATAAGGTCTTAAAATGTCTAAAAGATAAATTGTAGTATAGTAAATGATGGAGAGAGAGAAAAAAAGAAGAAGGTGAAGTAGGTTCTAACGATAAATGAAGTAGGTTCTAACGATAAAGTAATTATAGGTTTGCGTGTACATTTGATAGCACTCCTTCAAGGAACTACGAATGTACGTCCAAGAAAATCATGTCATCTCCTAATTATCATTAATCTATCCGGTGACATTGTCTTTCTACGCACTAGATTATACAGGGAGTTCATCCAATGTGGTGATTCCTTGTGTGCACTAAATACTGGGTCGCCTTTCCGAGAAGCTAGCTGGAATCAGCCAATGATTTACTTCCCTCACACAACCTCAGGTCGAAGTGTGGGGGCGCCTAGGGTGGGCGTTCCACCTTTTAAGTCCAAGAAAAGTCCATGAAATAAGTGATAGAAGCATGACAATGCCACTAGGCAAGAGCCGACCTGATGGAAAGACCTTGAAAGCTGAAGGGGAAGAGACCACCTATTATTGTCTATGACTGTCCACGTTGTAAATCACCACTCAAGACCACACAGGTTTCTTAGTTAACTTACCTGCAATAGAATCTGTATTGGTCCACTTAATTTGTTGGCTCGACCGGTTCTTCAAAAACGAGAATCTGTATTGGTCCACTTAATCATATTTAAAAGATTTAGTGTATAGTCGTGGATGGTGTGCGCGGCTAAAAGACAAACTTGGATGTTGGTGGTGGCTCCCGTATTATTATAAAAAAAGTGGGTCCTATTCCTATATAGATCCCATATAACTTAAAAACGCTGAGTTAACGGGTGCCTTTGCATAAAATTGTGAGCAAGATAGGTCAAGCACACGTGAAGCATCTCTGGCTATACCGTCGTAGTTAAGGGAAAGAAAGAAAGAATAACGAATATTCGTCCAAGAGAGTCGATCATCTCCTAACAACAATACAGAATTAACATATGGTCTATCCAAATTACTTTGTCTCTACGCCCTAGACTCTACAAAAAGTCCTGAAAAAAGTGACTGATCACGACTATGTTAATAACGGACAAAGCTAGAGATCTTGAAAGCAAAAGTGAAGAGACCACCTATTATTCTCCACGATGATCCCATTCCCAGTTGTAAGTGAACCACCTATTATTCTCCACGATGATCCCAGTTGTAAGTGAACATTTAAGACCACAAGATTCTGTATTTAATTAACTTAAACTTAATTAATGGATTCAAAACCGGAGTTCAAACAGGTCCTCAAATCTGCGAACTCCATACATTATATATATTGAAGCATGAAACAAATTACCCCCTCCAAGCTAATCAAAGTTGTACCAGTTGTACAAAGAGTGTGTAGTGATCAACCCACCTCTTGAAAACATGCCAGAAACAATCAATGCAGTGATTCTTAACACGATCAACCAGTTTGTGTTCTGTCAGATTGCTCCAAATCTTTCCTTCTGGTTGGGTCGGCTATCTCAGGCCCAGTTCTAGGCCCAGGCGTCGACGGCCCATTAGTAGGAGGCAATCTCCCATGTAAATACAAAGACCTACGTAAAGACTTAAACCTAATGATCTCAGGTATATAAGGCATTATTTCGCCATAATACAGGGAGAACATAAGAAACCCTACCTCTCTTTGCTTTATAATCACTGCAATCCTTACAAACATACTGACTTGAGCGTCGGAGGGGCTTACCGGAGATCAACCTCCGGCGTGCCTTTATTGTTTTGCAGGTGTTACCGAGTCAAAGCTTGCCAACTCCATGGATCCGAATAACAACATCTAGCTTCAACAAAATCTGGCTGAACCATTTGGCGCCCACTGTGGGGCCCGGCGTCAGGGCACCACGTCTAGAACCACACAGATCAGTCAAGTGGCGGCAGCGGGAAGGGCGAGCGTTGAAGATGGCAAACGGTACGCCAGGCAGATCGTTAAAGACTTGTCAGCGAAGAAGAAGAAGCCTAACAATGGGGTGATATTCCTTCATTTCAGCTGGTGTTAATCGCTTGACTGGCAAGGATGAGTGGCTGAGATTCTGCTCTTTCGTGGGTTGTATCCTCTTCTCGTCAAATGTGGTAGCAATAGGACATTTAAGTGCCTGTTCACGAGACTCATATAGCCTTGACAACCAGAGATATTAGGTGGTTTGCATGCCTACACGTCCGTACGAATGCTTTCCTTTAATCCGCTATCAAAACACCCCACTTGTTGTGCTGGTGTCAATGTTCCAGCCTGTACCAATAGCCTCTCAAATTGAGTCTAGTATTCTCACACCGAAGCTATTTGTTTAAGCTTTGTCAAGTCCCAGAAGAAGTCTTGATATTGTGTTAGCCCATAACGTGTATTTACCCTTCCTTAAAAGCTTCTCATGTGACCAATCCTTGCTCTTCCTTCATTAATCGATACCATAGCTGTGCATCACCTTCCAAATTAACAGAAGCAATTCGAATTTTCTCCTCCTTTGGCACCTCATGTATCTCGAAGAAGGTCTTAGCCCTGTAAGCCCAGCTGGTCGGGTCTTCGGTACCTGAAAACCTTGGAAAATCTATTTTGACAGTTTTGGGCAGCAATGTTCCCGTAGATCCTCCAATACCACTTGCTCTGGATCGGAAACCTCTGTTCTGGTTGTTTGAAGACTCGTCTAGCTCCTTTTGTTGTGCCTCCCAATTGTCCAGCCTCGAGTTGAAAGAAGACAACAACTTGCCCATGGTCTCCGATAGGCGACTGACCTCCATTTCTAACTTGTCCAATCGTGAGTCTCGTTCTTGGGTTGTAATGCCTGGCTCTGATACCAAATTGTTACGCTTCTCTGCTGATTGTGATCTAGTAACTCGGGTAAAAATTTGTGGTCGAGTGGATTTAGTTAGAGAAGGCCACAAGTCTGTGGTGTTTTTCTTATTCTTGCCCTTCCCTATGTTGTCGGATGGTTGGAGCAAGAGAACTGGAAACAAATGATTCACTTCGAGGGGAACCAAACCTCCGAAAACACACCGTGTTTAGGAATAATTCTGCTTATCCTTTTATTCATGCTTAGACTCGTTATATACAAGACTCTTGTTAACAAATTCAGAGAAAAATTCATGCAACTAATCGAAAGCAAATTAACCACTACTTAGAATGTAGACATGAACAAGCAAATAACTGACCCACTACGTAAAAACATGGACATGATCAAGGAACTAATTAACCGACTCATAACTAGTCAAATAAGCCACCGAAGATGATGTAAATAATGGCTGGTACCCTTAGTAATGTATCTGCATTTATTTTCCTTTTCTTGAATTAGCTTTGTACCACCGATTCTGTAATTGTTCCTAGCAACTAACAAGTTCGGTTTTTTAGTAATAAACTCAATGATAAAGAATAAATTTATATCAATAAAATTAGAATTTTTTTTAGTATACAAATAGTAAATGATTAAGAGGAAAAAATAAGGATGAAGTAGGTTCTAATAATAGAGTAATTATAGGTTTTTTTTAAAATATCTCTGCAATCACTATTGTTTAAATTGAAAATTTTTTATATCAACAAGATTACAATCATTATTCTTTAAGTACATATATACGAAATAATTTATAAATTATGTCATCATCAGCATCATCATCATAACCCCGAATTCCCGCACTGAAGCAGGATTTGGGGGGTCCAATAGTACGCAACATTACCCCTACTTAATAGAGAGGCTGTTTCCAAGTGGACCAACATACAAATGTGACAAAATAATATTGAAAAAAAAAGATGATAATAATAATAATAATAATAATAATAATAATAATAATAATAAAAATACGATAATAATAAAGACACAATAAAATAATAATAGAGTAATAACAAACCGTACCTGTATTAATAAATTGGGCTTATGTATTTTAGATAAATTATTTGAGTAATTTAATATCAAGTGGATGCTTGTAAAACGTTTTAGAATAGTTTGTTTCACAACGTAGACCATTTCCTCAAGAGCAAAAGTTGGAAATTTACACAAAGTGCATACTGAAAATTAGATGGTTAATAAAGGAATCTAATGAAATTGTAGACACTCAACGTTGAGAGATAAATGGTCCTTAGACCACCCAAGATAGGTGGTATTGTGAGCACTTTTTACAAATCATTGTGAAATGAGACATTAGCATGTGATTAAGCATTTAAGTATTAATATTTATAAAGTGTCCACTTAAAAATATCTAATATTAAATTGAGTGCGTCAATTAATTTCTCCGAAAAACAAGTTTAGGCATAATTTATCTGACAATCATTCAAAGAATAACGAATGTAGGTCTTAGAAAATCATCTCATCTCCTAATTAACATTAGTCCATCCAAAAACTTTGTTTTTCTACGCATTAGATTATACAAAATGTCTATCAAAGAAGAGATAGAAGCGCGACAATGCCACAAGCTCCTAGGGACGAGCCGACCTGATAAAAAGACCTTGAAATCCGAACGTGAAGAGACCACGTATTATTGTCTACGACTGTGCAAATTGTAAGTCACCACTCCAGACCACACAGGTTTCTTTACTTAGTTAACTTACCTGCAATTAATTTTAAATAATCTGTCTTGGTCCACTTTATTTGTTGGGCTCCCTCTAATAAGTTATGAGTTATGAGGCTTTTGAGAAGGTTAGCAATGAGCTATGAGTCTTATTCATTTCATTATTTTTTGAGGTGGAATTAATCTATTGAATTTCCAACAATAGGTTCAATATAATAGTTATTTAATTTAAAGGTGTTAGAGTTAGAAGGATTTTTTTTGGGGAGAGTAGGATTTTTGGAAAGTGAATGAGGAGTGTGTTTGGAAACTAGGTTATGCTATCCTAACTTTGAGATAAGGGTATCTAGAAACAGGAATCACTTATACTATATTAAGGATAAAGTAGTCTTAACATAAAATTTGATTGTTTGACAAACAAAGTTAGTATAACCTTAAGCCAGAACAAGAATGAGTATATACAGGTTTAATTGTAACTTAAACCAAGAATTATAAAGATGAATAAAAATACTTTAAGACCGGAATAATATATTCTTAGTTTAACTCAATTTTCAAATATAATTTAAAAAGTTTTAAATTCAAAATCAATTACAAAATTAGATAAGTTATTTTTTGATATGATTAAGATTAATAATTAAATTGATTCATAAGCTTAAATTTTATAAGAGTTGTTTTTAAAACTAAAATTAATTAATTAGACTCTTTAAAATCAAGAAAAGTGTTTTCTTTAATAATTAAAAAAAGTGTTTCTTAATTAAATTTATTTTTTTCAATTTGATTTAAATAAATTAAATTTATTTTTATCTTATTTAGAGAATTATTATTCTATTTATTTAGAAATAGTTTCTTTGTTTACAAAAAAAGTTTCTTGAGTTATTAGAAAATATATTTTTCTTGATTAAATTTGTTTGTTAATTGACAAAATTGAGATTTCTTTAATATTTTTGAAAATAGTTTTCTAATTTATTAAGGAAAGATTTTTAGTTAATTTAATCTCTAAATAAATGATATAAAGGACTTTCTTAATGAAATTTAAAAGTGACTTTATTTAATTTTAAATTAGTTTATTTTAATATTAGAAAATAGTTTCATTATTAAAGAAAAGTGACTTAGAAATAGTTTTTTAATTGGAAATGTCTTATAAGATTTTGAAGAAAGAAGTTTTTCTAAATTATAATAATTAAGAATCATAATTTATTGAAATTTTATTTCAATTAAATTTTGTTAAAGGAGTCAATGCAGAAATAAAATATTGATTTATTGAAAATTTATTTTATTAAATTTTGTTAAAGGAGTTAAGGTGAAAATAGATTCCATTTGATTTTGAAAATTATTTTTAAGCTAAATTAAATTTCTATTTAGAATCAGAGTTTAATTCATTTATGAATCATTAAGTATAATATAATTTAATTATCCAAAGAGTTTAAAATATTGTTTTAGATTATAATGATCAATAACTAAAATCAAACAAAGCTAGATGTTTCATGTATAAAATTTGATTATATTGGCATGAACAATTGTATGGTATTATATGTTTGATATATTTTGATGCATATTTGAATGTATGTTTTATATGTATAATATTATTACATGTAATTTTGTGCTTGATGTGATGAATAAAATTAAAATTTTCATTAAAATATTAAGTACATATTTTGAACATTATTGTTGTCTTTCATTGTTATAAATATACATCAAATTTCTATTTATTGTTAGGATTTTTGAGCAAGTTCAAGGATGCTTTACCCAAGTAATGTTTAGTCTTATAATAGTGAATCTCACTTAACTAAATTTGTGTGATTTGGATGAGCAAACTCATGATCACATGAATTGAAAGGTAGTATTAAGAATAATATATAAGATATGTTTTAGCAAGAGTTATTACCTAACGGTTTTGGGAATCACACGAGATGTGATCGATAAAGTTATTATTTACCTAATTTAAGTTTAATTGGTTTGTTGAGCAAACTTAAGATTAACTAAGTTTAAATGAGATCTTAGCCCACCAAAGAGATTAGAATAATCTTTTAAAAATAGTGAAGACTATTATTTTAAATAAAATCGTAAGAGTAACGAGATAAATGATTAAAATCATAATCTTATTTAGTTCTCATAGCATATAACTAATTATTTTCTTTTCATATATTTATATTTTATTAATATAGTTGATACTAAGAGTTAGTGAACAAAATTTTTCTTAGACATAGAATAGTTTTAAGAGTTCTCAAAGTTACCCAAAAAAAAATGTCTATTATACAATATTGGTATTAATCCCTATTGAAAGTTTGTTAACAAAAGTTTAGAGATATATCAATATCATATAGATGAAAAAAATATAATAACATCTTGGGTTAACTAATATCTTATAACCTCTAATGACATCATGTAAGATATATATCACTACCATGATAGTACAATACAAATAGTTGCATGAAGTAGAGTTAAGAGATATAGTACCTTATAGAATTGTTTCATTCAATTTAGCTCACTAAAAGCATAAATATGGACTACAATTGATGGCATTGGCTTAGAAATGATTGTATTTGTCATTAGAACAAAAATGATTGCATGACTTTTATTGCCCATACAAAATATGATGGAGATCATATATATTCTAATTCATGTTTTTGAGTATTTGATATTAAATTCAATTCAAAGTTTTAAACATGAGGATCAAGTTGAATGGTATGATTTACATAATCGCCAAATAATGAATGACATATCTTATACAATTGTTCATACACATCTATTCATAACATGAGGATCAAGTTGAAGGATATATGCATAACATGAAGATTAAGTTGAATGATATAACTTCTTTGGAAATGTTTTTTATACAATTGTTCATACACATCTATTCATAATATGAGGATCAAGTTGAAGGATATATTTATAACATGAGGATCAAGTTGAAGGATATAACTTCTTTGGAAATGTCTTTTTTTTTCTTATTTAAAGCTTTGAATCTTCTTTTCATTTCTAACAAACCATAATATTATATATACCATTCTATATTTGGTTCTTAAATATATAAGTTGCTTCTGTGATCTTTAATTGACATTAATAAGTCTAAGTATAAGTAGTTGGAGTTTAGCCTACAACATGTTCACAATTTGAAAAAAAGTTCCTTTTGAATACTTTTACATCACTACTTTTACACATTATCTATTATAAATATTCATGATAGCCCATACATATATTACCAAATAATTCAACATATTTTATACTCAATTAATTATTTACCCAAAGTCAATACCCAAATACTATCATTAACTGCAACCGAATTATTATTAATTTACAATAGCATAATTTTATACTCAATTAATTATTTGTCTAAAACCAATGCCCAAATACTAAAAATGAAATACCATTTCACAAATTTTAAGAACGTGTCAATTAATTATTTAAGTCTTTGCATTCTTGATTTTAAATTTTAGTTTAAATTGTTTCAACATACAAACTTTCAATTGAATCAATTCTTATCATCAACATCATCATAGATTCACATCACATGTCGTGTCAAAAAAACTTAACATAAATTTCTCTTAAACCAATCCACAATCAATGAACCAAACTAGAAATAAACCAAAACAAAACTGTGAACCATTCAACTCCAATATCCAACCTACGCAAATCACAAATCCAATTCAAAACTTAATTCCAACTTTCAACTTCCAAGTTCCAACCGAATCACAATAAAAAATGTAATTAAGCAGAAAAAAATCGAAAAGTCAAAACACACCCAAAAACCAATTCACAGGATTTTTGGGTTGGGTGATGAGTCGGGTTTAGATTTGGGCAGAGTAGCCGTTATGATAGTGGCGTGGAGGAGGTTCAAATGTTCAGTGGTGGAGACGATGTGGTGTAGTGGTTCTCGTGGAGGAGGGCTGAAGACGGTGGCATGTTCTCAACTTCACGTGGAGGCAGTGGCGAAGCCAAGAATTTGTTTCAGGGGGCAATTTTTTTTTAACCAATCCACTATGGGCAACGACATTCTTTTAGGTGGGCAACCTCCATATGCATATATATCTTCTTTATAAAAAAAAAATTGAGGGTGGGCAAGCAGTAGCTTCGCTATTGGAGGAGCCGAGGAGGGCTGAAAATGGTATGATGCTGGCGTGGATCAGGGAGGAAGATGATAGTCGCTGGAGAGGAAGAAGCACTGTTAGAGAGGAGAGCGAGAGAGAGAGAACGAAGGTGAGTGAGAGTTGGTGAGCGAGAGTGAAAAAATTCAAAAGAAGCAAAAGGGTTCGGGTGTGTGGAGGCACACAGGGGGTTTTAAGTTAAAAATGTTCATATTTGCAAAATAGTCCCTACATTTTTAAAACTTATGATATGCAGCTGGTATTTGGATACCGACCAGTACAGGCGAGTACCAAATGAAAACTCACGGTATCAGCCGATATTGAAGGCTGGTACAAAAAATATGAATATCGTTCTGTTTTTCGGCGGGTACGGAATGAAATTCATATTGGTACAATATACTCCCATTTTTTAAAATTTTTGTTATGAAAATTATTTAATTATTACGTAATTTTTTAAATTATAGTTTTTATTATAATTTTTCATTTTAAAAATTATTCACGATAATATTTAAATACCACACAATTCTTTTTTATATTTTGTTAATTTTTGTTCATTTATAACTTAAAATTAAAAAAAAATAGATTAAATATAACAACTTAACTACTTATGTGTAACTAAATAATTTCGTAAGTATTTTTAAAACATAATAACTTAAATTAAAAAAGAAAGCAAAAATTACCGAAATTTGTATTGTATTTAACCTTTATTTTACGTTTGTCATCTTAAAATTGTATATCGTGATTATTTAATAAGCATGAATGTTAAATTTTACCATATTAGCCAATTATAAACATTTTTTTGACAGTAATTATAACCTCCAATTAAGAATTTTTTTTAACCTAATATCTTTTTCATAAAAGACACAAAACTCTTCTTTGCCATTTAAAAAACTCATATTATTCTAAATTAATTAAAAATAATTCTTGAATATTAAAATTTTGAAGGAAGAATTTTCTATATAATTATTGTCATTTTATTTTAAAAGACTTAATTTTTCAGATGGGATAAAGTTCGGATGGGTTGAAGCTCTCGGGGGATTACAAAGAAAATGCCAATAGGCAATATCAAGTTTCTAACAAGTTTCTTGTAGAAAGGAGCTTTCATGGATTATGATCTTGAAGCAGCGCAACCTGGTTTACCCTTGCATTAAGCACAAAACTGAAAATGGTGTCAGAATCTGGATATGGTTTGATAATTAGTTAGACTCTAATCCTCAGGTCAACCACTTGAGAAGTAGACTTTTGTTGGAATTATGTCCATGACCCAATCGTTATGTAATAGATTGAACACTTTAGTTTTGTAATTATTAATTTTGATTAATAACATGGCAAATGATTTTATTACCATATTACGTTTATTGTTTATTATATGATAAGTCCTTGATTAAATGTATACACTTGCCATCATAATGGAGATTATGATAATGAGAGCCAAATCTTGAGGGTTTAATCTAAAAGTGTTCTTGATCATAGGATCATTAAATAAAGACTTTAATGATCCGGTTAGATCAATATATATGTAATAATATCTATTGGATAGATATTAGTAGATCTCATTTACTAAGTTACATATATAAATGATGCATATGGAGATATGATCATTGGACTGACAAAACTGAGAATTCTCAATAGTTAATATTACCTATAAACTGTTAAGTGGGATATTCTTATAAGGATTTAAATATACATTTTTTCCTTTGACCTGAGACCATTGTAGTAATCAATAGGTCACTTATTTTGGATTAAGGATTTACATATATCGTAGTGTATGATTTGATTAAAATTTTGGATTAAGTTCAAATTGTCTTCTTAACTAATATCATTTTATGTCTTTTTAAAATAGTATTATTTTGATCCTTAAAAATTAAAATTAAAACGATTTCGTTTTAAGTTTACTTAAACAAATTTGAACCGATCCATTTGAAATAAATTGAACTTAAACCACCTCTTAAAAGGTGAATCAAAAATGAACCTAACTGACTCAATTCATTATTAATCCTACATATACATTATTAGAGCTACCGATGAGTTAAGGTCGTCAATTCAATAAGATTTACCTACACATCGTAAATTTGATGGGAATCCTTGACATTTTGTAAAGAAAATTCTTGGTAATTACCATGTATCTACTCCATCCATACGTTACATCCAATTGGTTGAGAAGCTTCTGTGCTTTTGACTTGATAAAGGCAAGGTGATTACTTCTGGGTGGTCCAAATTGGTGGTCCGAGGTCCTCCAAGTGCCTATCAAGAATGAGGATTTGAGTAAGAAACTTTTGAATGTGATGGTTGGGAAATGAAAATATATTAAATATATAATTGAATTTAAAATTTCATTCTATTCCTGTTTTTTTTCTTCTAAATAAATGGTTTTATAGTACTCTTCAGAGCATCATACTATATATAATCTTAAGTTTACAGTGGATGATCTATGGTTTTATAGTACTCTTCAGAGCATCATACTATATATAATCTTAAGTTTACAGTGGATGAAGTTGGTCACTTGTTTTCTTTTAATGGATTAGTTCTATAGATTTTGCTTCCAGATCGGTGCATGAGTACTCTCGTACTCAATCATATGTTTATAATAAGTGGGGTTTCTGGCTACGTAATCATAGAAAAAGTGGATAAGGATAAAATATTGGACATCATCCTTAAAGATTGCGACAAGACATGTTTCACTCAATTAAGAACTCTGGTTTTACATCGAAAAACTACATATATGCTCCACAAACACCAACTTTGACGAGACCCTGTCAAACATGGCACCAATTGAGCAAGACATGATTTTAGACAAGTCTTTTGAATCTTGCCGTATTTGTTTCCTAGTAATTGGGATTGGAATCATCTGCGATTATGGTTAATAAAGGAATGTAATGAAATTGTAGACACTGAATGTTGAGAGATAAATATATGGTCCCTAGACCACCCAAAATAGGTGGTCTTGTGAGCACTGTTTCCCACTTAAAACACTTTTGCCAGCCATGTGTTCACATCTACGGTCAATTTTGAGAGGATACCAACAAGAAATTTAAGGAAAAAAGTTTAGAAAAAGAAAAAGAAATTAGAAGCCTTATATAAACAAACGAAACAAAAGATTACTATTTAAAAAATGAATACAAATCATATGTGAAATGAGACATTAGCATGTGATTAAGCATTTAAGTATAATATATATAAATAACTAATATTAAATTGAGCGTGTTAGTTAAATTATCTGAGAAACAAGTTTACGCATATATGTGATAATTTATCTGACAATCATTCAAAGAATAACGAATGTAGGTCTTAGAAAATCATCTCATCTCCTAATTAACATTGGTCTATCCAAAAACTTTGTTTTTCTACGCATTAGATTATACAAAGTTTCTATCAAAGAAGAGATAGAAGCGCGACAATGCCACGAGCTCCTGGGGAAGAGCCGACCTGATAAGAAGACCTTGAAAGCCGACAGTGACGAGACCACGTATTATTGTCTACGACTGTGCAAGCGGTAAATCACCACTCCAGACCACGCAGGTTTCTTTACCTGTATTGGTCCACTTTATTCGTTGGGCTCCTTCTAATAAGTCAAGGCTTTTGAGAGGCTAAGCAATAAGCAATAACTTACGAGTCTTATTTGTGTGTATAACTCGCTTCATCATCATTTCCAGCAATAGGTTCAATATAATAGTTATTTAATTTAAAGGTGTTAAGAGTTAGAAGGATTTTTTTTTTGGGAGATTAGGATTTTTGGAAAGTGAATGAGGAGTGTGTTTGGAAACTAGGTTATGCTATCCTAACTTTGAGATAAGGGTATTTAGAAACAGGAATCACTTATACTATATTAAGGATAAAGTAGTCTTAACATAAAATGTGATTTGTTTGACAAACAAAGTCAGTATAACCTTAAGCCAGAACAAGAATGATTAGATACAAGTTTAATTGTAACTTAAACCTAGAATTATAAAGATGAATAAAAATACTTGAAGACCGGAATAATATATTCTTATTTACTCTTTTAACCTGCATCACTCTTTTATTGTCACATCTGTATGTGGGTCTACCAGAAACAACCTCTCTATTATGTAGGGGTAAGGCTGCCTACTATCAGACCTCCTCAGATCCCATTTTATTGCAGGGCTTCGGACTGAATGTGATGATGATGATGAATAATATATTCTTAGTTTAACTCAATTTCAAATATAATTTAAAAAGTTTTAAATTCAAAATCAATTACAAAATTAAATCAGTTATTTTTTAATATAATTAAGATTAATAATTAAATTGATTCATAAACTTAAATTTTATAAGAGTTGTTTCTAAAACCAAAATTAATTAATTGGACTCTTTAAAATAAAATAAAAAGTATTTTCTTTAATAATTAAGAAAAGTGTTTCTTAATTAAATCCATTTTTTTCAATTTGATTTAAATAAATTAAATTATTTTTATCTTAATGAGAGAATTATTATTCTATTTATTCAGAAATAGTTTCTTTGTTTACCAAAAAAAGTTTCTTCAGTTATTAGAAAATCTAATTTTCTTGATTAAATTTGAAAATAATTTTGTTTGTTAATTGAAAAAATTGAGATTTTTAAAATATTTTTTAAAATAGTTTTCTAATTTATTAAGGAAAGATTTTTAGTTAATTTAATCTCTAAATAAATGATATAAAGGACTTTCTTAATTAAATTTAAAAGTGACTTATTTAATTTGAAATTAGTTTGTTTTAATATTAGAAAATAGTTTCCTCATTAAAGAAAAGTTATTTAGAAATAGTTTTCTAATTAGATTAAAAATAGTTTTCTAATTGAAAATATCTTATAAGATTTTGATTTTTTTCCAAATAATAATAATTAAGAATCATAATTTACTGAAAATTTATTTCAATTAAATTTTGGTAAAGGAGTAAATGCATAAATAAAATCACGATTTATTGAAAATTTATTTTAATTAAATTTTGTTAAAGGAGTTAAGGTGGAAATAGTTTCCATTTAGATTTAAAAATTATTTTAAATTTAAATTAAATTTCAATTTATAATAGGAGTTTAATTCATTTATGAATCAATGAGTTTAATATAATTTAATTATCTAAAGCATTTAAAATATTGTTTTAGATTATAATTATCAATAACTACTTAGACCATTTCCTCAAGAGCAGAAGTTGGAAATTTACACTATGTAATAAAAGCGTGTATTGAAAATTAGATTAGAATCATCTGCCTTTATTGTTAATAAAGGAATCTTATGAAATTTTAGACGCTCAATGTTGAGAGATAAATGGTCCTTAGACCACCCAAAATAGGTGGTCTTGTCATCTCCTAATTAACACTAATCTATCCGGTAACATTGTTTCTCTATGTGCTAGATTATACAAAAAAGTCCACGAAAGAAGTGATATAAACATTTCAATGCTACGATAACAGATTTTCTGTAAACATCGTAGGAATATCATAAACGAATAGAAGATCTGTTCCGCAATGCCAAGAGGTAGGCAATAGCCGACCTGAAAGCTGAAGGGGGAAGAGACCACCTATTATTGTCTACGACTGTCCAAGTTGTAAATCGCCACTCAAGACCACACAGGTTTCTTTACTTAGTCAACTTACCTGCAATAGAATCTGTATTGGTCCACTTAATTTGTTGTGCTGGTTCTGATAATATAGAACCAGTATGATCTAAGGTGAGGAAACATGGTCCACCAGAAGCCTATTTTTATCTGGACGCTGGACTATATACAGTGAGCTCACATGAGGGTCCTTTTAGGGACCACCATCTTTGTGGTTCTCTTTTTAAATTAAGTTTTTGGAATTTGAACTTGCAACGTTGGATAAATTCACGCGAAATCTGGTAGTTCTGATATTACTGAACCCCCGTAAGCGCTTACAAGGAGAGGCGAAACCAAATCTTAAATAAGTGTTTTGGCTTGAAACGATGTTTCTTCTGAGATATAAATTAAAAAAGACGACGTCGTTTGTTTTGCCTTCAACCTCCTGACTATAGAGTTTCCAGTTTTTTTACCAACCTTTAAAGAGAAAACGTAGGAGGAATATTGATTTCAACTGTCTGCGACTGCTGAAGACAACGTAATCAAGAAAAAAAAGAAAGAATAACGAATATTCGTCCAAGAGAGTCGATCATCTCCTGACAACATTACGAATTAACATATAGGTCCTTTTTGGCAATCAACTGATTGCATTTAGTTGATAGCTGATAGCTGATTATATCAGCTGGTTTGACCAGCGGATTGAATTAGCTGTTTGTTAAAGATGTTTGGTAAAATTAGCTGTTTATGTGTAAAATGACTTATAAGGACATAATTTTAAAAAAATATAAATATATGAATATTATATATCTTAGTATTTCTTTAAATATTCTTATAGGAATTTAGATTTTAGATATTAAATTCTACAAAAATTAATTTTAAAACTATAATAAAAAGCACAGAACATACAATAACAATAACAATAACAATAACAATAATAATAATAATAATAATAATAATAATAATAAATCACAATTTAACCTGGTTCTTAAATTAGAAATTAATTAAATAAATCTAATTATAAACTAATAATTTATTATAATTACATTAAATTATTAAATTATAATCTTTTAACTAAATTAAAAAGATAAATTTAATTATTATATTAATTACATTTAATTAATCTATCCAATTACTTTGTCTCTATACGCCCTAGACTCTACAAAAAGTCCTGAAAAATGTGACGGATCACGACTATGTTAATAACCGACAAAAAGATCTTGAAAGCAAAAGTGAAGAGACCACCTATTATTGTCCACGACGATCCCAGTTGTCAGTTTGTCCACGATGATCCCAGTTGTCAGTGAACACTTAAGACCACAAGATTCTGTATTTAATTAACTTAAACTTAATTAATGGATTCAAAACTCGAGCTCAAACAGGTCCTCAAATCTGCGAACTCCATACATTATATATATTGAAGCACCAAACAAATACCCCCCTCCAAGCTAATCGAAGTTGTACCAATTGTACAAAGAGTGTGTAGGGATCAATCCACCTCTTGAAAACATGCCAGAAACAATCAATGCAGTGATTCTTAACACGATCAACCAGTTTGTGTTCTGCCAGATTGCTCCAAATCTTTCCTTCCATGCCATCGTTGCCTTCATCGTCCCTGTGCTCCTTAGCTTGCTTCAACTCAAGTATCAGGGAAATACTTCTGATTCTGCATTTGCAGAACATCCCATCAGAGTTATGCTCGCTACTGGTTGTTTGCTGGCTTATTGTCTGGGCTGTGCTGTCGAATTGGCGAATTTCTCCGGTAATGCTCAAATGTACACAATTTTTGTTCATCGTTTTAATTTCTTTTCCGGGTCGCTATCTGTAGCTTTCCTTGCATCAATGATCTTTCCAAGCTCAATCCACCCATTCTTGTATGGAATCTGTATCATTGCTTCGGTGGATCATCAGCTTCTCTTCAACACAATTGAGAAGTTCATAAATTCGGTTTATGTCCCCATTAGGAGTATACTTCGTACAAGGTTTCACACGCTGCGGGATCAACGAAGCATACTTCCTGTGTACCACAACTAGGACTATACTGTACTAGCTGTTTGGTATCTGGCGAGTCATGAACCGGATTGTTTTGACCTGACTGAAGGTTGAAGAAGACCCTTTCTATCAAAAGAGTCGTTTCTTTATTAAAAACAAAAATTCAGAGTTGCAGAGGCTTGAACCTGAACCATAATCTTATGTTTAGAGTTGTTTTCGGAAGCTTTTATTTCGATTAAAAGTAGAAATCTTCAATTAAGCGAAGTGTCTCGTAAATATTTCTACATTTAAAAATCAGTTGTGTTCGTTTCTTTATTAAAAAAAATTTCAGAGGTGCAGAGGCTTGAACCCACGCTCACATCGGGCACATGGTGAACCCACGCTCACAGTGAAGTGAATCCTACTTACATTTTTGAGTAACAGGTTTTCGTATAACAACGCAAAAACTGAACTCTGTTCGAGTTTCCTCTTCATGAATTCGGGGATTAAATCACGAAATTGCTGAATCCACCATCTTCTCCGGATGACGACCTGACAATTAGCGACCGGCGAGCCGATCCGAAAAGATCCTGCATTCGATAAGATCGACTTTGTCTGTTGGGGATTTGGATTGGAGAGAGATTTCAGGCTTGAGTTGTTAAAGAAGAGGAGAAAAAAGGAGCCATTACCATATCTTCATCTTTTACCTGATTTTGGGTTTCTCAAGTTTATCTTCTTGCATCTACCAGAAGTGCTTCTCAACACAAATCTGCTCTTGCTCATACTGCTGCTGCATTTATTTTCCTTTTCTTGGATTAGCTCTGTACCACCAATTCTGTAATTGTTCCTAGCAATTAACAAGTTCGGTTTTGTTAGAATGTTCATATTGCCTAGACATGAAAATATTAAAGGGTTTATAAGTGGTAAGGGTTAATTATCTAAATAACTAGTTCTAGTTATTTAGATAGTGGTTGACCCAAGCCCAATACTTGTCAATGGACTCTACACTCTGCCCGTATTAAAAATTCAACATGGTATCAGAGCAGGTTTGGCCCGGATTATTAATTTCTCGGTTGTTCGTCTGGATGTTCATTCCCAGCGGCCCGGTCCGGTTTCCATTACGTATATTTCAAGTGACAACTAGATGTCCAGCCCCAATTGCACTTGAGGGAGAGTGTTAGAATGTCCAATATTGCCTAGACATGAAAATGTTAAAGGATTTATAATTGGTAAGGGTTAACTATCTAAACAACTAGTTCTAGTTATTTGGACAATGGTTGACTCAAGCCCAATACTTGTCAATGGACTCTACACTCTGCCCGTATTAAAAATTCTTAAATTGAATTTTTTTTATATCAACAAAACTACAATCATTGTTCTTTAAGTACATATATACGTAATAATTTATAAATTAAGTATTTTAGATAAATTATTTGAATAATTTAATATCAAGTGGATGCTTGTAAAACGTTTTAGAATAGTTTGTTTCACAACGTAGGCCATTTCCTCGAGAGCAAAAGTTGGAAATTTACACTGAAAATTAGATTAGAATCATATGTTTAATAAAGGAATCTTATGAAATTTTAGAGACTCAATGTTTAGAGATAAATGGTCCTTAGTCTCGTAGACCACCCAAGATAGGCATCCTTGTGAGGACTTTTTTCCACTCAAAGCACTTACCATATGTTCACATCTACGGTCAATTTTGAGAGGATACTAAAAAAAAAAAAAGGAATTAGAAGTTTTAAGAGAGGATTAAGCATCAAGCGCTAGCTTCAATAGAATTTAAGCCTATTTATAATAAAAATTTAAAAATTTTAGTAATTTAATTGAAATTAAATTATAATTTTAATTAAACTTTAATTAGAATTACAAATAATTCTAATTAAATATCAATTATGCTTAAATAAGATCCAATATTTTATGTTGATCCTTATTTATTAAATATCTCATATTTAATCATAAAAAATAATAAAAAATCTAAATTCATTCCAAAACTCCCTAATCATAGGAAATCTAAGTTCGTTCTAAAATTCAATCAATTCGAACGTGATCCGTTAATTTCGACAAAACGAATGTAAACTCTTTTATCATTCCTAATTAGAATAAGGGCTTATATATTATAAAAAAGAAAGTAAAGGTCTTCTTTTTCTTAAAAGTAATTTGTTAAATGCAAGACATCTCTTTTATGTTTTGAGTTCTCTAATTATACTTTTAATATTCTTTAATTAGTTTCATTATACATGGGATAAGGTCTTAAAATGTCAAAAAGATAAATAGTAGTATAGTAAATGATGGAGAGAGAGGAAAAAAAAAAGGAAGGTGAAGTAGGCTCTAATGATAAAGTAATTATAGGTTTGCGTGTACATTTGATAGCACTCATTCAAGGAACAACGAATGTACGGCCAAGAAAATCATGTCATCTCCTAATTAACATTAATCTATCCGGTGACATTGTTTTTCTATGCA
>JAOQMQ010000194.1:1894221-1926350 GCA_027563845.1 Erythroxylum subrotundum
ACTAATATAAAAAATAAATATTAAAACATATAAAAAATCAAATAATATTATATAAATCTCAAAATAAACGTGAAGATAAGTTTATGGGTATTGTGATAATTATGTATAAAACATAAGGGCAAAAGAGACTAAAAAATAGGCTCATTAATTTATCTGAAAAATCTATCCGAAAAAGTCATTTGAGAAGCTTTTTAGAGAAGCTTCAAATTTGAGCTTCTTAAAAAACTGTATTTTAGCTGTCAAAAAAGTCATATCTATTAAAGAAGTATCTTTTATTATACAGCCAAATACTCATTTTTCCTAACAAAGGCTTTTGTGGTGGAAAAAAATACTTATTAACTTCTCAAAAGCCCATCCAAACAATCACTAAGTAAATTTTCTCTTATTTGGAAAGCAAATCACCAATACATATAATTGGATATAATGATAATTACAACAAGAAATGTATACTTATAGCTAGATATATGTAATGATAATTACATTATTGGAAATGGAAAGAATATCTAATTTTTTGGTCAAAAGTCGGGGAACCATGATCTAGTGTAGGTATTATATAGAAAAGGAAATAAGAAAACAAAATAGTAATGTAGTTGAAATTTCCTGGTTCCATCAAATGCAGGTTGTTTAGTTCTTAAGCTTTTAATTGGTCTCGGATTAATGTGCAATTCAACCAATTTACATAATTGATTTGATTATCCACTTAATCATTAGGTCAAACTTCCTAACATATAAACTTTTGTTCTTATTCTATAAAGCTAAAAGTCCTACTTTCATGATAAAAACTTTAAGCTATTATGAAACAAAAATACAGCTTGGAGCCAATCTTCCCGAGAGATGGATTTGGGCCTTTCTTCTTCTAGAGATTTGCTTTCTTAAATATATTAGAACTAATAAATGAAGTATAATAACATGTTTTTTATAGTACTAGAAGCTTATAAAGAAACTGAGATGGATACAATAAAGTTGCTTACACATCTCTCTTAACACCGTTCTTACTTTTTCCACTCATTGTCAAGAAACCATCGAGCTAAAGTTTCTCCTCCTCCTTATCCATCAATTGCCGCAATTTGATCTTCAGTTTCATATCTGTATTCATATTACTCTTCTGCTCATCTTCATCTAAATCCATGTCTTGTATCACTTCCTCCTTCTTAGCTAATCATCATGAAAACAAAAAAAAAAAAGTTACAACTTAGTTATATGTGCACATCAGAGAAAGAGAAACATATACATATAGCACACAATCCCTTTTCACCTTCTTGGCTATCTTGTTGAAGTATGCTAGTTATAGATTCAGGTTTTTGATCTTTTGGATCCTCGTCTAAGGGTTTGCACTTCTACAAAAAAAGAACTTGGGTAATGGATACTAATCAGATTTGCTTTCTATGTTTGCAATGTAACCCCAAAAAAAATCAATTTGATTCCGTTTATCTCTAACTTGTGAAATTAGCCGATACAAAGCTATACAATAGAACTCAAGTTTCTCATCTCGAAAGCTATGAACTTCCATATGGATATGCGCTAGTAGGAATTAATGTAACCTTCTTTTCATCACCCTTGTCAAGATCAACTTCATTGTTGATGCTTTGCTTGGAATCCTGATTTTGAGGTCTGTCACGCTCTTGTTTGTAGTTCGATAGGTTGCTGATTAGGGGCCTAACAATTACTACATGTTCTTCAGAACATTGTCTTTTAGTAGCTGTTAGAACAAAGAGTAGAAGATCAATCAGAGTTATTAATTCAGTAAAAGTGCCCTTTAAGGAATGAAGCGTAAAGGGAAATGCCAACCATTGTCAGCTTCAGCATTCCCTTCAGAATGTTTCTTCTTCCTACAGCTTTCACCTGTTGTCTGGACCATACCAACGTTTAGGGTTTTGCCTTTCTGCTACAGAAAGAAATCAGACACAAAATGTGAATCCAGACATGTGATTATTAACAAATGTTCTAATGGACTCTTGTAGATTGTAACCTTAGGATTTTCTGAAAATTCGGTCCGAAATTTGATCTTCAACTCTATTTTCTTATGCTTTAACTTCTCCATCTCAGGACTGGAGAGTTCACTATTGCGTGACATTTTTGATATTTCTAAACTTTCAGGTTTCCCTGGTTGACGAATTCTGCCATTGCATTCCATGTTGGTCTCCCTAATATTGCGAGGTCTTCTTCCATTTTCATACTCGTTCACAATCAAGGTATTGCTTTGAAAATCTACATAAAATATTTTTTTTAAATCACAGATACAAGTTCAGAGATGAGGGAATCATGATCACTACGTATATTGATTTAAATGAAGAACATTGCAAAGGACTTACTTCCATCTTCGTCCATATCATCGAAGAACTTTGGCACCATCAAGTTTTTGAGCAGAAACCACATTTTTTTGTTAATTGAAGTTTGAGAAGCTTTTCCAAAATCCAAAAATGGATACAAAGACAACCACTTTTTTGTGTACTTTTACCTTAGAGATGTCCATTGGAGTTTGAGTAGCAAATATAGTATCAAAATCTTCCAAAGGAGGTAAAGGTAGCCCTCCAGCCCCTCCTTCTTCTTCCATAAGAACAATGCTAGACCCAGATGGTGGATTTGAAAGCTCTATTTCAGATTCTTGTTGCTCTTTTGTTAATAAACTCATCTAAATTATCAAAATTGCAAGGTAAGTCAAGCCAAAACATTGCCAATATCACACAATAACTAAGTTATTTTTTTACTTTTTATTGCAAACTTGCTTGAAGAAAAAAATAACCATAATAAGAATCATAAAAATAAATCAGCAAATAAAAACAATGAATTGTTATTTCTTCACCATTTTTAAGTTAGAGTAGTTTTTCTTATACATTGAGATTGAGAAAATATTAGGGTTTTCTATGATTTATTCCTGTGTTACCGACATGTGTACTTCCATAACTAGAACATAACCATCTTATTGTGGCTAATAAGAATTTTGTAAACATATTCATTATGATTTTGTATATTTCAAATCTTATGTACGTCTTGGCATTGCAAAATATGGATTGAATTATCATATCAAAGTAAAGTATCATATCAATGGAAAATTTAATGAACTATATTAATACTAATATGATAAATTTAATGAAATATATTAATACTAATCTCGTGTTCATGAATGTAACATCCGAATTCTAGGTGACATAGCAACAACATTTTGATCATAGTTAAGGTATTATAAGTTATGTATCCTATCACAATCTTCTCTAATTAAATCTCTAATGCCTTAATAATGATTCAAATTTCAAGCAGAACTAAAATTCATTATAAACAACCAATAAGTTTAAAATTACTCTCTTAATGATATATTAACAAGTTGAGACTCTAAGACTAATGATTGAAGTCTGAAATGTGCTAATAACTCTATTTGAAATATTAAAATTATTAACTTGAAATTAATTAATCAATTCTTAAAATTTTATATTCAAAATGACTATTTTTCCTCTTATACCTGAAATTAAGAATTCCTTTAGCAATTGCTCTTTGCCAAGTATGAAGTTATTGAAATGGGAAAATATCAAATATACATATATATATATATATATATATATAAAGATTGGCAATCAACTTAAGTTAGAAAATTATTAGGGTACTATTTAGTACATTAAATTACCTAGTAAATTTGTCACAAAAAAAGTTTCTAGTAAATTGATTCAAAATCTTAAGTGCGGATGAATTTTTAGAAAATATTACTTATTGCATAAATTCCTATTAACCTAATCTAATATTCATTTTTAATTCTATTATTCCTTTTTGTTTTTACTACTAATTGAGAGTATATTCTTGTCTCATTTATCGCAAATAAAAGTTAATTAAAAATATTTGTTTTGATATTTATGAAAAAAAAAAAGAAAAAGAAATGATATCTCAAATAAAATGGCAAGCAAGAGGACTCAAGGCTAGCTTCAATATGTACCTTGTGAAATTATAGGCAAGATGATGGACTTTCTTTGGTTTCTACCTCAGAGAGAGTTTAATAGCATCTCCTACTCATCATCCTGCAATTAAAAATTGTAAGAAACCTTCAAAACCCTAATTCCAAACCAATCAACTGTGAAATTTCCAATAATCTAAAAGAAACATTAGTTAATCGAAATAAAGATGCGATTATATTCACAAAATCCTTCTTTTAAGAAGAATACAATCTAAGTTGCTCATAAACTACTAATAAAAATCGGAGCTAGCTCGCTAATAGAATAAGATCATCTCAAAGATGTAAGAGTGTTTCTGCAAGAACTTGTTAAACCAGTGAATTGAGCTCTTCAAAGAAACTCAAATCTTCTTAATATATGCAAGTTGTTTCTTCAACTTCAAGAAGATTTGTTAAGATAAGGACTCATCTTACATTTCTAATAAATGTTTCTTACATATAAAACATTATATCCACGTGGAATAAGACTGTTCTAAAATTAATGATATTCATTATGTTTGAGATTTCCTCTCAAGTGCAAAAATTTATTACTTGCGAACCTCCTTTGACTAATATGCAAAAAGTGAATTAGTCAACTCGATAACACTTTAAATATGGTAAGTGATTAATTTGCAGTTGGAGTTAGTGAAATCTTGAATTTACACTATTTTATAAACTAATTATTAGAGTTTTTTTTTTTTCAAGGATATGAGATATATTGACTTGTTTGAAGTCATGTGTGAATATATGGGAACAGATTTGTTGTTCCCAAAGTGTTGTGCCTTCTGTGTCTGAATAAATCTCAGTCATTCATTACAATAAGTTGGATGGTTAGGATCTTAAAGGCACAGTAGGGCACAACAATTTGGGAACAGCAGATCTACTCCCTTGAATATATATATATATATATATAAAGAATAATTAGTTAAAATAGATATTTCGCATCTTGGTTCGAAACGGTTGCAATTTTAATTTTGCATTCAAAACTATTTACTCAAAAACATATCAAGAATAGGTTAGTCACTCTTCGTACTTATTACATACCGAAATAAGATACCTAACAAATAAGTATAATATGGGCATCGCCAAAAACCTTTAGTAACTTTATTTATAATACTAAAACTTGCTAAGTCTATCTTTTGAGACTTATTCCAATAAAGGGGAGTCAAGAAATAAGCAAATTTGTATATAATATTCCAAATTTTCAACTTAATAGTTCATTGTGAACTCATTTGTGTTAGAAAATTAATATAATTTTAATAAGTACTTAATAAATTAGAATTTTATAGATTTACAGTATTAATAAATGAGTAATTATTTAATTTTTTATTTTAAAATTTAAAATATAATAATTTTACTAAAATTTTAATAAGTTAAGTTTATGTAGTGCTTCGCATAAATAATTCTAATTGAAGAAATTAATTAAGTCAATCTTAAGTTATAATTGTAATAAATTAAATTTTCTAATATTTGGTTAATTTTTTAATATTTCTAATTAATGTTAAAATCTTGATTAAATTTTTATATTTAAAATATAATTTAACCTAGGATTATAATTTCACATGCAACACAATCATAACAATTGAATTAATACATACACTTGAAGAAAACCAAATCCAAAAATGATTATTTACCTTTTTGAATATGATCTATTCCAATTTATCGAATTTTGGAATTTAAGTAACCAAAATTAATGTAAAAATTCCCACCTTCTTGTTGGAAGTCAACAAAATCTGTGCTCGTAATTTTTACTATATTGCAATTCCCAAAGTTCCCCAACTTAATTTGGCCTCACAAAAGATGTAAATCTCCACTCACATAATGGGATCTTATAGTTATGAACGTTTAAAACAGTAGTCAATAGTATTTATATGATAATTTTTGAAACTAATAAATTTAAAGTAGTAAATTCATTAACGGCTGATCAATCCATAGCAGTAAAGCTTGGAGTGGTTTATATGATGCATCATCTGTTGCTTTAGTTGCTTTTTGTAAGACTTGATATCAGCAACATCTTTCAGCATTTAACAGAACATACCGTTTCCCTTATAGTGTAGAAAATCTCGTCTGTTTGCCATGAACTAGATCATCTGATTATTATGATGAGATTATATCAACAGGCAGACACCATCATCATCATCACCAAGCCTTAAGTAAACGTTCATGGATTCATTTAGTTGATTAATCTGCTAAGTGCTAGAACCAAAACCAGAGCTCGAGGCAAGGCTCCTTAGCCTTGACATCCAACTTCTCAAGGCAAATAAGCAAATGACAAAGTTCGTTGACACCGGTGAAAATCCTACAAGTTTGTGAAACACAAAAAGTTGTAATAATAGACTTGCAAGATCTTGTGAAGGCTAAAGGCAAGGTTCGAAGAGTTGAAGCATTAGACTCCATTACTAACTTTAAGATTCACAAAACAAAAAGAGGAACCAACTACAACGGAAACAAAAGGTTTGTAACAGAAGTCCTGAACAGCTCTAACAAATCGAAATAGTTTACTAGTACAGAGAAGCCTTCACATAACACAATCACTATTGATGCCACCCACATGAGATTTAACTATTTTGCGAGTAATCAAAGCTCAGTGGTTGCTGACAAAATGGAGCCTGCATAAAAAAAAAAACAGAGAAGGTATGTTTATCATGGCAATTCAACCAATTTAAAGACCCATATAACCAAATAATCGTGCAAAATGAAGGCCACTTTAACAAAACAGCATATTGGTCACGTTCAAGCACCACTACAACCACAGTAGGAGAAAGAGGGAGAGAAATTTAAAAAGACGACTAAAATTTTCAGGCAGAATGCATAAAACAAAGAATGACGTGAAGGCTACCTGGAATGCAGTGTGTCTAAACTGCTCATAAGAATTAGTATACATCATTGCAGTATCTGGCCATTGCATATATGTAGCATCTCTTGCTGTATGATTTGATCCAGTGGCACAGAAGGGATTCATAACTGGACCTGCCGCAGGCCTATAGCTGACAGGTGTCTGAGTCCTTGCGATCTGTCCCAATGGAGGAAAACCAGCATCATATTGAACAAATGGACCTTGAATCTTCTGCATATTGAATGGTGTCATGCTAAAGTTTTGATTAGGAAGACTCCTTACATACCTGCAACAGTTCAGGGAAGGAACTAAATTTGGCTCATAAATATCAAATGATCAACTCTAGAAGATCAACATCTAACAAGTCGAACACCAACCATAGAACATAGATTTAAATCACCAAAAGTCGAAAAAGATTGTGAACTAACAACCAGCAAGGTGCCATCAAACAATGTCTAACAGAATAAAATTTTCATCAAGTTAAAGACATGAAAAGAAAAAACAAGACAATTGAGATCCATGTCACAAAAGGTATCACAACCAAAAATTTTCAACAGAGGGACCCACTGAATGGCAAATAATTAACAAATCTTGATGAAGACACCAAACAGCTTCCAGATGAAAATTGACTTACCTTTCATAGCTCCGATCATAATCTGGATCAGTAAGATCCTTCTCTCTGTCTCTGAAAATAGCCACTCGAGAAGTACCATCCCTCATAGTGATATTTTTCTCTTGATCAATAACAAAGTTTCTGCAACCTTCATTCTCAACTCTGCCTATATTCAAATTTTTTTTGTCAGTAAGAACCTGAGAAACAGCATCGTCAGAGTTGAGACTGCTAGGGCTGCTGAAAATGCGTGCCCGTGCCTTATCATACTCTTCCTTCCTCTCTTCCACGCTTCTTACAGGATTTCGTTTGATCCCAGATTCACTGGAATCATTTAGAGAACCTTTGTTAGGACGAGGCCTAATAACAATCTTAACCTGCTCCGGTTTCTCACTTTCAGACTGTTTCACAGGAATTTCAGATAAATGGATTACAGGATATCTTCTTTCCATTGTCTTTCTCACCACAATTTTATTCATCATACCATCTACACCATTATCCTGTACCACGGTAACAAGTCCATAGTGTTGTGCAACACGGTGAGCCGCAAGTCTCAGGTAAGAAGTAGGAAAATACTGGAATTCAAATTGTTGTTGATCAGAACTTTGCAAGAACCTCTGAATGTCAAGCCCCATTCGTAAAACTGGTCCCAAATGCATTCAATAAGAAAACATGTCAGTGATCAGGAAAGTGAGGATAAACAACAAATAAAGAAAACAAAACTAGGGTCAACACAAATTCTACTGCAAGATAAATAATAAATGGGTTTAAAGCAGAAAAGTTTCCAGAATCACATGTTCACAAGAATAATCCACAAGTGTACCCAAAAGGAACATAAATCACACAATTTTGAACCACAAAAAACATTTACAAGTCACAAGAAGAACAAACCATGATTCAAAACAAATTCCAGACAAATAGAAGAAAAACATAAAAGGGCTTTCACATTCAATAGTCTTCAGATTACTCACAAACCCGTGACCAAAAACTTTTATCATTTCCAGTACATCCTCAGAAGGATCAGCATAAACTTAAGAACAGTCCACACGCTGACAGAAAAGAAACATAAAGCTCACAATTAGTTGTTGAGCCCCAAAACATTTATAAGTCACTAAATTATTGACAGTATTAGGAGCTCATGGACATATACATAACTTGGAATCAATATACATAATAGCACCGTCTCCAAAGTAACTCAGCTTGTTGTGCAAACCCAGGAAGTGCATTAGCCCTCAAGTAATTAAAGTATATCTCTATCCGTAAAGGGTTTAAACCATCAGCCAGAACACTATCTCAATGGGCAAAAAGAACAGGAACTAGACAATAGTTTTAATGGATCGCGGCAATGACGACTAGAGGATTAAATGCAGTATCTCTACTTCAAACATAAACTCATTACATGGGCATACACAAGTCAAAAGTTGTGCGGCTCCAAGCCCAATATCCTCTCAGCCCCAACAACAAAAGAAATTCCCTTTTGAACCATGTAATGCAAAGAAACAACAGGAAGTGCCATAAAACTTTAACAATAAGCAGGAAACAATAGTAACTGCGTAAATTGGGCCAGAACTCGGAACTAACAAGGTTTCATGCACAAATTATTGGGTTAGAACTCGGAACCAACAAGGTTTCATCACAAATTATCTGCTCCACAAAACTCACAAACATTGAAGCATATTTGATTATTTCATAGTAGTATCAATCCCTAGATGTATTGTGTTCAAAAGTAAATTGGGAAAATTCCAGAACTTAACCTCAGATAACATAATGAAGATAGATAGAAGGAATTTATATTTGTAGGAGAAAAGCCAGCGACTTCCAGACCTTGATACAATTATTTGAATCTCCAATTATGTCCTTACCGGAAAATCAACCTCTCTAGGTCGAAATCTTTATCCTCTTCTCGTCAATTCACGTGGCAATCAAGCAACAACTAACTCCAAAATCTAAAACCCAAATCTGAAATAAACAACTAATCCAGAAAACCAATCCATAATTCAACAAATCATCCAAGCCCTAACGCCAATTCAAATCCCCGATTCACAGAAGAATTCCATCAAAACCCAAAAAAATCAGAAAATTTCCCAAATCCCCAGAAACCCACGGTCCAAAAAACGAAAACGAACAAACCGAACATCTAAAATCATAATTCACAAACCAAACCATTCAACAAAAAAGAAGTCAACTAACTGGTGAGACGATGACGAGTGTCCTGGAGAGCCTCGACCAAGAAGGGATCGACCAATAACTCCTTTTCAACAACAGCTGCTGCTGATGCCGCTGGGTGACTGGAAGTCTCCATTGTTGACTTCTCTTCTAACCTCTCTTTCGCTCTGCAACTTCCACCTCTTTCTATGCTCTATCCTTCTCCTTCTTCTTCCCTTAAGAGAGAATGAAAGGGAAGAGAGAAGATTGTGAGAGCAGGTGTCAGGAAGCCAAACTCATCATTGCTATAGAGATACTAGATAGACATAGAAAAACCACGGAGTAAGCTTAGGGACGAAGAAATAGAGAGAGACGTATATAAAAATCAAGGGTTGGGATTCTTTAAAATCAAACCTCATTTTGGATTTTTTTTAATTCGATATTTTCTCCAAGTTCCAACACGAACATGCTTCTGTTTTGGAGCTTAGTGACATGAAGGGACATTTCCTTTGTGTTGGAGCTGAAAATGATCATGCATGACGATGGCTCGACCATGGTAATGGGTTGGGTTAGGTTAAATTAGTCCAGACCTGAGCTTGATTCGAAATTCTATTTTTAGCTTTGGGTTCGAAATCTAAGTTTGATCGGATTTGATTTATTTTTTATTTTTCCTTCAAAAAAAGTTTAAAATAAAAATTTAATTGTTCAAAAGTTTGAAATAATATTAAATCGTTATAAAATTAATTAAAAATTAAACAAAATCAAAAATTTTGAAATAAAATGGAAAGAAACTAACCTTAATTTAAAAGTTATAAAAACTGTTAAATAAAAATAAAAATCAACTAATTATTTAATAAATTGGTTAACGTTGGACTCAAATAGAGACGAACATTTCAATATTAAGAAAATATTTAAGAGAGCCTAAATGCTTTATACAAAAGTGACTAAAGAGAAAGTTCCTAATTTAACTAACGAAATTATGGTTATCACCAATAATAATCATGTCATCTACATAAATTAAAATAAATATATGAAAAGAACCACCATAAGGAGAAAATAAAGAATGATCAACATGTGGGCAAGTGAAGCCAAAATCAAAGATGACATTAGAAAATGTCACTAACCAATAACGAGATGCTTGCTTTAACCTATATAGAGATATATGAAGTTTGCAAACTAGTTAATGACAAGAGATGTAATGAAAGATAGTATTAGCTCTTCTTCTTATTAAATGAATCTCAACTCTTTATATAGATTGTTTTGTTTACAATTTGTTATAACATATCAGATATTTGTAACAAAAAGAGGTTGGATCAAGGTGAATGGACTGATTGTCAGCAAAGATATTGTCCTAAGCCCGAAATTAAAAGAGACTCCTAACCCAAAATATCATCGTGTTTCATCTGATAGGTTCTCTTCACATGCCGCCACCAGCTCAACTTCTCTTGACATGCCGCCACAAGCTGGGCGGTAGATGTCGTGCACGATGCCGAGCTTGAGTAACAAGTCTTGAAAGGAGGATTTTGGCAGGGCTTTGGTGAAGATATCAGCCAGTTGAGCATTGGTTGAGACGGGAAGAAGGTGGATGATATCTTTCTGCAATTTTTCACAAACAACATGACAATCGATCTCGCTGTGCTTTGTTCGTTCGTGAAAAATCGAATTTTCTGCTATATGTATGGTGGAAAGGTTGTCACGATAGAGATACGTCGGTCAGAGATGGTTTACACCGAGGTCCTTAAGAAGTTAGAACAACCACTGAGGTTCGCACGTCGTGGTGGCGAGAGCTTTGTACTCAGCTTCGGAGGAACTTTTGGAGACTGTTGGTTGTTTTTTTTATTTCTAGGAGATTAAGGAAGATCCGAGAAACACACAGTAACCAATGACGGATTTTTGGGAGTTGGAGCATGTTCCCCAGTAAGAGTCTGCGAACGCACGAAGATTCAGTGGTGAGTCTCGTCAGAATAGGAGCCCTTGACCTGGAGATTTCTTTAAGTATCGAAGAATGCAATGTACCGCTTAAAGGTGACACTTGGTTGACATATTCGTTAATTGTGAAAGTTGCTGGACGACAAAATATATGACCAGTCTTGTGGTGATTAAATAAAGAAGTTTTCCGATCAAGCAGCAGAAAAGAGATGGGTCAGTGATGTGATCTCCAGATGAAGATAATCGGAGGTCTGAAGCCAAACCGTTGTTTAATGGGTGTCATAGCTAAGAGAACTCTCATTATCCCCCAATTTTGCAATAAGAGCAAAAGTTTTATGATAGTCAACTCCTCCATCTTGTGTAAAACTTTTAGCGACCAAACGGGTCTTATATTGTTCAATGCTTCTATTAGATGGTCTTTTGATATTGAATACCCATTTGCAACATATTGATTTCTTATGAGGGTGAAGTATAGAAATGGACTAAGTTGTAGTCTCTTCCAAAAAGCATAAAGTGGATTCAATATTAGAGGACGAAGTGCTAAGAAATGCACAATGAGAAGATATAAATCTATCATATGAAAGAAAATCTACAAGAGAATACTTTATACATAAAGTTGAAGAATTAGATATCATGTGAGCTTTTTTTTTTTAAAAAAGGAAGACAAGTGTTACAAATTACATGTTAGCTTTAGGGTGACAAACCCCGAACTCATCCTCTAAGAGGATAGGTATACATTCCCTAAGTGGGTGCTCAAAAGTAGTGACCCCTAAGTCGAACTGGTCTGCATAATTTGCAAGTCAGTCCGCACACTGATTTTCTTTCCTGTAAATATGCCGAATTACAACTACCTAGTTCCGGGTAAACAATTCAGTAATGCCCAACACTAAAGGGTTTAGAGACATAACTCGCGCCGTCGGAGATGAAAGCATATTGGTCACTGTGCTCGAATCCACTTCTAATTCTATATGGCGGTACCCCAAGTTCTAAGTCAGGTTAAGGCCTGAGAGCACTCCCAAAGTTCAGCTGATAACATGGAACACCATCCAATGTTCTGAACGAATCCTCCCAACCAAGCACCCGAACTGTCTCGCAGTAAGCTACCTGTTGTGGCCGAAATGTGTGAGCTTTGCTGGCTCCGTCTGTATTTAATTTCACCCAGCCCTGAGGAGATTTGCTCCAACCTATGAGCAGTTCCCGTCGAGTGCAATTGCCCATCCGAGTTCTTTGTTGCCAAACCATCGCCATGTGGATGTGGTGCACATATTTTATAACCTGGTGATCTGGCAAAGTCATCGAAGAGGGCCCTATTTCGTCAGGACCAGAGAAACCAGCACGTTGTGCCAAAGATAATAGCCCAGTTGAATCCCCCTACTAATCGGTGTGTGTGAAGGTTCTTTATGAGTCACTCCTTGTTGTCCATGGTAAAAAACTCTGTAGAAATTACCAGAGAGGGGAACCTAGTTGATGGTGTGAATATTTGCTAATTATATTAATGATTTTGTTAACGTTTTAGGTAAATATTCATGTGGAAAGGGTGAAATTTATGTAATTTTATGTATTTTGGGCAGGAGATGACAATCGAGCCAAATTTGAGATATTTTGGTTGTTGTCGCTTGAAGTTTTGAGCTATAGCTGCTTATCCGCAATTTTTGAACTGACTTCAAATTTTGGGCATTAAGTTGTGCCCACGACTTAAAGTCGCACGTGAGCAAACACTCGATACAGAGTTGGAGACGTGACTGGACTTTTAAGTTGGATATTTTTCAGATTTGGAAAGGAAGATTTTTTGGGATTAGTGAGGGAAGTTAGGGATACTAATCTATTAGCCTATTTCTTTCCCACTAAAAATAGAACTCTCCATATAAAAAGGTATCGGCAAAAGGCTAAAGGGGGATCGATTTTCAGAAAACAGAAGACTCTTTTATTTCTTATTTTGCATGTTTTGTATAGTCATGAGCGGCTAAACCTACTTTAGTCTAACAAGGGTTAATCGAGTTCAAGTTCATATGAGTTGTGAGATCTAAACTTAATTATTATCCTTGAATTTCTGCAGTATTTATTCATTCTCTATTTTATTCATATTATTATCTTGTTGGTTGTTGCAATAAGAGCTCGTTGTGTAATTGGCAGGGTCGTAATTAGCCAATCAAGGTTTCTAGATCCGTAATTGTCTAGTTAATCTTGATAACAGTGGCAGGTAATATAATTTTCAAGTTATATTATGAGGATGAATAATCTGATTTAAACAATCACGCTTGTTGATCTTGTTGATTAGGGTTGGGTCTTTCTAGTTCTTAAAGCTATTACCGAATTAAATCCTAGGCGCGTGACGGGGTTGTTCGTCAATAAGGGGTTAGTTATAGGCTCGTGTTCGGCTAATCTAAAATTAAGGAAGGATAAGATTATTCGAAGCTTTTCAATAATCATAACTAATCTATTGTGGGATATGGATTATTCTTCGTTTCGATGATCAACCTTAGAACTTGAATGAGATTACCTTGTTAGATGCTATTAATCTGATTTATTTTCAATCTAAATTTATTTGCTTGTCATTTATTAATTTTAGTATTTTTACTCATCAATTACAAAACTCCCTTTTTATTTTCTTGTTCTTGACTCCCTGGTTGTTAATAGGATTGATTAATCTCCAGTCTCTGTAGATACGACTCTACTCGCTCTAGCTACAATTTAATTGATTTTTCAGGAGTAGATTTTATTTTTGGTGGATTCAACATCCATCACTAGTCCATAAGTTGTGGGCTTGGGTGCAGTCCCGCACTATATGAAGAGAGGATTTCTCGAGATGACAATGGTAACAAGTAGCATCTGAAGTGAATTTTCTGTAGACCCGTTGTTGATTAGTGAGAAGTTTATCGTGCAAGAGGAGCCAAAGAAATGCTTGGATTCATTGCGGGCCCTGCCACTGCCATAGACCTCTAAGAAGCGTTGATCGTAGCTTCCTCGTGGTGCAAAATCATGGAGTATGCTGAAGCAGTTGTGAATTGGTCGTTCTCCGAGTGGCCCCAAATAAGCTTATCCGGCCCTAAGTATTGCTTGGGCGAAATGATACCGGCTATAGCCATGCAGATCGTTAGTGGGAGTAAGTGTTGAAAAGCATCCCAATTCCAGCTACCAGTAGGGTTTATAAAATGTTGAACCCAGTGATCAATAATTTCTGAAGAAATCGAGGCCACTGTATGAGATATAAGAAGTCCCCAGTCGTCAACCCACGGATCGAGCCAGAATCTCGTTCGGGAGCCGTCCTCGATTATCCATTTCATGCCTTGCAGAACGTGATGCCAAGTCGCTTTGATACTCCGCCAGATCATCGATCCTCCTGTAACATCAAAGAAAAGGGGAAAATTGTTAGCATCAAAATTATACTTAGCAGATAGAACTTGAACTCATAAAGCTTTTGGCTTAGAAACTATTGACCATCCGAGCTTAGCAAGTAATGCATTGTTGGTTTCCCTTATTTTGCAAATGCCAAGTCCCTCTGCCTCTTTAGGGGGACACACTATGGCCCAATTGACCAAGCTAGTCTTCATGTGAGCTTTACAGCAATAACAATGTTTATACTTTGGACGTGGTTGAATGTTCTTTTTGGCTGGTTGTAATGGAATGATAGGTATAGAATCATTTTCATGAATTTTTTTTCTTAAAATCCATTTACATGTTTTTTAGTTAAAGGATGCGTCATGGACGTTTCTGCTTCAACTGTTGGTGTTGCTACTAGGGTGATTGTAGTTGATTCTATTTTCGTATTTCATGTTTAATAAGTTCATTAGTTAAAAAAATTGCCCCATTCAAATAATTATAACAAATAATTATATTAGTTATAAGTTCATATTTACATTTTATTTTGAACAATTATAACAAATAATTATAGTACAATATAGAATGTTAATTTTTACGATTAATTTTAATTTATTTGTAATTTAAAATTAAGTTGAATTAAAATTAAAATTTAAACTTTTTAAATTAAATTATCGAATCTAAATGGATAAAACACATAAAATTTTCGTGTAGTTTAAAAATTCTTAAAAAAACTCCTTGATCTTAAAATTCTAAAAAAACTCATTCAATTTTTTTCAGTTAAAAAACCTATTTTTTAAAACTTCGGATAAAAAATAAATTAGGATATTTTTATTCAAAAATAGAGTTTTTCTTGAATACCCTATTGTTGTCTTGCCCTGAATTTGTTAAAAAACAAAGTAAATCACTTGAAAAAAAACATAAATTCAATCAAAATTTATTTTAAATTAAACTTGCTTATAGTGTATGGGATACCTTTCCGTTGATTTTCTTTTTAAGCTTATCCAAAACATTCCTAATTAACTAACACTTAAAAGTAATTAGTACTATAATTTAACTATATGGAAAAGAGTTTGAGTTGTTAAAAATACATGAGTTTGAATGGGTCTAATCCAATTTAATTTAAAGCTAATTAATCAAATTTGAATAAGAAAATAAGTTTGGATATAGTTAGCAACGAGTTAAATCAATTTTCAAGGTTTTTTTTTTGTTCAAACTTAACTTAAACGAGTTAGGTTGAAGTCAAGTCAAATTTGAACTGAATAGTCTAAATTTGATCCAAAACTTGATTAAGTTAAAGATAAAAAAATATTGTTTTAACCATAGTTAAAGAAACCATATCATTTTAGTCAATTAATTATTTAATTATTAAACGAAGAAGAAGTTTTTATTTAATTTCAATAAAGTTATTTGGAATTTTAGTATTTGATTTGAGTTATTTGGGCAAGTTCAAAATCATTTATTTAATCAAACCTCATCGGATTCTATCAGGCTTGGGCTTGGATTCGGCTCAAACTGGATTATGGAATTTTGGAACCAGCTCGAGTCTGAGTGGACCCGAGCTTTGCTCGGGAACTCAAATCATAGGGGCGGGTCCGACCCGCCAGGTGACTCTCTTCAGTCTTCTCCAGTACCCTTCTTAACCCCCTAATTCTGTAATTTCGTTTCTCAACCATTTTCAGTTTTATGATCTAACCCTAACTTCGAAGACCATGTCCGATCACGGCCTGGCCGGACATTCTCCGCCGGCGGAGGAGGATTTCCATTTCCTCCCTATTCCTCCAACCGATCCCCTATACTTCTCCTCGCTGGACGATCCTTCTCACGACTTCCTCTCCGATCTGCCCCTGTTTCTTGACGATAATTACGATTTTGACATCACTCTTGATGATCTCGAAACACTAGACTTCCCTTCCGAGAACGAGCCCTTCGTCAATTTGGATTCTTCATTGTCGCCGGACTCTGGAAGCTCCGGAATTTCCGGCGATCATGTGAACGACGTCGGTAAGGATCTGAATATCCCGCTTCCAAAAGCCGTAAGCTGTAATTCAGGTGACCAGAGCACTGATTTCGGTCCGACATCGTCTCAGGGATCAAGAAACAGGAGGTCTTCTGGTTCGGGTGTGTCCGAATCGATGAATCCGAATTCGCCTGACTCAAGCAATTTCGTGGTGGATCAGAAGCTTAAAGTCGAGGAATTGAGTACGAGTAAAAAGAGCAGCGTTTCGAAGAGGAAAAAAGAGGAAGAGATCCGTGACGAGCACAGGAATCAGAAGTCGAAATTGGACATGAACGCGGACAATCCGGGTAGTTTCGTTGTTGGGAGCGAAGAGGATGAGAAGAAGAGAGCAAGGTTATTGAGGAACCGCGAAAGCGCGCAGCTTTCGAGGCAAAGGAAAAAGCATTACGTGGACGAGTTGGAAGAGAAGGTGAAAGCAATGCATTCCACAATTACGGAATTGAATAATAAAGTTTCATTTTTTATGGCTGAAAATGTGACCTTGAGGCAGCAATTGGCCGGCGTGAGTGGAATGTGTCCTCCGCCGGTGTATGGTCCGGTGGCTTATCCGTGGGTGCCTTGTACTCCTTATGTTGTTAAGCCACATGGGTCCCAGGTGCCTTTGGTTCCAATCCCGAGATTGAAGCAGCAGCAGCCTATTTCTGTCACGAAAGGTAAAAAGGTCGAGAGTAAGAAAGGGGAGCGTAAGAGTAAGAAAGTTGCTAGCGTTAGTTTTCTGGGTTTGTTATTTTTTGTTTTGCTGTTTGGTGGGTTGTTGCCAATTGTTGATGTCAGGCTTGGAGGGTATAGGAAGAATGATGTTCATTGGCTGGATTTTGAAAGTGGGAAGATGTATGATCAACATAGAGGGAGGATTTTGACTGTTCATGGACATTCACATGTGTCTCAGGATGTTTCGGCTGTTGGTAATGGGAGTTTTGATATTAGTAACGGAAAACACTGCGAGAGATGTGGAAAGGGATGTTCAGAGTATGATGTTGAACAGAAAGGTGGATTGGATAACTCTGTTGTTAAGGGTAACGATAGTGAGCCTCTTGTTGCATCTCTGTACGTACCAAGGAATGATAAGCTTGTGAAGATTGATGGGAACTTGATAATTCATTCAGTTTTGGCAAGTGAGAAGGCTATGGCTTCTCCTGGGGCCCCTGAAATGAAAACTAAGGAGAATGTTCCGATCATCCCAAAAGATTCGTCTTTGGCACTGGCTATCCCTAATGGTGGAAGTAATAGAGGTATCCCTGATGCTGAAAGAGATGGAGCCGGACATTCTCGGCATACTTCGCAGGACCATTTGAAGTCATCTGCTGCTCATGGAAAACTGCAGCAGTGGTTCCATAAGGGCCTTGCAGGTAATTTCTACTCTGTTGTGATGTCAACTTTATGCAGACCAGTGGCTCAGAGTTATGATGCCGTAGGCTGTTAAGATTGGTGCTTGTGATGTCTTATTTGATAGTGGAATTGGGGTAAACAAATGCCTTGCTTAAGGGAAGTTAATTAATTAGGAAATACTTCTTACACATTAATTTTAGCTTATTTTTGTAAAAATTTAAGATTGCCTACATGAAAGGAAAAAAAGAATGCCACGTTTTCTATGAGTATTGCAGCTTATACTATAATATAATAGATCAAACTTTTCTTTTAAAAATTTTTAGTTGAAGTGCCTACAAAAAATAAAAAATAAAAAAGGAGCAGTTTGAGCTGATGATTCTTTTCGCTTGTTCTTGACTTCTGTTAACGCAAACAAAGCATACAAAATGCAGAGTTTGGTAACAAGTTTTGTGGATATTAAAACTGGAGTTAACTGTGAAGGAATATTCTTCTCTTCAGGGCCGATGTTGAATTCTGGTATGTGCAGTGAGGTGTTTCAGTTTGACACATCGCCATCTCCAGGAGCCGTTGTTGCTGCTTCATCAGCGATCAACAGAAGAGCAGAGAAGCAGCAAAATGCCACTGATGTCAACAAAGGAAATCGTAGAAGGACATTACGAGGTCTTCCACTACATAATTCGAGTTCTGATCTCAATATTACGGGAGAACAAGTTGGAAGTAGTTCTCACAATGAAAACTTGCAAAGCAATAAATCCGCAGCTTCAGTGGTTGTCTCTGTACTTTTTGATCCCAGAGAGGCTGGCGACGGTGAAGTCGATGGCATGATAAGACCAAAGTCTCTTTCAAGGGTTTTTGTTGTCGTGCTTTTAGACAGTGTTAAGTATGTTACTTACTCATGTGTTCTTCCTCGTTCTGGGCCTCATCTTGTGACTACTTGAGATTTGGAAGCAGTGGGAGTTGAAAACCAAATGCAGCTCCCAGCTTTGTATATAACAAAATAACTTAATAGTTTTTAACTACAGTCTGCTACCTCCATATGTTCTTTTAACAGTCGCCATCATCAACTGGACTGGTCAGAACATAATGTCCTTCAGTTGAGGCTTAGAAGCATCATCTGCTGTAGAGACTACAATTTGATTGGCAATGATTAACCATTCATGCAAAATTGTTGTCCATTTATGTGGTTATGATTGATGCTTAAAGTTGAGTATGGTGGTCTTGATTTGGTTTCTTATCAACATTTATCTGCGCTGGTTTATATAGAATCTACAAATGATTATGAATTTATAATGTTATTTATCGAAGATGCACATGGTATCACTATGAATCTTACAACAGACCAATTACACGTATATATGGATTTGCTCTCTGACCCTGACACCTATAGACAAACAGCAGTAACGGAGGAGGAGGAGGAGAGGCGATTGATAATTACAGATACTGCGGGGCTCGTTTTGATTGATGGTGGTTACTAAGATTCGGTTGGCTCTGAGCTTCGAACTTGTGGAAGTTGATACCAGCTGACGACTAGAAGGGCATACAGAAAAATTACGACAATCAATTAACTAAAACAACACTTTTAAGAAAACTATCCGTTAACTAAAGTCGGATTGTAGATTATTACAGTGTCTAGTAGACTATTATGGAACAACATGAAAATCTTGTGATTATCGGTAAGTTTCAAGTATGATGGCTGAGATACAAAGTCCTTCTCTCTGCGGATACAAAGTCCTTCTCTCTGCGAGCACAACTCTTAAGGGTTTCTTCTTAAGATCCTTACACTCTTAGAATACTTTTTTTCTTTTAAAATAATAGTTGCAACAGTATTTACACTTTTTTCCAGTGAAATTTTAATCTCATATTAGAATTGTTTTATGCAATCATAAACTGTCTTAAACTTTTTGATATACAAGACCTTCGGAAGAGGTAAGTATAGAGCAGACTTCTTTGTATAATGATTGTAAGTAGGCAAAAGTTCAATTTCAATTTTGATTTCAATGAATATTATTTTGTATGTTTTCCGTTCTCTTTAATTTCTCCCTCTCCTGAACAGCTACGACGTAGGCAACGTAACTTCCAGACCATATCAGATCCTCTTTGTTCTTCAGTTTTTAGATTTGCAGTGGTCGAAGATGATTGACGATGGAGCATTTTATACTGCCATGAAAGTGAACTGTAAATGAGTACACATAGTTCCTTTATGGGAAATGAGGGAATCATTCATAAATGGGGAACTACAGTTCTCTGTCACTCTATCAAATAACAGTTATATTGGACTTGAAGATCAAGGGCAAAGTGGCCTGCATTGTTTCTGAAGGTACTATTTTAGGAACAAATTAAGTTTTAATATATATTAATAAGAGTTTACTAACCATTTAAATTATGGTTTATAAGCCTTTTTTAAGAATAATATCAAGAATTATGAAAAAAAAATTAAAAAAATCACTCTAGTAATTTTATTTTAAATATTAGATAATTAAAGAAGTATATCTTTATAATTAAAACTTTGGTTCTTAATTAATAGTTCTTGATATAAATATTAAATGTAGATTAATCAAATGATATTCACATGACAGTTTTACTTGTCTCTTAAACTCAAACTGAATTAGTTAAATCTGACTCAAATAATTATAATTATTTTTAATTATTAATTTATGTCATATTTAATTAATTAAAATACAGTTTAAAAGTTGAGTTAAATTTTTTAGTTTAAAATGTGTATATTTTATCGTTATTTTTTAATTGAAATATAATAAAATTTTCTCCAAATTAGAAAATTTTTAATATTTTATAATTATAAGACTTTTTAAAAGTTCTAAAATTATAAAATATTAAAAATTTTCTAATTTGGAGAAAATTTTATTATATTTCAATTAAAAAATATCGATTAAGACTTTTTAAAAGTTCTAAAATTATAGGAGAGGTTTGTATCTTTTACCTAACCCTTATACATCATAAACATATTTTATCTTTTTATGAAAGAAACATATTTAATATCATTTGTAGAAAGCTTTGGTTGGTAATTTTATTTATAAATTAGTTTATAATTATTCCATGATTTTAGGAACTAAGTCCAAATCCTTGAGAAGTCCAACATAAGAATGGTTGTTAGAGAATAAAAAGAATACCCCAAATGAGAAAAACAAGTGAAAATGAAGAAACCCTTTGGAAACGCCAACTCTCTCAAACACTACAACCTGCCAACTGGCAAGTCATGGTCAAAACTGAAACCCGAAAAGGGAAACCTAAAAGAAGCTTACTTTTTCTTTTTTGAAAAGGAAAAAAACACATACAAATATATTTATAGGTTAAAAAGACTAGATTTAAATTAAAATGAGAATTTAAAATAATTAGACTAATTAAATTAAATTTTGTAAGTTTCAAAAAAACAATAACTTTACTAATTTAGAGTAAAACATATTATTAGACTTTTCTAAATTTTAAATCTCAAATTCAGCATATCAGGATTTGTTATTATTATTATTAAATTTTGTTAGGTTAAATTTAATTAATATTAATAATATTTAATTAATTTTAATTTTATGTGTTTTTTGTATATATCTTGTATTATTTTAAAATAAAATAAAATAAAAAATAAATTATTTCTTAAACTGTAAGAGAAGGTTGAACTTTTCCAAAAAGGAAATGAATAATTTATTAAAAAGTGAAGTTGAGTGGTTTGAAGGAAAGTGGTTGTTCTGGTTCTTTTGGCTGAGAATATACACATAAGCAAATTCCTTACAACACCTGGTTTGTTTTACAAATCCAAAACAGAGAAAGGACTCAATCTGGAGTAAGAGACTGAATCTGGTCTAGACATTTTCTCGAGAAAAAAAAAACTTGACGGTGAAAAATTTTCCTGCTCGCGTGAAAGTTCTTTGTCTGAATCTAACAAAAAGCAAAACCGAACCTATACTAGATAAACCCACGTTTGTCTCTGTCAGGATTCTCCGATTCTCTCTCTCCCTTGATCACCATCTCCTGTCCTTATATCCTTTGGTTAACAGAAAGTAACAAAAATCCTTAATTGTCAACTAACAATTGCAAAGATCGAATTTTGGTTGATACCCATCACTTCTTTTTCAAGGAATTTTTCTCTGCCGATCATCTTGTTGTCTGATACTTCTTTTCTGGTTGTTACAATCCATGAACGTAGATTTTAGGTTTCTGGGTAGCTCTGAAGTTGTATAGAGAGTTACTGAGCGCATCATTAATAATCTGAGGAGAGATTCGTTGATCCGGGTCATCGGTTCACAATGGAACAAGAATCGCTTGATTACTGGAGGAACTATTTCAGAGCAGCGAACTCCGATATTTTTGGTATTATCGATTATGCCATCACGGTTGCTGCCTCTGATTGTCCCAAAGAGTTTCGGTTGAGGAGGGATCGTATTGCGGAGAGATTGTTTTCTTGCAGACTTACCAGGTGCTCCGGATGCGACCGGGTGGAACTGGCGGTTCCGGATCATGATAGCGACGGGGAAAGTGATCGCTGCAAGATTAGGGATGGTGTTAGTGACGATGATGATGATAATGATGATGACATAGAGATCGATATTGAAGGTGGATGTGAGTTTGAAGATGGTAGTGGCAGTAAAGAGAGCAAAGTGAATAGTTGCAACAATGGAGAAGTGAATGTGAACGATTATCAGTTGGTTAGCAATTATGGTTATGAGGAGGCTGAGGCTTTGACTGACGAGATCGAGGAGGAGTCTCAAATTGTTGGAGAGGTCTTGAGGATCAAGAACGTCCTTCTGGGTAGCAAAGATGAGGTATATATGCTCTTACAGGCACATAAACTAAGATGGTATCAATTTGTAGATTACCAGATAAGTTTCTGTGTGGACTCGTTCCTTTTCTGGTTCAGTTTTGAGCAGATATGCTGTTGTCTGGTGTGGAACTGTTCAAAGATTCTTGCAGGGTTTTCCATTTGCTCTCGTGTCTAATTGCTAGTTCTTCTTATGACAGTCTGATTCTGTGTTATTCGAGTCATTGAGGAAGCTTGAATTGATGGCTTTGACCGTCGATATCCTTAAGGTTTGTTTCATCTTTTGATGTTGAATTGAAGTATAAGAAGCATTTCACTGTTTGTTTCGGGGTCTACAACTGATTGCTTATACTAACCGTGCTTGTGCTTGTCTTCTGATAGGCAACTGAGATTGGAAAGGCTGTCAATGTCCTCAGGAGACATGGATCAACTCAGATTCGCGAACTTGCACGAACGCTGATACAGTACTGTCTTCTCTTGCCTCAGCAGTTTGATTCTTCCTTTGTTATATTTCAGCAAGTAACATGATATTGATGTACGAACGTATTAAGCTAAAACACAGTTATCCGGGCTTTCAACTCTTGAGAATGCTCTGAATACTGCATAGCTAGTAGCTGCCATGACTTTGTTTATTTTAACTTTTTCCTTTGAAATGCAGTGGATGGAAGGTTTTGGTGGAGGAGTGGTGTGATGCTACCAAGGCTCTTGGAGGTGGGAACTTGCTTATTACTATTAACGGAGAGTTTTTGCATTTTTGCAATTTAAATTGTTTCTGGAATCTGAATTGGTAAGGGTTTTAGGTGATGAAGGTACTCCAGAGTCTGTTAATCCATCTGTTGTCGAAGAAGAAGAAGAAGAAGAAGGGCTTCCATCTCCGCCTCTAGATGAAGCAGTTTTCTTTGCAACTCAGCCCACTTCAATGGAGCTCTCGCAGGTGCTTGTCTTTCTCTTTAAATGTTTGATTAGGGCTATTCAGTTGTTCGTGTATCCTTACCCCGACTAACCAAATTTGCCCTTTTCCTTTTCTGTTAATTTCAGTTCTTTGATGGCATGGATGATTACGAAAGTGAGTTCAATTTGCCCATCTGTTGTGTTTTCCTTATGCCATCAAAGCATTGTTTCTTTGTTGGTTCTTTCTTTTAATCCCAAATACATTGTTTCAGTTCCTCAAAGCAGTGGGGATTTCAACAAGAACCGTGATAAAGGAAGAAAGCCACCGGTTGAGAACCAAAATATGACAAAGCGGAAACAGCATCCTACAAACGAGGCGAATGTCCTAATGAAGGACGACGAGAGGGAGCTAGTGAAAGGACAAGAAGCTCCCATGAAGGGAAGTAAGCCATTGAACAATAATTCTGGACCTGGAAGACCACAAAAGGCAAGTGTTCAGCATAAGGCAAGTAACGAATTGAAGTTGCAGCAAAATCCCGTAAAGATCACAAGTCAGAGAAAGCCTTCAAGTGCTCAAGAAGATGTAAGCATGAAATTTAATGCAGGTCTGTTTATGGAATTTTAATGCGGTCTGAACATGGGGGATTCTAATTTTATCTTGTCTCTGTTTTTTCAACTAGAAAATTAAGTGTTCAGATGAAGCTGCTGTCCAAATGAAGCTTGAGGCCACTACGAGAAAACTCCAGGAACGTTATCAGCAGGCTGAGAATGGTCAGTCTTCTTCTAGAAAAATTAAATGTGATCTTCTTTTACATGTTTCATTTTCATACCGATACAAATTTAGTTGGAGCAATACAGAGAAATTCGAGTTTGGAACTGGCATAAATTATCTCTATCAATGAGCCTCACAGCTTATTGATAAAAAACATTCTTCATTCTTGTTTAACAGCAAAGAGGCAGCGGACGGTTCAGGTGATGGAGTTGCACGATCTCCCAAAACAAAGACATGTCCAGAAAAATCCTCACGGAAGACCTGGAAACCATAGTCGGAACTGGTTACACGGCCGAAGGTAACTTCTGTAGCTTCGCCGACTGGATTTTACTAGCATATCCAACTTTCTTCCATCCTCAAATTTGGTGGAAGTATCGACATATGAACTCTGTGGTACCTATCACTTGCTTGAGAGCACTGGGAAAAGAATCCAAGCATTGAAGTGAGACTATTCTGCATCCAAAGCAAACCAACATTTGGAACACTTTTCTGTGCTTATCAAATTAGGTATACAGGCATCGTTTCACAGAATTTTGTGGAGCAAGTTAGAATTCTTGACTTGGTAATGTATTAACAATGTGTAGAGAACCCTGACATGAGCCTGCCCACTTAAGCAACAGCTTCCCAGCTTAGTTTTTACTTATTCCTGCTTCTCAGGAAAGATTAGACATTTACACCATGAGAATGTAATACATGTATTTGCACAGAATAAGTTCTGTTCATTGATGATTCTGTATACGAATGTACAAGCTCATAGGAGATTTTGTATTTGATGTTAGCCGTTCAAAGTGTTTTTTTTTTAATCATCATGAATGTATTAAAATAATTAAAGATAAGACTGCGTATTATTAAACTTTTTCAAGCTCCCGAGTTTATAGAATTACAAAGATAAAGAAGATACATTTTGTGAAGATAAGTATTTATAAATTAACTTTATATAAAATGTGTGAGTGCCTTTTTAATCATTAAAGGAATGAAAGTGTTTGAGTTTTGACTTCATGGCGGCGGCAGCGTGCTGTGACGCTCCAGTGTCGGCGCGTGGAAAAATCTACCTTATATATTCAAATCAGTTTTTGCGTGTTATGGATTGTTGACGCTGACCTAAGACACAACGTGTCCTGTTTGGCCCTATACATTTTTGACTTTTTCTCCAGTCGTCAGTATTCCCTGTGGGCTCCACGCGTTTGCGGCTCCACGTGATATTCATGCGACTGCCCACAATTAAATGCACATTCTACCTTTCATTTCCCTTATTTTTTATTTTTGCTCTCTCTCTCTCTCTCTCTCTCTCTCTCTCTCTTGTTGTGATGCTTATCCTTTTAATTAAAAATAAATTGTATATATTTTTAAATATAAATTTTCCATTAAATAATATTTACATCATAATCATAAGTATTTCTTATATTTAAAAATATATATAGTTGTGAAATATAATGTATAAAATTCTTTTATTTGAAATATTGTAGATAAGGGCGCATTTCTTCTCTTTATTACTTAGGTCAATTAAGCTCTAACAAGGACATAACATATTTTCTTACCTTAATTATTTCATTTTTTAAAATAAAAATTATACAAATAAAAAAAGTTTCGTAGATCTGAAGAGATTCAATAGTACGTAACTTTACCTCTAATAAGCAGAGACGTTGCTTCTGAATGACCAAATGAGCTTCTAAATAATATTTGACTCAAATTTGATTATCTAATTGTTTTTTATAAGGTATATTTTAGTTGCAATTCTTTAATTGAAATTTAGCTACCACCAACTAACTTTCAAGCAAGTAATTCATATGTAGGAATGTCAATATTAGGTGGCCAGTGGCCCAGCCCGACCATGGGCTGACCAGACTAACCCAATCTATTATATATTTTTTTAAAAAGGTAAAAAACGACGTCGTCTTTGAAGTAATGGTCAGGTCGGGCCGACCACTTTTAGCTCGTGCCTCGTTCATAACTCGATCAACCTGGGTCAAAATCGAGTTAGGCCGAATCAAAATTGATATCCCTATTCATGTGAACCCTATAAAATAAGTTTTAGTTCCTAACCAATAAGAAAGATTTATCAACAATATATAAAATCAAGAGAAAAGAAAATTTCCCTTTAATTATTAAAAATTTTAATTATGAACTAAATTCTCTATCCCTCTTTTTTTTTTAACTTGTGTTGCATATTTTTCATTGAGTGTTGTTAGTAAACTTATAGTTCATGTAACATGTTCTAATTAGGTAACACATTTTTCACATTTTTCACCTACTCCTATGGGTTAGATGTTGGTTGTCCTAATTTTACATCAGTACCATTGTATATGACATCTTGAAAATGGCATGAAGGATAGAGAATCTAGGCCATGGAAAACTTGTGGTGCTTAGCAGAAAGGCCATGACTGGCCAAAAATTTGCAAATTCCTTCTTGAAATATTATATGGTCATCTTAAATTAGACTTTGAATTTTTTAAACACGAAATATTATTCAAATTTTAATTTTTAAAAAAATTAAGTTTGATTTTGATTTAAAACTCAATTATATTACTTGGAAAATTAAATTTTGTTTTATCCAAAAAATATAATTAAGCCGTTATAATCCTTTTTTCTTATATTTCATGACACCTAAATTTTTGAAGATTTCAATAAATAGCATTAAGTATTTTTTACAAATAAATTATCTGAACTCAATTATCTGACTCGAGATTAATTGTGTTTCGAGTTTCAAATTAACTGAGTTTCGAGTTTCAAATCGAACCATAAGCAATTCAAACCAAGCTCAAATTTAATTTATTGTCATCCCTTATATAATTAAGATTAAGAGATTAGAAAGTAACTTAAAAAAAAAAACCATAACTCCCCTTACAGAAGAAAGAAAGAAAGAGCTAGGTGAGTCTCAGGAAGCACACCTTTCATTTTAAGCACATGCTTTTGTCTTTTGTCATTTTCAAAGATTTGACTATCAAATAAGCCCTCGCGAACCTTGACCATGCTCACGAACTTGGTAACTGAATTTGTCATATAAATGCATATTGATCAATTCTGCAGGATGACTGGATAATCATTTGAAGTGGTCAAAATCATTCGTCATTATTTTAAATCTACGGTCAATAGTGGACTAGAATTTTATAATTTATTCATTAAATTAGATATTTCTCTCAAATTATAATATTGGTCATTAGAAAATTACAAAACCTAAGGTCGGCATTTTGATTTTTTCTAACTTATAAGTTTTATTTATGAATGATAAAAATCAATAATTATTATTCCTCGAGTATGTCATCATCATCACACTTAATCTGAAGTCCCGTAATAAAGCAGGATTTAGGGAAGTCTGATAGTACGTAACTTTACCCTTACATCATAGAGAGATTGTTTCCGATAGACTCATATGTAAATATATATACTAATTTGTAATTACATACTTTATTAAATTATTAAACTAATTAGTAACTTATAATCACCAATGTTCATAATTTTTGTTTCCAGCATAATATTGTCCGATAGATAATATTTTTATAAATATATTTTCTTTATAATTAATGAGATTGTATTTATTTATTTTATATATTTAAATTAAGAAAACTTTCTTTTTATCAAAACTTTACAAAGTCTCGTGCCTTATAATATTTAATATAAATTAGATTATTCAAGTCCGAATTTGTAGGACTAAAAGCTATGGGCCTATATCTTATGTACATGTACCCAACCATAACCAGCAATACGAGCCCACTTCTAAACTTTGCTTAATTGAGTTTTGGGATCATCAAATTAAAGATTAATAGGTATTAATATCATAACAATAAAATGTTTTTTATTAATAATGATATGTTTTCTTTTCTTTTTACACGAAAATTGGTCAAAATTGTGTAATTTTCATTGCTTTTCCAACTTATGATGGTACTAAATGTGCCAAAAGATTACTTTGTGACTTTGCTTTGTTCATAAGGATAAGAACGACTAGAGAAACATGTGTCCTTATCTTGTTAGCCACATTCTCAAGATAAAATTAAGATCAAGAAGGCACTTAATGTGGTTAAGCACATGTTTCCAATTTCAATTATACAAGTAATTCCATGTTTAGCAATCAAAAACACGAAGACCCTTTTGCTTAAACATCATGTTTACCACCTTTGAACTACAAGTTGATTGTGCCAATACAAAGAAGAGAGTGAAGAACACAAATTGTTCATCTGTGGTGGTATGAAGACCTTCGTACCAGAAGTTGCTTCAATGGCAACTTCAATAATGTGGAAGGTAAGTAGGTAACAACTAACATGGAGGATACGTGGAACTAAAATGTCTTAGAATATTTGTGGTGGGAATCTTTTGCTTGTTCAAGAAGGAAAGCCAGAGATTTAATTTCTTGTTAATGTCAAAACCAGATTGGCATCGGCAATGAAATCACTTGGTCCACTTACTCTGCATTCTGTGTGATTTCATTTCATCTATTTATTTTTTTAATATTTATATAAATGTATAAATGAGATACAATCGAGCAGAGTAAGAACAGAATAAGTAAAATAGGTCATATATCTATCCAAGTAAAAAGTAAAAAGAAAAAGAAAATTTTATTTAAAAAATCATTTATTATTTAAAATTATGTTGAAAGTACAAATTCATTTTTTAAGTTTTTATAAAATTTTATATTTTGATATTTATAAGTTAACTTTTAATGTTAATATATTCACAAAACAATTCTTCTATACAAAATGAATTAATAATGTATGATATTTCTTCTGTAATAATAAATTTGATAAAACTAGAGTAAAAAGTTTACTTTAATTATTTTTAATACTTATAAAATCTTATTTAAGGTTAGTATCATTATAAAAAATTATAATTTTTTCTCAAAAAAGACATAACATATTTGAAATTTCCTAATTTAGTGCAATTTCATAAATAACTTTTCAAAGATTGTACAACTCAAGTCAAAGCGTTATTTTTATTGATATAATTAATAGTTAAATACTCACGTGATATTTGATAAACGTATTATATTAGTTAAAACAACCTTTTAACTTAAGGCTATGTTTCTTTTTCAAAAAAAAAACTTAAGGCTACGTTTAGTTGGAGTTTATTAATGGAATATAATGGAATGTAATACTATTATATCGTTTAGGAGGAGAGTTTATAATAGAATAGAATGAAATGAGATGAAAATGAGAGTTTCATATTACATCTCATTCCGTCCTAAACTGTAAAAATAAAAAACCTTCAATTTGGGAGGGTTTAGGATAAAATGTAAACTGATAATCAACTTTACACTATATTATATTATAAATCCTCCGTCTAAACAACATTTTCACTATATTACATTATGAACCTTTCCATCCCTCTCAAACAGCAATTTTTAATATTACATTTTATTTCATTATAAACTATTCTATTTTATTTTATTATGTTCCACGTCATTAAAATTTTTACGTCTAACTAAACATAACTTAATTCATATAATCGTCCAAATCTTACTGTGAAACAAAAAAGCCGCCCCGCCACAGCAGGTGGGTTGGTTCCTCTGTCGTCACCGGTTGGCGAGAAGACATTAAGATTAAGATAAGTTGCTGAAATAAAGGGGAGGGGAGTAAGTTGCAATAACAAGTAAAGGCAACGAGTGACGGATGAGAAGACTTGACTTTAGTAATAAAGAGCAGAAGTTTATCCTTGTTATTATGGTTTGCCACCTCATGTACAAGTGTATAGATATATTATAGTTATTGGCAACTTGTCGCCTACTAAACACATCTCTTACCTTGAAAGTACCTTTTCAAAAGATACAATCTTGTCAATCCCATAAGCATTTTAAGATCAGAATTTCAATTAGGGTTACATTCCTGTAGAACTAAGTCAAACCTTTAATGGTGTTAAAGATAATGTCATAGAAAATGTATACCAAGTTGAATACACTTTGCACTTAGCAACGTAAGTGTTACAAAGCTTCTTTCTCGTTTACTTACTAATCTAAAAGTTTTAAGCTTCAATTGTCATCATGGATTACTTATTACTTTTGTAATAACAAGAATGATTAACTGAGAATAAAAATATGTTAAATTTGAAAATAAATTAAATTTATCGTTTAGTTCTCAAATATTGGCTTATTAAATAATTTATTTGAAACACATTATTTAAAAATAAAAACATCTTAATTTACTAATACACATTCAAATAATAATCATCATAAATTTTACCATTATTCAAATAAATAGATTAAACCGTCTTAAAGTTGGCCCGATTAGACCTCTCAGATTATGATTTGTGCTTGACCTAAAGTTCGATTATGCTCGAGTCATGCAACTTAAATCTATTGAATTATTTAAAAGACCTTATTTTATAGTATTCGCCGAGAAAATTTTCAAGTTTCAAACCTAAACTTCACTCAAAATTTGATCAATTTGAACTTAATTTATTAATTTCGAGATAAATTGAGTCAAACGGAGTTAAATAAGTTTTACTATCCCTATAAATATCATTTCAGGTCTAAAGAATATATCTAAGAGAAGATTTTAACTATCCCATATTGACATCCAAGAGAATGGGTATTATGAATGAACTAGAACAATACTTCTCGATTAAATGTAAAAAAAATTAAAATTAAAACGATTCTTTTATACAATTATAAACAAAGAAATTGGTAATTTAATTTGAGCAATGTACTCAATTTTTTAGATTAATTAGTTTTATTCCATAGCTTAATCTTTAGTACAATTTCCACCTAAAAGGATGCATTAACACATGTTCCTAAGGCAAATACTACACTCCTCTTGAGCACTTTGAGGTCAAATACACTTGTCTTTACATGTATAGGCCTTTTGCCTTTTTTTTTTTTAAAAGAGATGGAAACTCATTTGATTTGGTTACTTGTAAAACAAACATACTAATTATATAGTGACTAGTGCCTAACATTTGACTCAATCTTTAATACATTTGTCTAAGTCAAAATTGTTCAATCATTAATTAGTTTTTACTTTAGTTATTGCCCATTAACTAATCTCCACTTACTTTATTCAAATCATTGTCAAACTATCACATTAAGAATGCAATAACTCCGCCTTATTTTCTGGTTGACATGCCATTTTCATAATAATTTGCATGCCGAACATCATCAAAGCTTGTTGATACTTGTACGGTAATGCTAACAACTAATCTTAGAGGTTTAACACTAACTATGCCTTAAAACTGCTAAAATCTTGACTCCCTGTAACCAAAACCTCAAAGTCACAATTATGAATTAACCCACTTTTGTTTATGTAAAGCTTATTTTCTCCCCCAAAAGCTGAAACTTTAAGATAATCTTCTAAATAATTATTACTGTAATTCAATATGAGAATGATATTTTCACAATAATAAATGATTAAACCATAAATATCTCTGTATTGTTTAAAGTTTCCGTCAATGATAACTAAGGGGTCGTTTGGTTCCATTTTTATTTTTCTGTTGTTGTTTTTGGTTTCTGTTTCTTTTTATAATTTGTTTTTTTTTCTAAAAAAACGAAAACATGTTTGGTTGAGATTTGCAATATAAAAACTGAAAATAAAAACCTGTTTAGTTGAGATTTTTAATAAAAAACTGAAAATAAAAATATGTTTGGTTTTTTATTATTATTATTATTATTATTA
>JAOQMQ010000194.1:1931414-1961738 GCA_027563845.1 Erythroxylum subrotundum
GACGAATGTCTTAGGGTTAAATCACCGACATAAACTCTGATATATTTACCAGAATGTCCCCTTCTGATCTTTAATTCTTAATAAAATAAAAGAAAACACCTAATAACTAGTAAAGACAAAAAATAAATCTCTGAAATTAAAGAAAATGTAAAAAACAAAAAAGTCTTTTAGTAATAAAATGATCCACGAATTGATACATTATTACTTTAATTATCTTTCGAAAAAAAGGTACGACAAAATATATTTGATAAATTTATATTTAAATTTTTATTGACATATAAAACATATGTAATTTATTTTAAAATTTATTAGAATTCACATTTTAATTTTAATTTCATTTAATGAATTTGTTAAAAGTTTTATATAAAAAATTTATAATTTAATTAGTTTCAAACTTTTTATTCATCATCTAAATATGACTACACTTGAACTTAGGCTCGACAATTAAGTATGGTAATTGTCCCAACTCGACCTTTTTAGAATGCGACTTAAATTTAATTAATTTTAAGTTGTGTAATTTGAGTCTGTTTAAAATTTATCAACATAACATTGTTTTATATTAAAGTCAAGTTATTTTATATTAGGCCTTGAATTGACTTTTAGAATTCGAGTTTGATCCAGAGATTACTAAACTTGAATTTCGATCGGTTCTAATTTGGACTATTCTCTATCAACAGTTTGAATTTAATTAGAATTCGAGTTAAGCTTAAAAATTTTAAATAAAATTTCGCATACAAGTTTGTTTAAACATATAAATAAGAAGAATGGGCAAATAGGTAATTTACTTAGTTGTTTAGAGACAAAAGCCCAAGTCTATGGTCCAAAATGGTAATTTAAAAGAAAGTGGGTGTCATTTAAAATAATAATAAAAGATCGCCGGAGATATTTAATCTTTCGTGCCATTGGTGTTGTCAGGCCAGCCCAATAAAACTATTTCCTTTTTCATTTCATAAATTAGCGCACTAATTCAAATCACCTCCGCATTATAGCGCGTGTAAACAACGGAGCTCCCTCTATTACATTTATAAATCAAATAAATAGTGATAGTAGAAAAATGGGTATTTATATAATTTTGAAATGGTTTTATATGTTATTTTATGTACCCAATTATCATTTTACAAGTCCAAAGTCCATAAAAATTTAATGAAATTAGTAAATTCTTAAAATTTAAAATGTTAATTTGATATATAATTAAATTTTATATATCTAAAAGTTAATTCTTTGAACTTTTGAAAATTATTATTGGAATTTAGATCACAATCCTTAAATAAAATTACTAAATTAAAATTTTATTATATTTTTTTATAATCTAGGACATTCACTCTTAATTTTTATCAAATTTTATTAAATCCTCAAAACTTGAATTCTTGAAATTCCAAACAATAAATAAAATGTGATTTAATTATATAACTCTAATTGTGTTTAAATTTTGTCATTTAGAAAAAACATATCTATTAGTTAGAGATAAGATTGTGTATTATTAAAACTCTGTAAATTTTGCTTATAGTGAAATTTTTATTAGGTTGTTGTTGTGTTTAAATTTTATGTATTTAAAATTTTATTTTTAATCTTTTAAAATATATTTTCAAGTTAAATCAGTATTGATGTAAATATTTTCGTAACTATAAAAAATTAATTTGTTAATTAAATAATAATATTATTAATTAATTTCAAATTCAACTTATAAAAATAAACTAAAATTTTATATTTTAAATTATTTAAAAATAAACTATTAATTCAAAATTATATAAAAAAATTAGCTCATAAGTTTTATTAAATCCGCTTAACTTAAATATTATGCAATTTTGTGGACCAAATTAAAAGTAAAAAAAAAAAGGAGAGAATAAGAGGATATCTGATGGGGAAGGCGCGTGTCGATCGAAAATAGAAACTAACGAAAAAGACAAAACTGTGGGAAGAATAAGCAGCAAATCACATGAGATAAGGTTTCTAATCACAAACGCAGACATGTGAGCTGCCGCTTTGCCACCCAATTACTATTATTATCATTGTTTCCCTTTTTTTTTTTCTCGCCAACCAACCAACCAACCAACCTAAAAACTCTTGACAAAGTTAACAGAACCTGACCCATTCTAACACTCTGGTTAGAACTTAACCCAACCATTTATAGATCAGATTCAGATCTTCCCAACCCAAGTGAATGGGAGGCTTTTCCTTGCTTTAAGGAGGCATGATAAAGATTCTAATCTAAAACTAACGAGCTTGATCTGAGTTGATAGGATTTTAGACTGGAATCGAGTTTCTTTTTTACAAATTTGGCTTCAATCGAACTTCGAATGCTTGACCTAGTCTAGTCCGGTTCAACTTGAAGTTTGAAATTTAAAAAAAATAATGTCATTTTTATTACAAAACTTGCTTGGATGAAATGTTTTATTTTTCAAATCTAACTCAGCACAATTTAAATAAAACTCGAACTTAGGCAGGTCCAAACTTATCTCGATCCGTTGTCACCGCCAACTTTAAGGTTGAAGTATACTTATGATTTTGTATTTGACGTGGTTATTTTTATTTTTGAATTTATTGAACGTGTATTGAGTAAGTTAAATTAAAAAATTTATTCAATTTTACAATATCAATTAAAGATATTAATATTAATAAAATACTAAAATCTCGATTTATTGTAAGTATAACTTAAAATTTAACTTTGATAATCTTTATCATTATTCTTATTAACATCATATAATACCAATTATACCATCTCTGTCAAGATTGATTGACATAACTTAATAGTTAGGACTTTGAGGATTGTTGAGGAGATAGCATTCATGAAAAAAGGAGAGGGTTGCAATGGATTATCAACACATCAAATGAGATGCTTTCAACACTTTACTTAATCAAGGTGGTCTGGTTTGGCTTCCAATTATTGAAAGTTGTGACATCATTGTCACTATTGCACTTTAATGCCACAGAAGGAACTAATATTGGTCATTGATGCTGATAGTGCGTTTTCATATTGGTTTCCTTCTCAAGGTTTGGAAATGACTGGGTGGAGTCAGGCTCAACCCCCAAATTCAAGCTCGACTCGATAGTTTCTACTCAGAACTTGGACTTGATCTAGTCAGAGTAGTCAAGCTTGAGCTTGACTTGGCCCACTTCATCTTATTTTTATAATCATCGAACTTCAGATATGGATGGCAATTGGGCTCCTAAAACCTTATTCTTTTAAGGAGTAATGTTTCTATCCCGGCCAATTTCATCTCCATCCTCCACCAACCTAAAACCTTATTCTTTTAAAGGTTAATGATTCTTTCCCTAAAAAATATATCTTTCTAAATGGGCTTCGGATTGTCTTAATTTCTTTTCCAAGCGACTATCACGCAATCTCGAATATTTAACATGAGACTTGAGATATAAAAAACTTGAAGTATCTCTCTCATGTAATATTTGAAGCATGAAAATTCACTTAAAATCAGATTTAAAATACCTTAATTCCCTTTTTTGAAGTAAAACTTTAATTTATTACTAATGTAATAAATTCAGAAAAATGGAAAAAAATTTTCACTTTATAAATTTTCCAGACCTAAAAACTGACCCAAAACACCCTGGGATAACCTTACGAGAAATCTAAAATTTTTGTTTTTTTTTAATACTGTAGAAAAACCCGTTAGGCTGATGTCAGCACTACGTCAGCACACTGCAGCGCTAACATCATCCGCTAACGCCAGCTGCGAGGGGAGTTTGCGGCGCATGCGACGTGCCTCAACAGCGAATGGCGTGCCCACACTCGCTTACACACGCGCCGACACATGCCGAGACAATGACCACCCACGTCGCATGCGCCAGATGTACCGAAGGGGCGATATTGTGCTCCATCGGGTGCATGTGACACACACGCCCGAAGGTCTCCGTCGAGTCTGCCAAAAAATGACAATTTTTGGCGAGTTCTGGGCCTATTTTTTAGCTCCCATGCTCTTTTTCACCTCATTTCTCAAGGTTGTACACATGCGTACTATTTTCATGTAAGAAAAAACAAGAAAAACTGATAAATAAAAGTTAAATATCCGAAAACCTTATGAAGAGAAAACCAAAAAATCTTTATTTTTAACCACCTGATCACGTCACCGCTATAATACAATGTGCAATACTTAACGGTATCTTAGTTATGTATCCCGAATCGAACGTAAAAGGGCAAGAAACGAAGAAATAAGAAAATATATAATTTCGATCTTCGTAACTTCAAAGGAATTTTTTGAAGCCAAAACGAGCGCGAATCTACCACTGCTTTCACGGAAACTCCTCTCTGGGGTACAGGTAAGGTCTTTCTATAGTTTTCTCAAAACTTATGCTTAAGATTGATTGTATGCGCAACTGCAGGAGGCCTTAACATTTATATATAGTATCCATATCGAGTTTCCTCATCACAAGATCGATATGAATATGGTCTACGCTGATTGAAATTTATTTTCTACCCGGACTTCGACCAATTGATTTATATCATTTATCGGGCCACTTTATTATTTTTATCTGGATTAAATTACGTAACTTAACCGATAATTTATTAAAATACTAAAAAATGCAATTAAATATTGTCTAACTTTATGTAAAATTACAAAAATGTCTAAAAAGCATGTCTCTAATCCTTCTTGTAATATGAATTTGTCGCAACTTTCGAATACATATTCGATAAGTTATATTTTACTAATAACTGTTTTGATATATATTTACGACATTATATTTTACTATTAACTATTTTCATAGAAGTAGAACACACACTCGCAACCCTTCGACCACGTACTAAGTAAATTGTATTTTTTGCAACTCTTTTTAAGAAATTATAATACTTTTACAGTGTTTTCTATTAATCAATCAACTTAAAGAGTAACGAGGCAGTGACCTTCAAGAGTATACTTTCTTCTCTCCTGTAGCTTCAGTCTTATACCTTCTTGGGCTTTTTGCATGTATTATTAGGCCTGAACCTGTTTTCCAATGTTATGTTGTATCAAATTGCAATTTCATCAATGTTCGGATTGGGTCGAGTTAAGAGAGTTCGAATTCCATTCAAAACTCATTCGTCTTAATTTTATTTTATTTATTAAAAAAAAAACGAAATTCCTCCAATGACTTAAAAAAGGTATTTTTCATATGATAAATATTAAATAATGAAGAGATCCCATTTATATAATTAAAGAATCAAGCTTGTCCAAAAGTTAAGCAACATGCATCATAAGCTTCAATTTGTCATCATTTCCCACTAATCCTTGCTTATTATGCTATTCACTACATTGCAAACGCCATGGTTGGATCCTGTCCTTTTGTGGTATGCAATGATACATGTTAATTAAAGAACATTATTAATTGTATTGTAATATTCAAATTACTATTTGGTATTGTAATATTTTATATAATCTAATTAGTTAAATTTACTTAAAATTATGTAAATTAAAAATAAAAATGTGTTAAATATGCAAATATCAATTTGAATCAACTTTGTCACTTTCTTTATAATTATTACTTCGTTAAATATACCTTAATCAGCGGAGATAGTAAAGTAATAATCAACTCCTTCATTACTATCATAGAACAAGAACTCTTTGAAAATAAGAGTCAGTAGCCAATACTTACATGTACCTCAAACTTGGTCTTTTTTTCTTCCCTTAAACTATGGTTATGTCTCCAAATGTCAAGGTGAAAGCACATAAAGTCGTAAACTGAAGGCAATTTCAGCCGGCTTGTATGTAATTATTTTGCTTAATTAGTCAATGATATAATCTAATTCATTTAATATTCGAAATAAGAACGAGTAAAACTTGGTTTAAAATTGTGTAAAAATTAATATAAAAATTCCTTTGTAAATTGAGGGTTGACTTAGTTTAGATAGATCACACGTAATTTTAAGTATTATTACATGCAATAATGTAAAAATGTTCACATAATAATTCATATTCATGATTAAAAATATTAAATTATATTTTAAGTAGATTTGAAAGAAATTTGATATAATTAATTTAATATTTTTATGTTCGAGAAAGTAATTGAAAATTTTGACGCATTGATATTTATTTAAATTTTAGAAAAAAATATTATTCAATTAATGAAAAATAAGGACTATATTTTATAATATTGATTATGATATTAAAAGGTTAATTAATTTCTTGATTTATATGACATTGACAAATTTTACTTACTAATCACTTGTTTCACTGTGATGGGTCATGATGCATGCTCGAGGTGGGCTAGCAATTGTAGGCTTTATTTTCTTGAAAGAATCACCTTTTTAAGAGAGATTTCTAACATTGCATCAATACAAGGGACTTTATGCTAAGTTGGTTGACGAATTGTCAGGCAAAGATCACACCACCGCAAGGAAGACGGGACTCTTGGGTCATACTATTTGGTCCCTACCATGTGAAGTGGAGGAGGTGTTGAAGGTCACAGAACATCTCATGACTTTGCTATTATATTAAAGCTGATAAAAAAGAAAAGGAAAGCCAGCTCCTCTTAACTATTGCTTTAGAGAAAGGGGAAAAAGAAAGACAAGGACTTGTGAGAGCACCAAGACCTTGAAAAAGAGCTGTCAAGTTGGTTTTGCTAAAAGATTTTTAGGGTTTAGGTCTAAATTTATTCTCTAAAAATTATAAATAATTCATAAACATAACATAGGATCTTATATTTTATTTAAAATTTTAAAAAAATAACAAAATAATATCATGTTATTTTATTTTGTAATAATATGATACTAGCAAAACAATATCATATTACTCATGTAATTGTTACGTAATACAACACTTAAGGTCTGTTTGGTTGAACTTTTGGAGAGTAAATAAGTATTTTTTTTCCACCGTAAAAGCATTTTTTAAGAAAAATGAGTGTTTGACTGTAAAATGAAAAATCATTTTTTTAGTAATATAGCTTTTTTGGCAGTTAAAATACAACTTTTTAAGAAGTTCAAATTTGGAGCTTCTAAAAAAAAACTTTTTCAGGTAAAATTTTCAAATTAATTAATCAGTCTATTTTTTAGTCCCTTTCGTCCTTATGTTTTACACATAATTCCCACAATACCCACAAATACATCTTCACGTTTATTTTGAGATTTATATAATATTATTTGACTTTTTTATATATTCTAATATTTATTTTTGATATTAGTTTTACTTATATTATAATCCATATAAAATATTTGGTTAAATATATTTTCATTTATGTTTCATATAGTTTAAAATTATATAATGATTAATATATTGTGCTTTGCGTATTGTTTAATATATTTTAAATAATATTTATATGCATAAAATTTTTTTATTACAAAATAAAATATAGTTAAAATTAAAAGTGCTTTTTATTTTTATGTTGCCGAACAAGCTATTGTATGAAGCTTTTTTAAAAAAAACTCTTTTTTAAATGACAGTCAGACAGTCAACTAGTTTCTTAGAAAAACTCTTCTCAGAAAAGTTCTACTGATAAAAGCTCTACTGATATAAGCTAATCCAAACAGATACTTATCTTGATTCTGCTACATAATATAAGCAATACATTTTCATTATATTTTTAATGGATAACAAGAACTGAAAACATATTTTTAAGACAAATAAAATTTTTAAATTACAAAAAAATTGATATAATTAACTTAAAAAACTATTTTTATTAAAATTCAGGTTCGTATAAAATTTTTAAATATGAAATAATCACATTAAAAATATTTACGATTTATTATGTTTTGCCATTTCTAGAACAGTGGATTAATTGCTATTCTAATTAAACGAGGGATTAGGCTATGCTTTTCTTTTCAATAAAAGAAAACCAAGTGTGTAAGACTCGGTTATAATTAGACTAAAGTTATTATTTATTTAACTTGATGGCTAAGAAGACAAAGCGTGTACATCACAGGGTACCTCTTCGTGACACAATTAGTCCACTAAAATGTATCCTAATCCTCTTGTCAAAGGGTTTAATCTTATATTTGAGTAATCTTGAAGGATATATATATAATAATTTAATTAACTTAAGAATGATATAGTTGACTTTGACAAGGGAATTAAGGAAGTCTATGTATTATATTGATAGTGGTGGACAGCCATTTATTGAAGTTGATAAATTAATTAAATTAGTATAATTTTTTCATAAATTTATAATTAGAACTAAAACTAAGTTGAACAAGAAATTAAAAAAACATGATATATGCTTTAATGGTTATTCGAAAACAACTTTTCTACTAGTAAGAAGTAAGGTTGTGTATTACTGGACCTCCTCAGACTCCACGTGTTAGTAGGATTTTTACTTAATGTTTTTGTTATTATTGTTGCAGTAAACATTAATTATGATTATGAAACAATCTTTTACTGTTCAAATAGTGATTAGTCACAATTGGGTTATCTTCTTTCTCCACCTACTACCCAATGCATATAATGCATCATTTATCACCAATCTACCTTCGTTCACAAGTCACTCAACGGCCAGATTGTTCAAATGTCACTACATGACTGAATTCATGGTGAGTTGCTCACCATCACTTGTGGCTTGTGCTTCAATGAAAAAGGGTTTGTGTTATTTAACCAAGTTTGTACTCAAATGGACCCCAATTGACCTAGTTGTTGATTAACCGACTAAAGCAAGATTACGACTTATTAAACAACCATCGTCTTCCAACGTGTAGAGTTCACATTTTGATATATGGATTCAACTTGAAATTGAAAGCAGCAATCCAATGAAAATTCGTTGATACATAAGAGTATACTCGCAACTAATAGAGAAACTGTAACATCACATATGAAAGATTCGAATTGATGACTCGATTGAGATTAAATTTTGGGTATGCACACATGCAAATTGGATATGGCATGGCTCATCTCACGCATGCGTGGTGGAGCCTGCCCCTAAGTGAAAGGAAAGGGACTATTAATACAACAACCAAGTACTTGATTTCAGGGCCCTTTCGCATTTTAGCTAAATAGTGCAAGCAAGTGTACCGTTAGTATCAATCACTTTCAATTTTATGGGAAGATGGTGTAAGAGACATGTGAGATCATAGCATAGTGTCTACTTTCTCCTCATATTCAGTATCAGACATTGCATATTATAAGGTATAAACTTTTTTTTTTATTTATCTAAAGGATTATAGCTAACTAATAATGGCTATTATACTCTAAACCTTTACTCAAATTGACTTTGGGATAAATAAAATATGGGTATTTTCATGAATATAATTAGGTTAAGGGAAATGACTTTTTCCCTTTATTTGTACAATATTTAAATATTACAAAATGAGATACAAAAATAATGTTAAGAAAGCTAAATTTGAATAATCATATATTTTATGAATAAGAATAATGAAATGAGAGAAACATGAATTATTATTTAAAAATTACTTAATTTTAAATTACTGATTTATTTAATAATTTATTAAGAATATGTTATTTATAGTTTTTTTATATACATCCGTTACTCTAATCCTTGAATAACACATCAAATCCTTTGTTCCAGTTACTTTGGTTCATTCATGTTCCATTAAATATTATTCGTATATTTATGTAAAATTGACATAAATGTGTTGATAAGATTTAAAAGAACATAATAGGAATGCTATAACTACAACAAGAGATATGATCCCTAAATAACACATTAAATTTTATGTTTTAACCTTATTCTATTAAATCTTATCCACACGTTTACATGCCTATTTGATCCCCTTGAATAAATGACTGACATTTCTTTGTTCCGTCTGCCTCACCACACTCTCACGTGCCAAATCTCCATGCATTTTCCCATTCTCTCATGGTGGTGAGGAATCACTCTCTCTCTCTCTCTCTATATATATATATAGATATATATATTATTATAATAGTTAGAATCTACTTGAATATGAATATTAAACACTTTCTTTTTTCTTGAATTGATTGTGTCTACTTAGCAATAATAGACAGTATACTGCCCCACAATTCCCTTAATAATGTCTTTATAATAAATGTGAAAAAGAAAACTTTTGATATTTTATTTTATTGAGCTGTTTGACTCAATAGTATGTATTGTGATAGTGTAACACAATAATTAATATTTGTTAAATATTTGTTAAGTTTATCCAATGTCGTCAAAACTGAATCGAAGGTTAAACTGGTAAGGCAAACAGTTTAAGGTTTAAAAGATTCAACGAGTATTAGACTGTCATAAAACGAGTTAAAGATTAAATAAAATTAAAGAATTAAAAAATTAGTGGAAGAAAAGTATCCCTACCCATAAAATTTTAAAGTTTAATTACAAAAGACTGTCAAACTGTTTATTTTGGTTTATAAAAATTGATTTGTTTACAAAAACTATAGATTAATCAATAAATTGATCAGTTTTTAACAACAAATATTATTAAATTAAATTGAACCGTAAAGTTAAAAACTAAACCGAAAAGTAAGCAAATTCAAGATTTAATACTTTAATAATTCTGATATTTATTATAATTAATATTATTTAAAATATTTTTTATATTATAAATAATTTATTAAAAACTACTAGGATAATAATTATATAGTCGGCTTATTAGTGTAATTTGGTGGTTGCATCGTCCAGCAATCCTCTCTTTCGCCAGCCTTACCTACCAAAAAAAGCCACACTCCAATGAGTAAAAAAACCCCACAAACCAGGCGTAAGTGGGGCCCGCCTTAAAACATAAGTGGGACCCACTTTACTGGAATTAGGCCCAGTGCATGGAAGTTTTATTACTGTTAACTACTTTGACCAGACAAGCTTCAAGAATTACTATGAATGCTCCAGACAGCTAAAAGCTACACAAAGAACGCAGAAACAACAATATATATAACAAAGAGAGCTTTTGGAAAAGGCAAGAACCCTCAAAACCATCCCTTTTAGATTCCTCTTCATCTCCTTCTCCTTCTCCTTCTTCTTCTTCAACTTTTTATCTCTGCATTCACATTCTCTCTAAGTTTTGCTGTTGGAGAAGGAAAAAACTCTCTGCATGTCCTCACATTTGTCAACCTGTAAGTGTTTGTTGATCAGATTTGCAACTTTTAAGTTGCATGTCCGTCATTTCTCTATCTGGGTTTTCATGGTTTCCTTAATAAATGTTTGTTCTTTGGTGTTCTTTTTAGTTAGCTTTTGAATGAGTTCTTCTTGGCTTGTGCTTCTAAGTTTTAGATTCTTCCTGCTTTCTGGTAGAGGTTGTCTGTGTAACAGCTATTCAAGATCTCAGATCCTTCAAGATCTTTCCATATCACAGATCTTCCAAAATTTGTTGTAGCTGTCAACACATTCAAATGTATTCGAATTAGTCTTAGTTGTTACAAGATTTGGGGTAAAGATTTTAGGAATTACTTTTTCCTTGTAAAGCTATATAAACCAACAATGTATACATAATCAACTGTACCTTTTTACTGAATCCAAAACTCTATTAGTCTGTAGGTTGAGTATGGTTTACTGAGAGAAGAAATTTGTACAAGGAATCAAAACTTCATATCTGTATTTAAAAGTGAAAATCATAACTTTGTTAACTTTTATTTAATTTATTATATAAAAAGAGAATCAGGTCATGCTTAGTTCTGTATTAATAAGGAGACAAGTTTCGAAAAAATGGGGTTAGAATCTAAAAATGTCTGGTCTTTTTCCTCATCCGCTTTTCTTGGCGTGCTTGTGTCTGTAAAAATTAAGCTAATGTATATTCGGTTGCATAAGTTAATAATGGGGTTTCTACTGTTGGTTGAGTTGTTTGTTGCTCATTAATTGAAGTTGGTTAGTGGGACTTCTTACTTGTGGACATGAACAAACTGAGTTTCCAATTTTGTTGGTACCCGTCATCAACCATCAACAAGACAAGGGCAGTTGGTCAACATATGATGTCTTTCTTGTTGTTGCTTTTATCTTTGATCTCATTTTCTTGCTATTATTGATCTCATTGAACTCTGTCCCTCTCCTTTCTCCTCCATAATTGGATGAAAGCTGACCAGGGATAGATCGGTAGTTTTGATGGTAGCAACTGTCAGGACATGAAACTTAGTGTAGATGTCTTTTGTATATGTTGGTTTTGTTTTCACATTTGTTAATGAGGTCTAATACAGAGATTCTGACATGACCAGAGAATCTAACCTTTGATTCAATGACGAAGATCATTCCTGAAATTGAACAAAGCATGGAAAAAGTGATTCTTCCAGTTTCTGTGGATGTGAGCTTTGCTTCTAATCACTTTCCAAAGTATAAGCTAGGACCTGATAATCAGATCTTGGAAGAACCAAAAGAAGACAACACGGGTCCATCCCTGAAAGAGGTTGTTGATCAGGAAACCATGCAGCTGTCGGATCAGCACAAGCGTCTCTCAGTTCGTGACCTCGCCAGCAAATTTGACAAGAACCTGGCTGCTGCTGCTAAGTTAACTGAGGAGGTTCTCAAACTTTGACATTTTCTTCCAGGGGTTTAGTAAAATTTTACTTTTTCACTGAACATGAAGTGGCAAATGCAAATAGGCATCTTTATTCCAACATTCAACTTTTCTTTTTCTTTCTCAAAATCAAAGTTACACAGCTCTTCTATTGTTTTCTTAATGTTTTAAAAAATCTAAGAAATGAATCACTAATGAGGGCAGATGGTTAAATGAGTTATATTGAGCTATTCCCATTTCTTGATTTCAGGCAAAGCTTAGAGACACTGCTTCTTTGGAAGGACATGTTCTTCTAAAGAAGCTTAGGGATGCATTGGAATCTTTAAGAGGCCGTATGACAGGGAGAAACAAGGAAGACGTCGAGAAGGCCATTTCTATGGTCAGTTTGTTTCCTAATTCAATCTTTGTGTGTGTGTGAACAGATATTCTATTTCTTTTCCTAGTTGAATTTAGTTTACCATTCCTATCACAAATAGTTACGCATGCCATTAGCTCTCATCACTTTTTTCTTCCATTCAGGTTGAGGCATTAGCTGTTAAATTGACTCAAAAAGAAGGAGAACTAATCCAGGAAAAGTTTGAAGTAAAAAAGCTGACAGGCTTTCTTAAACAGGTTCGTTAGTGGCATTTCTTTCAGTTTGTGTATGGATTACTTGACTTGAATTCTTCAGTTACATACAACCATAGAAAAATTGCGTGAGCAGCTCCTTTCGTAATCATAACAGTTCAGTTAAGACACTCTGATTTGTGCCCATGAAGCTTTCTAGTTTTGGCTATTCTTCCTATTATGCCTTTGTAAATACCGAGAATTTCATGTTAACTCGCAGGCTTCAGAAGATGCTAAGAAGTTAGTCAATCAGGAAAAGTCTTTTGCTTGTGCTGAAATCGAAAGTGCTAGGGCAGTTGTGCAGAGGTTTGGTGAGGCCCTAGAAGAGGAAGAAAGGAATGCTCAAATTTCTAAAGATCAGGACCCTGTGAGTTCTGCAATTAAGTGCTTTGTTATATTTTCTCATCTTGGTGGCAGTGTTTTGTCATGTGATGATATCACCATTTCATCAATTGAAGTCTTTCCAGAGGTCTCTGACATAGTTTAGTACAGGAGATTCTTGTCAAAACTATGGTGTTATCGGCTGATGCGAATCATTTTATTCTAGGATGTTGAAAAACTAATTGAGGAGGTTCAAGAGGCTAGAAGAATTAAACTGTTGCATCAGCCAAGCAAGGTACCTGAGTGTTATCCCCTTGGAACTTTTATTTCTAATAGGTCAGTTATTTATCTAATTGTTCTTCCATGTACATGCAGGTCATGGACATGGAACATGAGCTTCGTGCCCTAAGAGCTCAAATCCGAGACAAATCTATTTTTTCAGTCAAACTCCAGAGAGAGGTTTGTCGAAATTTTTGCATGCACTTATGTTCTATTACTTTTGGTGGCTTTATAACAGTTCTTTTGTGTACAAGTTGATCAAGGTGCTGACTTTGTCGAACTTTTTCTACAATGATCTTTCATACTTAAGAACATATAGCTCATACCATGTCATTATTTTGCTTATGTTCTTTTTTATGCTGATTGATCTTATTTAGTTGCATAGTACTTGGTGGTTTTCAATTGGTGAACCAAATTTTAGTTAAGGTATACAACAATGAAAGGTTTTAGATGAGAACAAAGTTGTATCTTTGACTTTAGTAATTCATAACAAGCCCAGTGTTCTCAAGAAGTATTGTAGGTTGTCCGTGTATAGATACTTCGATATCCAGAACCTGACTGACACGAGTTTATAGTTTATACCTCCTGAAGCTTGGCCTTTGGACAATCCTACCTAAAGTTGCCACTATTAATTCCATAAATGAATAGAATTTCTTCATTTTGAGGTCTCTCTTTGCATTTCTTTTTCATCTTTGCTTGTTTTTATTGCAAATCTCATTATTGTATTGGTTAGTATGTCATGAATGGTGCCTGTTTCTTTATGATTGTTGGCCATTTCATAACTGATGTTCTTATGCAATCTAGGTGGCAATAAGCAAGAGAGCTGAGGAGAATAAATCCTCTTTATATGTCCTAGATGGTTCTGAAACTCTAGGTTCAATCTTACAACTACGACCTCGCTCGAATAATGCAATATCTCTTTCAAAATGCTCAATTCAGTGGCATCGTTTGTCAGCTGATGGCAGTCAAAAAGAAGTTATTTCAGGTAATCACTCGATGGTTTCTTTTTAAGATGTATTAACTATTGATGCTTTTATGGGATTAATCTTTCCCGACATTTCTGTGTTATTGAAAACTTGCTGATACCTTGAAGGTTGTCAAAATCAGTAATGTGCTGCATGCTTTTGGAATCTGAATAGAGAAAGATAAATGTCCTAGAGAGCTTTAGAGCTTCTTACCTACGAGATGAAATATTATGATTAAAAGATAAAGCATTGAACTACTCCTGTGACTACAGCTAATTCTGATAAGATGTTCCTGATTTACTGAATATATATCATTCTCTGCTTATTTTGCATTTGTTCGCAACTGAAACTTCATTGAATCAGATAAAAAAATGCTTATTTTGCATGCATAATCGGGATCATCTTTGGTTAATAGGTGCTAACAAATCAATGTATGCTCCTGAGCCCTTTGATGTTGGGAGATTCTTGCAAGTGGATGCTGTCTCCAATGGCCAAAAGTTCACAGTGACTACCGGTGGTGCCATTCATTCTGGTTCGTATTCAATACTAAAACTGATTCCTGGCAAGACCGAAATGAACATGTGATTGATTCACTTATTATTGCCTGTACTTTGGACAAGAATGAATGATTTGGGCTCCCCAAAGAAACAAAACAGTTTGTGGTGGTTGTTTTTACTACTAGGATTGATTTTCAAAGAAATACTGCTAAAATCTTTCCAACAGCTGCAGGATTGGGAAGCTATGTAGAGACACTTCTACGAAAATCAAGCTCAGAGTTCAACGTGCGTAAACACTTTCTTTCATATTTTCCTTAATGCTCATATAATGCATCTGAGCTATCTGTCTTAGCCATTTTCCTATAAATTTGGATTCAGGAAACGTCTGACATTGTATAATATAGTATAAAATCAATGTGACTTCGGTTTTTCTCGACTGTTCATCATTTCAGCTTGAGGTACAGCAAGTTATTTGACAATTTGATGGATTTTAATGTAGGTTGTCATTTCCCAAATGAATGGACAAGACCATCCATCACATTCTGTTCATGTATTCAATGTGGGTAAAATGAGGATAAAGCTTTGTAGGGGTTGGATTACAAAGGCCAGAGAAATCTATTCCACATCAATGCAGGTACTTATTTCGTGTGTAGATCAATCAAAAGAGTTTTCTGGATATTATTTACGAGTTATTACTATGAAATCTTTGAGCCTGACCGGTTTTTGACCTGGTAAAACTTTCTTGGCTTTCTACCTAATCTTCTTAACTGAAATGATACTGCACGCAAGCTTGGTGGACATTGAATTTTGCATAGTTTCAAGTTGCATTTGCAACTCTCACATTGAAAATTTTCATTCTTCTAGCTATGTGGAGTTAGATCCGATGGTACCGCTGCAGCGAAGCAATTGTTTTGGCAACCAAGGAAGGGCCTTTCTTATGTATTAACATTCGACTCAGATCGAGAAAGGAATGCAGCAGCAATGCTTGCAAGGAAATATGCTTTTGATTGCAATGTCAGTATACTAATTCCCATACCTTAACATGCTTGTGTTTCTTTCAAGTGTTTCCTTATCCTTAGGAGTTAGGATCTCTTCCATGCTTCCCTTCTTAAACTAATTTAGGATTCAGCATGAGCAAAGCAATTATAGTGATTTCTCTCAGAACTTGTAACAACCTTATAAACAGTTCAAGGGTTGTCTTCTGTTAATAGTCTTGTATTATCTTCTTCTCTGCTTTCTCTTTTCTTCTTTAATGTCGAGTGATGTATTCACCCGTACATCGACAGGTCATACTTGCCGGACCGGAAGATCAAGTGTAGAGAAAAAAACAAAACTAACCAAGTGTGTTTAACAGATGCTGAGTAATCTATCAGTAATGGTGTGCATTTGTTTGTGGCGTGGCAGAAGAAGAGAAGAATTGAACTTTGAGCTTCTTCTCCTAATCTGGTTGAAGTTTAGGCACTGTTTTTATAATTTGCCTGTGAAGTTTCATCAACACCATTCAGTGTATTTGATCTTTTCTTGCTTGATTCATATGTATTGACCTTTTTGTACTAATCAGTTTTGTTGTAGTTTTCAGGCATGGTTTTTGTTTGCCTACTACTAAGTCTGTTGTAAAAAAGTTGATCATTGCTTTATTAATTGTTTTTTCTTATGCCTTTTGATTCTTCCTGGTTCGAGTCCGAGTCCGAGTCCGATCAACTTAAAAAATTATAATATTTCTAAAATCATACCATTTGAATCTTAAACTATCCGAGTTTCATCAAGTAAGATTAATGTATTTTTTTATATATAAAATAGGGTGACTTATCATAAACATACCTTAATTTCTAAATTTAAGATATTTACGGTATGAAGCCCTAAATCTTCTATTATATTCAATTATATTTTGCTTGAATTTTTTTAATATTCAAAAGTAAAATTGTTAAGAAAAAAATCAAATTATTGAATAAATATTACGATTTAATTAAAATTTCAAAGTTAGCATTTATACTAAAAATAAACCAAATTTTAAGATAATGTTTTATGTGATGCTTTACCTTTGGTATCAAAAGTGTCAAAAGAAAGGCGCAATAACGGCTATGAAAAACGTGGACCAGTCAACACCGTTGGATTTATAACGATCCAAGGGCCAGAAATCAAAAGAAACTCGACGTTGCAAATGTGAACGAGAAAGGTTCCCTCAGCTTCAAATATGGAAGTCATTCGCCGTTTATCATTTCCTTTTGTATCTCTTCACCTCTCTGTCTTTTCGACGGTCCAAGAGAAGTTTCCGAGAGAAAGGGAAAAGGAGAATCTGAGATTTGGTTATTGACGTTTGGTGTTTTGTAGAGATTCGAGTTGGGAGTTCATTTCAGTGATTAGGGGGACAAAAAAATGGCTTCCAGACCTGTTGTTCCACAACAAGCCTGAGGTAACCTTAACCTGTCTTGTCTCCCTATCTCTGAGTTGGGTTGTGGGGTTTTCTTTTGATCTTTTCTGGGTTTTGGTTCCTTTGTGTTTAAAGGGTTTTCTTTTCTTTATTGGCATTTCATTCCTTGGACGAGTATATTGGTATTTGGTGTAGAATGGATTATTTCTTTTGTTTAACAAATGATTGTCAAAGGTCTTTTCTTTTTTCTTCCTTGGATCTCTTTTTTCGTTTTGCTTTTGATAGCTTTTCTTTCCATATTGTTTGTTTTGGGTGGAAAATCTATGATGGGCAAGAAAAAGTAGTTGTCTTTTCTTATCATTAAGTTCTTGGTTCTATAGGTGTTTAAGGGATAATATGTACCGAATGTGTTTGATAATTCGTTTCTTTCAGGAGATGCAGTTGTAGGAGTTAATAATAAATAACCGAAGAAAAATGTGGGGCTGTGGAGGGAAGAAGTGAAAAAATAATTAAAACGAAATTATTGATTAATGTCGTGATTAATCAATACAATTAGACTAATCCTACGATTGCAACATGCCAGATTCAAAAATTGGATAAACAAATACTGAAAATTGAGGAACAATTGAGTCCATTGTTGTTTTATGTAAAGTAAAATAATAGAGATGTAAATGATTAACTAGTGCTAGTCCAATCTTTGATAAAAACACATACAGTTCTCAATGAGACGACTGTATTTAAGGTTGGCTAGTAATAGAATCTCCTGTGCAGTACAAGCCCATGAATACAAGTTCAATAACACGTATTAGGGAAGTATGAAGTCCAATTATAAAAGTAATCATCATTTTGGGCTAAATACAACAAATGCTCTAATTAGAACCCCATCATAATAAGCATATGAATACAAGTTCAATGACACGTACGAGGAAGTACGAAGCCCAATTATAAAAGTAATCAGTATTTTGGGGTAAATACAACAAATGCTCTGGGCTAAATACAATGCTGAGGCTGCCGTTGTAGCAGAGAACGACAAGGTTGATGATTCACTCACTTTCCATGGCTTCTCTAGTTCTTCTGGACCTCCATGAATCGAACAATCCGATTAGTTTGTGTCTGTTTGTACCTGAGTTTGGATTTTGTTCGTTGGTTGAAATGCAGAAACAAGTTTGTGCCAATGTCGATGTAGCTGAAGTGGGTAAAAAGCCCTAGTTGCAAAGGCAAACAAGAACAAGAAAGTCACCGTCAAGCCAAAGCCTGAAGAAGTAATCGAGATAAGCCCTGATTCTGTTAAGCAAGAAAGGCATGAGAAGAAGAAAAAGGAAGGAGAAGCATCGACAAGAAGGAAAGCACAGACTCTTTCTTCAGTCCTTACTGCTAGAAGCAAGGTGAAGTTTCAAAGCTATTACTGCTTGCTTCAAATGGCTTATAATTTATCAAATTTTCACCTTAATCTTATGTTAATTTAGGCCGTCTGTGGTCTGGGAAACAAACCAAAGAAGGAGATCATCGACATTGATGCAGCAGACGCCAAGAATGATCTTGCTGGAGTAGAATACGTAGAGGACATTTACAAGTTCTATAAGCTTGTTGAAGTAAGTTTTCTTTCCTGTTATGCTAAGCCTGTTAAGAGTATTTTGCTGTGCCTTGACACTCTCAAATTTGGGATGCAGAATGAGAGTAGACCTCGAGATTATATGAGCTCTCAACCTGGGATCAACGAGAAGATGAGAGCAATTCTGGTGGATTGGTTGATAGATGGTACACCAAAAGTTTGAGCTATCACAAGAAACTCTTTATCTCTCAGTCAATATAATCGATAGATTCCTTTTCACAGACTACTGTTCCAAGAAGGGAACTTCAGTTGCTAGGCATGAGTGCCACACTAATAGCCTCCAAATATGAAGAAATCTGGGCACCTGAGGTAGATAATCATATTGTAAAAGCCTTCTGAAACAATGTTTCCCACATTTATCTAATCCAAATCAATGCAGGTTAATGATCTAGTGTGTATTTCAGATAGAGCTTATTCTTATGAGCAGATACATACTACGGAGAAAACTATACTGGGAAAGCCGGAATGGACACTTACAGTGCCTACACATTTGTTCCTTGCTCGTTTCATAAAGGCTTCGATTCCTGATGTCAGAGTGAGTGTGATCATATTATGAATAGTTGCTAGTTTCTTGATTATTCCAACAGTAACTTAAGGATGGCTTTTTGATTTGTGTAGTTTGAGAATACGGTGTACTTTCTTCTGAGTTGGGTGTGATGCATTACGAAACTATAATGTTCTGCCCTTCAATGGTGGCTGCCTCAGCAGTTTATGTAGCTAGATGCATTCTGAGCAAGACACCTCTCTGGACAGATACGCTTGAGCATCGCACTGGCTATTCAGAGTCACAGCTGAAGTGAGCTTTCTTCGTCTTCTTCTTTGTCTCCTCCTAATTCCTAGGAAATTGTTTTGACTCATGTTTTGGTTGCAGAGACTGTGCTGGACTTTTGGCTTTCTACCATTCAAAAGCTGCAGAAAATAAGCTTCAGACTGTGTTGAAGAGAAACTCGAGTCCTCTAATAGGAATGTCTCCTTTCTGGTGTTGTTAACTAACATTCAATGAAGTGTGGATTAAATTGAAATCTCTTCAAGTGTATATGGGCAGTTCCTATGGCCTTTTGGCCACCATTAGAGAGAGCTCACATAGCTCCATTTTCACAGCCATAAACTTCAAACTTTCTTTTCTTGAGCTCAGAGTTTGTTTTAACCAGCGGAATGTCTCCTTTCTGGTGTTATTAACATTCAATGAAGGGTGGATTAAATTGAAATCTCTTCAAGTGTGTAGTGTGTATATGGGCAGTTCCTATGGTCTTTTGGCCACCATTAGAGAGCACCTGGCTCCATTTTCACAGCCATAAACATCATTTGTGTATTCTATATCTAGACTCGAATTGTTTTAATTACATGCACTGAGCCTAACTTTAAAGGTATCACAGGCCTGCTTTTCTTTTGGATTCAGAGCGACCCAATGGGCCATTGCAATCAGCCTCTAATTTAATTAACCCTTATATTTGTCCCGTTTAGAAACGTACTATTAGATCTCACTAATTTGTTATATTTGTCTCTTTTGTTAACAATTTAGATTTTGATACCCCTTCCTGATTCATTCACAGATGCTATTTTTTTTCCTTTTGCAAGTAAACAACTTTTTTTCTCCCTACCAAAACTTTTTTTCTCCCTACCAACATTGTAAACATGATGATTCAAAGTTCTATTCTTCAAATAAGTGATTTGAGTCACATTTGAAGTTTAGCCTACATTTCGTTGGGCTTACATTAGTAGTTTTGTTAGTAGAGTTTTTTCTGTAGATCTTTTCTAAAAAGAACTTTTCTAAGAGGTCAGTTGACTGTTTGATTGTCATTTAAAAAAGAACTTTTTTGAAAGAACTTTATACAGTAAACTGTTTGAAAACATAAAAATAAAAAGCACTTTTAATTTTAACTATATTTTATTTTGTAATAAAAATTATTTATGCATATAAATATTATTTAAAGTATATTAAATAATATGCAAAGCACAATATAGTAATTATTATATAATTTGAAGCCATATGAAATATAAATGAAAATTTATCTAACAAAATCTTTTATATGGATTATAACATAAGTAAAACTAATATAAAAAACAAATATTAAAACATATAAAAAGTCAAATAATATTATATAAATCCCAATATAAATATTCAAGTTGAGTAAATAGTTAAATACGTAATAAATTATGCATTTTATTGTAATAGAGAATATGAGTTTGCAAGATAAACGTGAGAATTAAGTGTAAAATATAAGAGCAAATGGGACTAAAAATAGGCTCATTAATTAATCTGAAAAATTTATCTGAAAAAGCCATTTGAGAGGCTTTTTTAAGAAGCTCCAAATTTGAGCTTCTTAAAAAGTTATATTTTGGCTGCCAAAAAAGTCATATCTATTAAAGAAGTGCTTTTTTATTTTACAGTTAAACACTCATTTTTCTTAAAAAATGCTTTTGTGGTGAAAAAAAGTACTTATTGACCTCTCAAAAGCTCATCCAAACAGGCATTTAATCAAAGTTCAATCAAATTCGATTTACATAATCTACTTTAATTTTTCAAAATATCTTCGATTTGATTTCAAATTTCTCATAATTTTTTATAAATAAAATTTTCATAATTACAAATTAAAATTTATATCAAAATCTCCAAGAGGTAGATATAAAGTCTAATCAACTTAAATCTAGTCTATTAATTTCGAATTAAATTGAACCAAATTTATCAAACCTATAGGCTTGTTCTAATCTATGTTTAAAATAAATGTGGATTAAATCAATATCTAAGATTGAGCTATTTCTAACCTTAACATTTAGATTTCACAAATATCACTTAATTAACATGCTATAATCTCCCTTTTTTATAATAAGGAATTCGATTCTATTATATATCGAATATTCATTAAATAAAATTTTGAAGCCATATAATAACTCATTAATCTTGTAATTTACATAAGTCAACAATTTAATATAATGATTAAAATTTTGATTTAACTGCAAAAATCATGAATTAGCCAACTTTCTAGTTCGGTTCTTCTTAATAATTTTTGTTATTAAAAATTGATTGATTTATTAATTAACTGTAAATTTTTATAAACTAAAACAATTAAATTTTATTTATTAAACTTCATCTTTTTTTATGGGTAAATATAATCTCATTCTTTAATTATATTTAAAAAAATTTAATTTTGTTTAATATTCACTCAATTTTATAATATTTTTAAATCTTAAATCTCTTATTTTATCGGTTTAATTTTTAATTCAATTTATAAAACATTGAAATAATATTACTAAATTCAAGTATTTCTGCCCCTTGCACTTGCACTGGCACGATTAAGATATGAAGATTTATTAGGGAGCCCTCTACCACCAATTAAACCATTATTAGCTTTTAACTAATTCATTCCCATTCATACGAATGGTCCTATTAAACACTCTTTTCTCTCTAATTTCGAAAGTGACAGAAGACTAACCTTTTCATAATTATTTAGCATTTTTTACATTTATTATCACCAACTTTTCTCTCCACGTAAGTGTAATTTATGGGTTAGATAGGAGGCAAGATAATTATGTTATTGGCCATAATTTTGTAAGAGCATTATGACCTTTTGAGAAGACAAATCTAGAACATAAGTTGTGAAAATGTTACCTCACATAAGCATCATTGAAATTCTTGTTGCCTCACATGGTTTATATATTTTCGAAATTGACTAATTTTCAGTACCAAAAATAATTATTAAAAAATTAAATATGTTTAGTTGGTTGAAAATCTTAAATTAATTAATTTTTTGATTCGGTTTATTTTAATAACCCTTGTTATTAAAGATATATTGATTTATTAATTAATAAGTCAATTTTCTTAAATTAACTAGTTTTTAATTAAAATTTAACTTTTTAAAAGAGAAGCTATTTATAAGAAGAAGAAAAACTATGAAAAGAAATTAAAGAAACTGGAATTAACCAGAGACAGCTTGGCTTAATCATGGTTAAAGTTGACAAGGTTACACTTAATTAAGTAAGCTGAACCCTACAAATAAGATTATTATGACTAATAATGATTATGAATCAATGGAAAATCTGTTTTTTTTTTCTTTCTTTCTTAACATGATCCAAACTGACCTCACGCTTATCTCTATTCGCCAACGCATTGCATTTAATTTTTTTTCCTATAAAAATTGAAGACAAGCAGTACAGATCAGCAGCAAATGTGTAGCAGTTGTTACATGGTGAAGTCTAATCAATGTTCATGATGATGGATAGCAGTTAAGACCATTAAAGACCTTGTTCTTGCCTGTGTTCCCATCAAAACACATCTCCTTACCCAGCAAACATCCATGGTGGTTCGTACCCTATTGAGTAAATTGGTGGCATAATTCATTTACAGCAAATAAATTTTCAGTGCATATATAACATAAGAATATGAAGGAGTTCGGTGCAATAAATCCCGCAGAAAAATAGTAAATGAAATGAACAAACCAAAGTAGCTTTTCATCAATGTTTTGGTACTCAGGAACAGAATACGTGACTGACTGTTCTTCAAAACTTGAGTGACAATATTGCAACACGCTCGTTTGATGGTGCTAGGTCCCATATAACACTTTCTTTTTCCCCTTAATCTAGACAATGTTAAGCATTGTTTAGGTAGTTCGGATTAGCGTAATCGAATTACATGATCCGATTATTCGCATTAAACAAACTAATTATGAATATGATCCATGTCAACAGTTTCAATACATAAGGCAGAAGTTTGAGGTATGTAATAAACAATTTCAAACCTATGTATCATTGTTTAGCTCGATCAGATTAACGTTATCGAATTAAGTGATTGAATTATGCTTATCAAACAAACTAATTATCAATATAATCCACGTTAAGTGTTTGAATACATAAGGCAGAAGTTTGAGCTATGCAATAAAGATGATTACTTTGGTCATCTTTCCTTAATCTAATCAATGTCAAACCTATATATCATTGTTTAACTCGATCGAACTAACTAATTATCGGACATGAGCAGGCATAATCCATGGTAATTGTCCCAACACATATGGCAGATTCTTCTTCTTCTTCTTTTTTTCTTTTTTAGTTTTCAATAAGAAGTTTGATTATGGCAATGTGTTTTTGAGCACAGAATGAGAAGTTTGATGGTAGCAGTAATGTTCCAATAATGATAGGACCAGGGACTTTGACCAAAAGCTAGAGTAGAAAGGGAGGAGAGAAAAGAAAGAAAAGGTAAAACTGCATGATAAAAAAGGAAGAGGCTCTCTTAGTTGCTTGCAATAGCAATAAATTTTCTTTGCCTTAATCATGCTGCGCATGTACTCATTTCATAACCTCACTGTCCCAATCTCCAGAGGATTTGGTTTTTCTTGTTTCTTGCCATCCAAAAGGCCGTTCCACTCAATTATATGTATACATAGGTATCTTTTTACCCTAATTCACACACCTAGATGTTTCATTCATATATTGTGTCTTGGGGAAGACTCTTCATCTTTTATAACTTTATACATGCATATAACTCATAGACCAAGACCAAGACTATGAAAAGGGAAAGCTTTAGTCTCTTTCTAATCATTTTTAGGAATGATTTTTTGTTTTTAAATGTTATTTTTGGATGTGAAAGCAAATAATAATAAGAGAATTTATTAAAAGAAATTGGGACTATTTCATACTATATTGATATATGAGTTCAAGAAAAAATATTTGTATTTTTAATTTATTAATTTTCAATAATTAATAGAATATCTTTCTCTTGTGTCTTTCTTTATTTATAATTTGATATTATGGTGTTCTGAAATTAGAAAAAGCACATTAATTCATCCCAAACATGTACCTCCTTTACTCTAAGGTTAGTTAATTACATGCTTTCTTAAGAATTTGTAGTTAGTCAATTAGTTATATAGCATATAAACCAAGACTAAGAAAAGGGAAAGCTTTAATCTCTTAATGTTAATTTTTGGATATGAAAGCTTCATTAATGAATGAAAAGATTAATAATAATATTAAATAAAAAATTAAGACTATTCCATACTATATGATATATGAATTCAAGAAATTTTTTAAAAAATATTAAAATTTCTCTATAGATTATCTTTTTCTTCATTAATAATTCGATATTATGAAGTCCTAAAAATAAAAATATACATTAATTTATTTTGATTTTGTAGTTCCTTTATCCTAAGAATAATTAGATGCTTTCTTAAGAATTTGTGATTAGTAAATAATTGAAGGCCATGGTATCAAAAGTCATACAAATTGAGCTACCCAACTACTTCTTGGAGAAAAATTAAGAGTATCAATGAAAGGAGTGGATACTTTGCAGGACATGTTATGAAGATTTATGGGTCACTCCCTTTCTGTTCTATTTGTGTGTGCACAAAAAAGAAATCCAAGTGTCCATGACTTTCATGCATACACCTTTCTTTCTTCTCCAAAAAAAAAAAAAAGAATATAAAGCAACTATGAACATCATCATTTCTTCTAAGAAAGTGATGACTACTAGCATTTTGGTATATATTGACCTCCCTCCCCTTTATGTCCCACCATAGTCCTGAGTATAACTTTCTTTTTTTCTTTTCAATATAGCATCTTGTGAAAATTTCCAAATTGAATACTGTATTTTTCTCTATTTTCCAAAAACTATCAATAAAAGGGTATACTAATCTGTTTTTTTTAATCAAATTTGGAAGTGATCAAAGTGTTACTATTTCTCATATACATAACCAAAGACAAATTTCATCTCCAATGTCAACTCTAAACAACAATTGAATTATGATTTCTTTTTGTCATCCACCAAACTTTGGCTACATATTTTTCTTCTTTTTTTTTTTTTTACAGAAATTTTGCTGTGCTAAGTGAAATCCATCATAACCCACCACAATTGACCTCAAAATTAAAGCTTACACACAAAAATCAGGTTTGAACAATGATATTGGATGGTCATGTTTGTGGGGGGTAACTACATCTTGTAAAGGGTCCACTTTGACATCCTAATTAGGTAATGGTTGTCCCTCTTTTCAAATTATGCAACCATGGAGTGCATTATGACCATTGACTAAATTACTTTTGATAAACTTCTTTTTTTATTAGCTTGTCAAGGAATTTATTGTCATTACAACTCTAAGAAAATGCAACATTTGCTTGATCAAATTGACATACTTTTCTTACTTTTATGAGTTAATTACTATTGACTAAAGGAACCTTATATTTTAGCTTAGTCCCAACTAATATCACTTAAAAATATTTTTATCATACTTTTATTGTTTCCATGTACATTTGATTAATTTTATTAATGATTTTGTTGATTAATTACTATTTTGATTATTTGAATAATGAAGGTTGTTGTTTACAAATATTTAGAAAAAGTTTAAGACCTTCTTGGTTTTATTGTAATCTTTAGTTTTTAGTTTTCAATTTTAAATTTAGTAAAAATTGATTGAGTTTTTTATTTCTTTTTTAATTTTGGTTCCTTTCAGTTTTCATAATATATGACAACTATAAATTATTTTGTTGTCTATTTTTATTATATAAAAATTTTAAATTTTTATAGTTTTTAATATATTAAAATTCGTATATTTCAAAATTGTGAGATAGTTATTTATGAAATAACGTATTCAAAATAATAATATTATTTTTAATAATTTATAATACATTAATAAACAATATTAGTTTATAAATAATCTTAATAATTAATTACTTAAATAAAATATAATAATTTATTAATATTTACCAAATATTATACAATAAGTTTAATTAATTAATTCATAACTTCAATCTATTAATAATAAAAATATAACTCCATTAATATTAAGAGATAAGTAAGATCTTAGATTTATTTTAAAAAACAATAAGATAAAATCAAAGGTGAAAATTAATTAAAACCCATAAAAGTGAAATCATATTTGTAATACAAATGTGGAATGAACATTAGTTATACAATTAAAAGTTGGAAGAGTTCAAAAGTAGCATATGAATAGTATGAAATTGTGGAACCAACACTTAGTTTTTATTATTTTTGACTCGCATTCCTTATCTTTATTTTTGGTAAATAATAATTAAGTGATAAATTTCATAAAATACCAAAAATGTTTGTTGAGGTACACATTACACAAGTTGTATTGAATTATCCCAAGTCCTAACCTCGAGGCATATTCTCATCATGTACCATTAGCCAATAACTCTATGTAGTAAAACATGAGAACACCCCAAGAAAGTAATTTTCTCACCACCCAAACATAGCTAAAAGACATTACTAAAGACCTTAATTGGGTTAGCTTCCATTTTCAAGTTGTGAGAACTTCTAACAACTCTCTCTCTCTCTCTCTCTCTCTCTCTAAACCAGAGCACAGAGACTTTGGTTTCTCATCAGAAATCGGGCTCTGAAATCATCAAACATAGAAGCTTCCCAACGCAAAACTACTCTCTACAAAACCTATGCATTTTGACTCTCACCCTACATTGACTTTCCCTCTTAGATACAACTCCTAGGCTTGTAAGCAATAGAAAGAAACCCAAAAAGCTTGCTTCCTCATATTCCTACTCCATACCATTGCCTCCAACTCCAAAACTCGAGCCAGTGTTTTTGGGACAATAGAGGAGGGGAAAGAGAAAATTTTCCATATGCCATGAAGTGGTTTAGAAGGAAGAAACAGATGAGTCTTAGCAGAGAACTGGCTTGCTTATGTGTTTTTATTATGTTGATCATATCACAGTTAGGTTCTAGCCCTTGTTATGCTAGTGGGTTTGGAAAGTCCAGTAGATTCAAAGGCGGGTCTGGTTCTGAGATGAGTTTTTCCACCAAGTCTAATGGCAGATTCAAAGACAATGCAGACCAAGGAAATGATGACGTTTTTGGTGCTGAAAAGAGGAAAGTCTATACAGGACCAAACCCTCTACACAACAGATAAGTTCATAAGAGTTTTCTCTCAGACACTGAACTTCTGTTTCAGCTATGAGATTTTTTTTCCCTTTTCTTTGTTTCCTTTCTCTTTTTCATGTTCATTATCTTCTTCCTTATATATCTATATATATATATTTTTTCTCTTTTAACAGTAAACTGTGTTTCGAGCTTATATTAGACATGTAAATGATTGAGAGTTTAGGTTTGGTATTTATTTTTTTAATTTTAAGCAAGAACATGAAACATTATTAATGCCATTAATGCAGTTGTTGGTGCTATAAATTCTTGTCTGCTCTGAAAATGGTGGTTGTCGTATTTGCTTGCTACTGGTTCTTACTCAAACGAAAACGGAAACAAAAAAACATAAACCTGATCAGCTTTGAAGTGTTCGAATCCTGATTTAACCTCACTATCTGTTTCAAAAATAATATGGCAACTAGCAACCATAAATTCATGCTCCCGTCACATACTATCAAGGTTTTGCATGGTCATTTGCAGAGTTTTGAAACTATACAGGTACGTATTTGCAGGTATACGTATACTCCGATGATCGTATGATACGGACAAAAGAAATAAATTTATGAACAGAAACTTGAGGTCATTTCCATGGAGGTTTTACCTGATGGAGGGTAGGAAAAAATTACAGGAATTCTGAACATTAGTTTATTTTTAAAACTTTGGAGCTTATGATCAGAAAACCTGTAATCATACAAATTTAAAGAGAAAAAAAAGATGGGTGAGATTGATTTGTCTACAACCATCCTATCATCTTAATTTCTTTGTCTTGAATGATTATGTGACACGACCCCACCTGCAATTTTTTTTTTTTTTCTGGTATCTGATCCTCCATATGCCAACCATGTATCCACTATCTTGGTGTTGTTACAAAACAAGAAGAATTATGTTTTCTTGGATTATTAATTAGTGTTATGCAATATATTTTCCTTTTCTTAATATTTATTTAACATACCAATCACAAATTTATATTAATTTCAAAAACTATAATATAAGATATGATATGATAAGAAAAAGAAAAGTTAGCTTCTTTTTTTTCTTTTGAAATGGAAAGGAAAAGCAGCTTGATCAAGGTTTCTTCTTGTTCCAAAGTGCCTGAAGTAAAAAGGGCAAAAAGAGATGATTTTTTAAACATCCAATATTGGAATTTCACGGCTAGAACAAACACCTTCTAATTTTACCAATGTTTTAAAACCAGATCGAAAGTTAAGCCGATAAAATAAGAAGTTGAAGGTTTAAAAGATTAAACTGGTATTAAATTGGTTAAATTTTGAATAAAATTGAAGGATTTAAAATAAAATTGAAGAAAATTGTCTTTAATTTGAAGTTTAATTGAAAAGAATGTTAAATAAAAATTAATTAGTTTATAAAAATTAATTAATTTACAAAAATCGATTTATTAATTAATAAATTTATGATTTTAACAAAAATTATTAAAGTAAATCGAACCAAAAAGCTAAAAACCGAACCAAAAATTATCCGATCCTAAGTTTTTATGATTAAAAAATTCAAATCACTTCAAATTTTTAATCATAAAATTTTACTTTTGCCCTTTTTTCAAAAAATGATCTTATTGAGCTGGGGTTAGGGAAAGTTAAAACTTAAAAGAAGGGTACATGTACCTATCTGAACACAATGACATAAGAAAATGAAGATGTAAGGCAGCCAGATGGGTGAAAAAGTTCTGAAAATTTCCAAAAACATTAAATGAGGTCCTATTGTAAAAAAATCTAATTTGTAAAATTCATGGGATTAAAAAATTTAAATATGCCAATCTCTAAAATTATTCTAACTAGAGTTTGGCTTATTTGAGAAAAAATAATTTTAAAAAGAAAAAGAAACAAAGTTTTTTTAATAAATTGATTTATCTTAAAATTTTGTAAACAATTATCCTTTACTAAATTTTCATAGAATTGTATATAATTGTCAATTATATTATTAATTTATATTAAAATAATTTGATGAATGCTTAATAATATATATTTTAATTTTTTAATTCTACAACTTATTTTTCTTAATAATTTAGAATAATAAAGGTACATCGTAAAACGAGTAAAATTATGATTATCCTACTTTGCATTAATCCCACTTTATGGAAATAGTATATTACTGTTAAATTAGTTATTAAAATTCTATGATAAGTTTGACAGTCCCGAACTTAATTATATGAATCGCTTCGAATGCTCTTTTTTAAATAAAATTATTTTAGTTTAATTTAATTTACTTTAATTTATAATTAAGTTTACAAAATTTAAAACTAATCAAAATTGAACTAAAAACAACATGATTTTGAGATAGCTCTGTTGAAAAGTGATTCAAATATCGTAGAAGGTTAAATTAGTCTTTTTCTTTATAGTTGAATAAGTCATGTTTAGTTTAGATAGAGTCCAGACCATGATTTAGTTTAGATAGAGTTTGGTACAAAGTGAGGATATGGTGTTAGTTTGTTGAGTATGTAGCCTATAAAAGG
>JAOQMQ010000194.1:1961781-1973530 GCA_027563845.1 Erythroxylum subrotundum
TTGTTACTTATTATTATTATTATTATTATATAATAAATTAATTATTCCTCACTCTATGAGCACTCATATTCGTTAATGTAATAACTACCTTTAATTTCAATGTAGAACATTTAATTTCAATGTAGAATATTAATTTCAATGTGAGCACTCATCTTTTGATGTTGTTTTATGCTTTATATTCCATTTTAAATAAGATATGAAAAATGATATTATATTATCTTTCATTCACATTAATGCAACAAACCAAATAACATTATTAGTATTAATACAGAAATTCAAGTTTCAAACCAAACATCATTTTTTTATTTTTTATACCCATTCTCATTCCCTTCTATTATTATACCCATTCTCATTCCCTTCTATTATTATACCCATATCCATACTCAATCCCATGCTCAAACCAAACGCCCCTAAGTTTAAAAGGCATGTTGCGTTCTCTAAATGGAAATGATTTATTGAACCAGATGGTAAAAACTTAACCAAGTATACAAGTAGGAGAGCAGATCACCTATTCCATTTTTATCATTTCAAGCGTGTTTTACACATATTTATATACAACCCACGTAAATATGCAGGTAAAATGAGTTATAACATGTTAAAAGAGTAAAGTGATTTCATTTGCACGAGGAGTGCATTAAAGAAGAGAATCTCTAGATACGATACGCCCAAGCAAAATCACTCAGGAGTCAGGACTCTGCATGCTCTCTTATTAATATTATCTCAGGACTATCAATATCCAAAGGCATTAGAAATATCGGTGAAAATTATTTACTAGAAAGGGACAAGAATGTATTGAAAAAAGAGTACTAAAAAGGGTCAAGAATGTATTTACAAAAGAGGGATTAAAAGTGGCCGATATTAATAAAAAATTACGAGAGATGAGATTTTAGTGGTTCGGATATGTTAAAAAGAGATACTTTAATGATCACGTAAAAAGATGCAAGAAAATAATATTAAGAGAATGTAAAAGAAAAAAGAAAGACCTAAAAAGAATAAAAAAAAAGTAATTAAGAGTACTATGACTTTGTTAAAACTTATCGAAGACATAACTCATAATAAAAAACTGATACAGATAAAAGATCTTACTCAAGGAGACTATTTTTCTTTCAAAGTCTTTTAAATATTTTCCTTCGACTATTATTTTATAGTTAGCTTTTCTTATTAGTACTTTCTTTTAGTTATATAGCCTAGGCACTCTTTTACTTAGTCTAATTATTATCTTGTAATGGCTGGTTTAATTTTTTTTTACTTGTCTTTATCATTATTTGTGTTTTTAATTTTTACCATGTCTTATATATACTACATTATGTATTAAATTACAATTTTTATGTAAACATATTTATTTATATTTTGTGATATATGTAGATCTATCGAAAACAATGTCTCTACCTGCTAGGATAAGGCGATATATTATTGGTCCTTTTCAGACCTCGCATTTCTACAGGTGCTATTGTTGATGGTAAAAAATTTATTTAGATCTTTTATAAAATGTTAAAATAAAATATTAATTTAATTGATGTTTTAAAAAATCATTTTTGAAATGACATTAGAATTTCAACTTAAAAGTAACATTCAATCTTCAATAATTGACATAAATATACATATATTAAAATGTTACAAATATTATTTTTAAAATATTAAGGTACAATTTTATATTTTAAAAATATTAAAATATAATGTTATATTATATAACGATATTCAGTTAAACTTTATTAAAAATGAAAATATGTTGAATTTATAAATATTAATTAGATTGAACCCATCACTTAATTTATTAAGTAAGTTATGTTAATTATTGTATGTATTTAATAATTTATTCAAAATAATGACAAAAAATTACAGTCAAGCAACACCAAACTTAAAAAAGAATCGATGTATTTAAAACTAATCCGGAAGTTAAACCGGTAAGAAAAGAGAGAGATTTAAAGTTTAAATAGTTTATCCGGTATTAGATCGTCATAAAACCGAATAAAAATTGAATAAGATTGAAAAAGATTGCCTTTATTAATTAAAAATAAAGCTGTTAAATAAAATTAATTAACTTATTTTAGTTTATAAAATCGGTTAATTTAATAAAATTGATTGATGAATTAATAAATTGAAATATTTTTTAAAAATTATTAAATTAAATAAAAAACTGAAAAAAAGGGTTTTTAAAGTATCGAAAACAAAAACTACGATAAATTATATAGACATGGGAAGTACGTATGTCAGAACTCTAAAATTCAGCGTTTTTATCTTTATGATATGTTAAAAAAAAAAGAGAGTTTTCGTATCTGTGTAAAGTAAACTGTAAAGGCATTTACTCCCACATGCAGACATACTTTCTTTAATGATTCTTTTCAAAAACTTGTATAAGAAAAGGCATTACATTCAAATGAGAGACAGAGAACCACAGAACCGACAAGCCTCTCAGTGCATTTAAAGATGGCTTTTAATGCGCCGGAGAAAAGTCCGATGATCAAGTTTGCTATCCTCTAATTATCCGCCACTAGGCAATCCTTTACATGTTTGGTATTTAAGATGCCTTTTACATGTTTGGTATTTAAGATGATCTCACTCATTTCAAGGGCCATTTAATTATTCAATGGAAGAGTGCTCGTAGCAGGCTAGGAGATTTTGAGTCGGAGTCATTGCATCAAGTTCGAGTAAAGAAAGGGGAGAACAAATACTATGTTACTTCAGTTAACCAGTTTCCAGTTTGAGTAAAGAAAGAGAGGAAGACATCCCTCTGTTTTATTAAATTGTTTATGTAGATGAATCAAGTTCTAGCAAAAGAAAGAGAGGAACAGATCCTCTGTTTCTCTACTTAACTATTTTTTATTATGTTTTATTAAATTTTATCCTTATATTTATATAGAACTTATATAAATGTGTAGTTAAAGTTGACTGAAATTTAGTTAAAACACCATTTTTCGCACATAGGATTTCATGCCAAGAAAGAGAGCTCTTTATTCTCCTCCTCCTCTTTCTTCTTCTTCTTATTATTAGAGTTAATTGTCAAAAAGAACTTCAAACTTTCGTCAAAATTTTAATTATAGTTCGAACTTTAAAAAGTAGTAATAAAATGTCCAAATTTTTAATTTTTTTCTATTATAGCCCAAATTTCAAAAAATGACAATAAAATATTTAAACTTTCAATTTTCTTCAATTATAGCTCAACGTTATTTATTGTTCTCCCTATGCTCTCAACCATTTATTTTCTATTTATTCTTATGACATTCCAAACTACTCTCGCATTATAGTGTACTGCATCAATAAGGTCGTCAGAGCTGCGTAATCTGATTTAAGTTATTTTTAAACTTAATGAAAATACTAATGTCGAGCTAGAATTGAAAAAAAAATTGAAAGTTTGAGCATTTTATTGCTACTTTTTAAAGTCCGGGCTAGAATTGAAAATTTTTGAAAGTTTAAACATTTTATTGCTATTTTTTAAAGTTTGAGCTATAATTAAAAAATTGACTAAAGTTTAGGTTGATTAAAGTAATTAACCCTTATTATTATTATTATTATTATTATAATAAAAAATATCATATTTAATTCAAGAAATTTCTTAAATTTTAAAATTAATTATAATTTAATTAGAATAATTTCTTTCTTTTAATATGCTGAAAAGGATTATAAGTTATAATTCTCATTCATAATTAGAATTAGATAAATTAAAATTCCTTTTAATTTATCTTAAATTTTGAAATTAAACAATCTCCATAAATGGTTATATTGTGTAATTCAATCATTTCATCATCTATTATTATTGCTGAATTTTTTTAAACTTTAAAATTAAATCTAGTTTAATTTAGATTAATTTTTTTTCTTTAACTATTCTTTACGTGATATTCATTAGGTTTATAACATTTTTAAAATGAATATAAATTATAATTCTTATTTATAACTAAAATTAGATAAATTAAATCACTTAGTATTTACTTAAGGAGTTTTAACTTTAGGATTAAACATCAAATATAATTAACAAAAATACATAATGATAAAGATTATCTTTATCAACTAAAATAATAATTTCATATGTTTGAATTACAACTAACCAATTAGTTGTGAGGGTATAAATTAATATTGTAAACCTCTAAATGCTTGATATAGTAGAATTCTACGAGTTTAAATCTCCACGATTTTTTTGAGCACTTCAATTCGGGTGGTTGAACTGTAAAAATCTTGAACTGTCTAGCTTTTTGATTTAGTTTTTTAGCTTTCCTATTTGATTTACTTTAAAAACTTTTGTTATTAAAAATCATTCAGTTAATTAATTAATTGGTAAATTTTTATAAATTAATAGCTTCTTATAAATTAAAATAAATCAATTAAAATATCTTTTTTAATTAAATTTCAAATTCTTCAATGAATAAAGACAATCTCTTTCGATCACAATTCAAATTCTTTAATTTTATTCAATGTTTAGTCAGTTTTATAATAGTATATGTCAAAAATTCCACATTGGACAAGTGTGAGTGCATTCAATCATTTATAATAGTGTGCAAACTTCCCCTCTCAAGCTATCTTTTAGAGGTGAGTTAGGCCTTTCAACATGATATCGGGGTCCGTTGGGACGATGCCTGATTATGTCCCTTTGCCCATATGCTTAGCAAATGTCCAGCTTTGCTTTGAGTTGAGGAAGGTGTGTCAAGAATCCCACATCAGACAAGTATAAATGCATTCAACCATTTATAATAATGTGTAAACCTTCCCTCCTAAACTAGGTTTTAGGGATAAGTTAGGTCTTTTAACAGTCTAATGCCGATTGAGCTTTTCATACTTTAGATTTCTTGCATTACTGGTCGAGCTTACACACTGTTTTTCAAAACATTTCTTTTTGTCAAAGTAAATATTTATAGTCCATAATAAAAAATCATTAAAAAAAGTGGTGTTTCTATTCAAACAACGAAATAATATTCAAAGCTCCCATGTGATATTTTGGCCACAGAAAGTGTTTTTTTTCCAAGAAAACATCATTACCATCCAAACAATTCCTTTTAGTGGATTTAGTTTCGAAAACATCATTACTTCAGCTTTCCCACCACCATCCCATCATTGATTTTCCTACCTTAATCCATCATTTCTTCTCAGCTTAAGTTGAATCTGTGAATAACTCTGGTTGATCATCGAAGAAAAATTTTTAAGACTTTAACTCAAGTTTGAAAAAAATATCATATTCGAATATGGTCAATTATATTTTGATAATTTGTTTCCATTCAATCCGACCACTAAAAAATTATTCATTTAAGGCTGACAATAAGCTGAATTTGATCAAACATAATTTAATAGTAAATTGGTCAAATCCAAAAATTATTTATCAAATTTGAGTTCGAGCTTGAATCCGATCAGGTCGAAAGACCAAAGTCTGAGCTCAAACTGTCCTGCCATGCCTATGTATAACATCTAAGCTTTGCCCGCTAGTCCAGCTTCTTCACTTGTTTATTAAATCGAGCTCGCCTAAAATAGAATTAAAGGCTGCTTAACGGTATAATCTTGGCATTTTTCCTACAACAATTCATAGTTTTCTTGGGGTAGAATTTGGAGGATTCTTCTGAGAGCCAACAACTTTAGAGACAAACCATCACTGTTTGTATGTACTGAGGCAATATTTGATCTGTCCTGAAACTTTCCTGACTAGATCTATCATTAGTATTAGTTAGTACAACCTACCTGCATGAATGGAACTGATAACAGTTGTGTATACATATATGCCTGAAATCCTCAGAACGAGACCTGCCTTTTATTTGGAATGTACAAGCACGAAGAAGAAAGAATGTTAATGGAAAGAATTGGCAGGAAGTTTTTAAGTCTCCATTTGTATTCACTGATCTTAGAAATTACAGTTTAGAGGCATGAGCAGTGGTCTTGCTCGAGGCAATTGCTGCCTTTGAACCAGATAGACGCCCCAGATGCTGGGATATAAACATACCTGCAGAGATGATCTTTTGGAGATCCACGTTGGTCTTCACTCCGAGACCATTAAGCATGTAAACCACATCTTCAGTAGCGACATTCCCAGAAGCACCCTTGGCGTAAGGGCAACCTCCTAGACCGGAGACTGATGAATCGACTGTTTTGATCCCAGCCTGCAAAAGGAAAACGAACATAGTTTCCAGAGGTATCAAACTACTATCTATGTGAGTGTTTACGTTTTATTTTATGTCAACTTTCTAAATAGTCCAGCATCGAAAACAATGAAAATTATCCAATTCACTTTGTAACCATTATGCTCTCCAGGAAACATAAGCCATGGCAAATCAATAGTAAGGAAAACACCTCAAACAACATCAGAATAATAGATCAAGTATGGTCATGACAGAAAATGGATTGATGTTGTGACCGGAGATATAACATGCAAGAAGATTACAAGAAATGTACAATATAGAACGTCTCAGCGATTGTATAGATTGTTTGGTGAATGAATTAAGCAAACAAAAGGAAAAAAAAAAAAAAAACAAGAACTTACTTGAAGGGACGCCAGAATATTTGTAAGAGCTTGCCCATAAGTATCATGGAAGTGCACAGCAAGCTTATCCACAGAGACTACGTCCATAACAGCTTCAAGCATTGGAATTACAGAACCTGAACAGATAAATACATTTTTATGATATCTCATTCCAGATAAACAAGTTTGCTACTACCTGTTTCAGAGAGGTTCAAAAGAAGTATCGAACCTTTATTCCTATTCCTTCTGGGGTTTGATAATCTAGAATGAATGAGAATAAACAACCTGGAGCATTTGATTTTGACAAGTCCTTAAGAATTCAAAGTATTCAATCATAGACAATGTTTATCAGATTGGCTAACAACCAGACCAGCTGAATCAGGACATGTGCTACACAAAAGTGAAACAAATGCCACCAAACTCAATAAAGGTGACTTGATTGTACTAAAGAATGCTGCATAATCTTGCCTCAAAACATGTAGTGAAAGTATTGATAGTCCTGATTTTGCCTACCTATCAAAAGTCGAGGCATAACTTGACTACCTTTATGCAAAGGAAGTATATAAACAGAACGTATAGGTAAGATCTGTGCATAACAATTATCCAATCCTATAAATCAGATGACTATAACTTATTCAGCTAAGAATATTACTGAAGGGATCGTCAAGTTTATAAAGTGTTCGCTAAAGGGTGGCTCATCGCTCTTACCAGGAAGTTTCTACTACCTAAGTCCCTCAGAAATTGGGTCTGAAGTATGTTCAACTACTCCTTACAGTGGGGCAATTATCAACTGAGGTAACCTCAACTAAGGAGATGATCATTGTAGAAGCTTTAATAAAAGTATTGATTTAGTCTCTCAATTCAGAGATAAGAAATAATCCTAGCTAATAACGAGAAGAAAATAACATTTTTAGAGACAAGTAGAAGGCAGCTTCATGCATTACCAGGAGTGCCAACACCAATTGTATCACCAAGGGAAATTTCATAGCAACCCATATCAGAAAGTTTTTTGGCAACATATGCAACTTTTGATGGATGTATCACTCCTTCTACTGGACACCCAACAACACATGATATATATCTGAAAAGGAAAAAAAAAGTTATTAATTTGTGAAATTACCAGAATATTTCACACCACTATTCAATGAAAATGCAACAAAATGCTAGTGAAAGAGCAAGAATCAAGAGACCCATGTTCATAGTATTTCTTTCATAATATTTAACTGTTAATGCTTCCACATGTGCATGAAAAATAAGTAGGAGTAGACAATATCAATCCAGAATTTTGGTTCAATAACAGCCTAGCAGCATATATTAACAGAGACTGAAGGATCTTATGTATCTGAAGAACATGAAGATACTTAAGAGTATTTCAGTGGTGGATTCTAGCTCATATGTTCTCCATAACATATAGAGAACATATCTATTCCATTAACTCCTCAATTATATCCCTTTCCGAGCTTCAGACAAACTCCTAACCTCATTCTCATAACTTGATTACTCTATGGCTCCAAATCAATCAGGTAGAGAACCATTTCTAAGTGGCATCTTCAGAAACAAGTCATGACATGTCCGATTGTACTTGTCTTTAAATAATAAAGTTTAATAATAACTGAAAAGTTAAGTAGATGGAAGGAAACAAACAGAATTCTGCAGAATACTGGACAGAATCCCAATAAACAAACAAATCTGTGAAGGCAACTTCCTATAGGTTTGAGTGAGGCTTGACGTTGTTGATGGGTTTACTATAGTCAACCAAATCTGAGATATGAAAAGAACTTAATATCAAAGAAACCTTCTGAAATTTTGTTGTTATCTTACTTCAAAAACCTCTTTTGCTGTACCTTCTAAACTATATCAACAGAGCAAAATTAATAACTTTGTGGAATTTGAGTATTGCAACCAAACATAAGGGAGCACTTTGTGGTAGACCAAAGGACTTGTGTAGGCAAAATTTGGTTTAATGAATATATGCTTTTCTTGATCAGGACAAATAAAAAGAAATCGTAAAAAAGAGAACTTTGTAGAAATCAAAAGGAATGTACCCCCGAACAGGAATTGATAACTTGCTAGCAGCAAGGACAACATCATTATAGCGGACAAGACTATCTGCAATGCTACAATTTATGTTTGATTTTGAAAAAGACTCAGAAGCTGCGGCAAATATAGCCACTTCTTTGGCTCCAGCTGCAACAGCCAGTTCAAAACCCTATGAAGGAAATTTCAGTGTTACTATAACATAGAAGCTCGAACCAATTTTATGATTGCATAAATTACTAATATATCAGACTTACTTTGAGATTGGGAGTTAAAACTGGAAACTGAACACCTTCAAAATCTCTAATTGCTTCCATGACATCTTTTGCATCTGCAAGCTGAGATGAGACTGTAAAATGTTCAATAACATAATTAATCCACCTTCTGAAAGATAATATGACACTATCAACTTGAAAATGTCAGTATATCAAACAAATGAACAGTATAATAGATATCCATAACAAATCCAACAACAGTAAGATATCCTTATAAGATTTTAGTAAAAATCAAGAAACAGAGATACTTTTTCTTCTACTCAAATTTTAGAAACATGCACAAGGCATATGGAACAAGTTCAGAACAAATGTTTGCTACATGGAAAAAGCCAATAGACATATTGATGAACTAGGAAAAAGTGTAAACAACCAAAGATAAGAATTCCAGAAAAAGTGCTCTCTGTTGCAATTTATCTTAACAAACCTGTGGTACCCACTTTGGAGAGACAAAACTTGTAGCCTCAACAACAGGCAATCCTGAAGAAGCTAACATTTTGATCAACTCAATCTTTACAGCAGTTGGTACAATTTCCTTCTCATTTTGCAAGCCATCCCTTGGACCAACTTCAACTATCTTCACATATTCCGGGATTTTTCCTAAAAGCTACATTATCAACCATCCAATTCATTAAAATTAACTTTGAAAGGCATCAAACATGTGAAAAAATAAAAACATATCGCAGAGGGTGCGGATTAGACCACGTTAGCAAGGAAATTAAAAACATGATTTCATGTGTTCTCTTTTTGAAGGAAGGATTTAGTTTAAGAACCTATAAATATCTAAGATATGACTAATAATGAGACTTTCTCGATCCCACTTTTCATGTATGAAAATAGTCAATATATCAGTGCATCAGCTCTTAGATATATCAGTGCATCAGCTCTTAGGTATGGAACATCTGTATATAAGAAAATAGGTGTTTCCATAAAGTGATTGTTCACCTTGCTTGTCAATTCTCTTCTGGGCTTCTCACTGCAATCTGTGCTGTAATCACGGCTTAAGAAGCGCAGAGAATCACAAGGATAATTAACTTCCGTACAGTTCCAGAATAATCTTGTGGTCATCTGATTATAACAATCACTTTGAAACATTCTTCTTCTATGCTGGCTCCAAAACATAGCCTCCCTTGTATCACTTTCCAAAGGAAATGAAAACATTTAAGGTTTATGATTGGTGTAATTTCACATTTTAAATTCATCATCGCCAATTAAAATCATTGTAAAGAATGCAACCCTACAAATAGTGTCACTTTGTATTTTTGGAAGAGCATAATTGAACATGCCATCTCGTAGGATTTTACAGATTTGAAAAATACAACAAGAGAAAGGTAACAAAAGCACTTGTGTTTGAACAACAACCCTGTAGTTCCATATTTTCTATTCAACAGATATGGCTAGAGTGCTTCAAGCTCACAGAAACTAGACCACTGCCTTAAGCTTCCCATACAAGAGATGTAGTTAGAAACTCATTGTTTCTATTGGAATTTCAATGTTATCTGAATTAGATGATTCTACTCTATATCACAAGCTTGTAACCATTTTACAAGCTAAAGAAATCTTTGAAATTTTCTTTTCAACTCCAAATAAGATTTTCCATACTTCTAATGCTGACATATGAAATCCCCTACCCCCTTTACTACAAATTTGATTTGAACAAATCATCTTCACTGCCACTGTAACATCCTAAATCCTAACCTAGCAACAAACTATGCATCCCAGACCCTACATCACTTTGCTTCGGTCAAATTCTTACTAATCAAAATAGAGCCAAAATCCTGAATCATCACATTGTGCTCAGTTAGAAAGCATAGTATATAACTTCATATTATAAGAGCATCTTCACAAAAGCCAGAGAGCCCCTTTTCAGAGAAAGAACAAAATTTTGAATTTTATTTCTCTCGTCGAAGATACGGAAATCTACAAACAAGTGCTTACTTGGAAGCTTTTGAAGAAGCAGTAAATAGAGGACTACCCTTCTCATTCCCAGGAAACATCCCCAGAAAATTGCTTGAAACTGTCGTACGTCCCGACGGAAACACAGTGTGGTTCTTGGAGACCTTGCGAAAGGCTTTCATGGGTAACATTGGATCAACCCAATAGGAGCCTAGATTGTTGTAGCAGAACAAAACGACACGAGAGAAAGACTGCTAATTGATATGGCAGAAAAATGCATCAGGGATGACAAATTTGAGGGGGGAAAAAAAGGGAACGGATTGAGTTTAAGATAAGAACAGTGATTTTGATTCACAGGGAAAACGATAAGAAATAAAAAAGATTGAACAAATCCTGGAAGACCCTGATCAGTAACGGAAACTTATCTATACCCAGTAAAGAAAAACAAATGAAAAGACATGCTCGCACGTTAAAGTATTGAACTTTAGATGGTACAGCTCAGCTCAATCCAAGTTTCAGATAGCGAGACAAGATTGAAGAGAAAAGGACAAGAAGTCAAAAGATCTAAGGCGTGTGACTTTCTCAAGCTGAGAAGCATATCAAATTATCAATGCTCCCCTGCGATTTCGCCAAGTGCTTGTAGAATTCATGATAGCCTTAGAGCTTCGTCAAATCTACACTAAAAAAATATGGGACTTGAATAAAGTTGTCAACTTTGGATCATAAAACTTTGGACAAATAATTATAAGATTCTTACTATCAGACCTCTCTACACCTTCACTTGTTAACAAAACGTTCATCAACTTCTTGTTGTAGACACTGGCCTGTTTGGCAATCAGCTGATAGCTGATAGTTGATTATATCAGCTGATTTAACCAGCGGATTGCATTAGCTGTTTGTTAAAGACGTTTGGTAAAATTAGCTATTTAGTATTAGCTGTTTAAGTGTAAAATGACTTATAAGGACATGACTTTAAATTTTTTTTAAATGTATGAATATTATATATTTTAGTATTTCTTTGAATGTTCTTATAAGATTTTAGATTTTAGATATTAAATTCTACAAAAATTAATTTTAAAACTATAATAAAAAGCATAGAACATATAATAAT
>JAOQMQ010000194.1:1995450-2015207 GCA_027563845.1 Erythroxylum subrotundum
TATATATTATATACATATTAAATTATTAAGTTTACATAATTTTCATAATAAGGGAATTTATAATTGATATTTATTAAAGAAATTATTAAGTGATACTGCACGGGCTATCCCTAATCAAAGGACACATGAAGATAACACTACTAAGGTGCGCGACATTGTTTACACTTGTGAATCGAGAAAGACTTTTCTCATTTCACCGATAAGCTTCAATGTAGCTGCATCATGAGTTTCCAACTTATTTATCATTCAAGTGGTACAACAAATCATCCATCAAAAATCAAAGATTGAATGTAGCTCACATTTCAAGTATGCTAGTCGAGATACAAGCCCTTCTTTTCTGTATGGTCATCCATTCTTAATGTCTGCAGGTTGTCTAATCTTTAATAAATTAGGTTTAATAAATTACAATTTTTAAATGAATTGTAATTAGGTCAAGTGGGTCACATTTGTTATAAAAGAATGATTACTTGAAGTAAAATTTTTCTACATAATATTCCCTGCACAAAAAGCTTGATCAAGCATCTTTTAAAGATTTATGCCCTCTATGTTCTTGTCCCATTGATCAAACAATTGCCTTTATAGGTAGGTGGAAAAGAAATTAGCCTTTTGAGACTTTTTATCTCCTAGAACTTAGAAGCACCTTTTCACATCTATTGAATCAAAAGTGTGTATTTTCTTTTAGAATTGAGGCTACTAAAGGGTTTGTGAATTGCTTAAACTCTTCCAATCTATGTAAGATAAATTTGTTTATAATTAAAATCATAAATTATTGAATTACACCATATTATTTGATCATAAATAAAATGTAACTATAAATTAACCTTACCAAGAACATTGTACTATTTTAATTATCCCATCAATTCAACATTTTCTAACATGTTTGTAATTAATTAAATGTACTAAACGATGTAGTTGGTCCTAGAGCATGCAAGTTCTATAACAAAATGGGATAGGCTTAGTTTAAGAGATAATCACATTGGGTAATGATAATTTGACCAATTGTCTTTAAAAGACTATATATCATAATGTTTGGTCTAATCGCTATATGCTCATGTGGTCTCAACTCAATTGATCCATGTACTTGTAAAGAGAGTGAGGGACAGAATTAGATAGGCGTGAAAAAAGGGGGCTGACAAAGAGAGAAAGTGATAATCATGGACAAACAAGAAAAGATGTAGGTGTCAAAAGTAGGTTTTTTCTTTGAATTGAGTATAGGAAGTGGAAGTAATGTGTATGGTGAATAATTATAATTTATTTTAAATTTAAAGAGAATATGTAAATGTTACTTGTCACTTTGATCTGAATTGTTAATTTATTAAATAATTTATAATAATTAAATCTAAGTTATTAATTCAAGAAATAATTTATTAAAAATATATAATTCATAAATTATTATATATTCAATAATTTATACAATATATTTTAAATATAATAAATATAAATTTTATCTATAAGAAGGGAGTAATTATATTGACTCTTTTAGTTTAATCTTTTTATTTTTATTTTTATATTATTGAATTATCGTATAAGTCTTTTTATTATATTCTATCAGTTTTTATTTATCTATAAATCTAAAATAATTATGTTATTTTAAAAATTAATAGAAAAATAAAATGAAAATTTCTTATTTTTAAAATTTGTAACCCTAAAAAGAGTGTATGTACGTCCCATGTAGTGTTTGTATAAGACTGTAGACACTGCCTAAATCTCTACTTCTCTCTGTTCGGCACTTTCTACAAGGAGAGTAGGAGAGACAAGGCCATGCCCTACAATGGAGGCTTTGTTGGGGACCTGACAATCATCTCTTCCACTCCTTGTCTTTGCTCGTAGTGGCACTTTTTTCTTATATTCTGAGTAGGGTTTCTTTTTTCTTCCCTAGCAATCATTGCTGCGATACTCATTTTGCAGATATTATGGAAACTAGTGTTTGTTGTCTTGCGTGAAGTGAACACGAAAGTGGTCTCACTCACACTTATTTTTTACTGTAACGTGTCTTTGGCACTGCTACCCACGTATATTCTTTCTGAGCTGCTACTTCTGCTGGTTTTGGTTTGCTGGTCCAGTTTTCACATGCCTTTGTTTCCTTTTTCATTGTATGTTATGTTCTTTCTATACTTAATGGTTGCTACTGGTGAACATTCTCAACTTTTGGAATGTTCACATTTTCATAAGGAATTTGGAGTCCATTTCTTTCAAAAAGAGTGAGTGGCAGATTAGTAATCCTTACAGCAAGCTCTCTAAAACTCTTTAATGGAATGGAAAGAAGAACGTTATAAGACTCAATCAAGTAACAAAGGTTATTTCCAAATGCTTATGTAATCGACCACTTCAAATAATGGTTAGACACACATATTAATCGATGCAAGGATCAAGTTTTGGATACATTTAGTTAGTCAATCTCCTACTAATGACTCTAATCATATCTTCTTCAATTGAAGAGTCGGCCAATCGAACACCTAAAACATATGTTTAACTTTTTAGACTCTCCATCAACTAATCAACCTAAACTCATTCGCGTGTTGACAATTTGATTAGTCGATGATTTAACCTATGCAAAATATCCAATTCTATTCTACTCCTATATTAAAAATTAACTTTCAAAATTAATTTAAAAGATTAAATTTCAACAATTTAATTTTTTTAAAAATATCAATCCATTCAATTTGTCGAAATTTTGATTCAAATCATTTCAAAGGTCTTTTTTTTAATATCAAGATATTTTTGTTAACTTTTTAAATGAATTTTCTCTTAATTAAAAAATTATTTATAAATGTACATAATCATAAATTATTGAACCAATAGGCTATTAAAATAATCAAGATAAATTTATAACTAAAATTATACCGATATGAATACTCAGACCAATTTTAACCCAACTTGACTCGGCCCAATTTTAGCTCTAATTGATTAGGCCACAGGTAACCCAAGGATCACCCAGTTTGTGGGTCAAGTCAGGAGCCATTGGCATCCCTAAATGGATTCATTCATTCGTAATCTTTTGTTCCCTTGACTTGATTTATATTTAACACTTTACTTTATTCATTTTGATTAAAAGATATTTATATGTCAATAATAGTTCAGCCCCTAACTTTTTATTTTTTTTTTCTTCATTTTAAATTTTAAAAAAGAAGAAATGATGGAATTACTAAGATTCAGTACCGATTTACAACAACAACAAGAATTCAATGAAAGTTCCGGTAATAGGCAGAGTTTAAGAAGGTTCAATATTACGCAGTCTTATCCAGACTATTTCTAATAGACCCAAATGAAAGGAAAAATCTAATTATATCATTTTTTCGAAAATAGATAGATATATCTAATTATTATTGTAACATGTTTTCATATCTCAATTATTTCTTAAAAAATTCTAAATTAATTTTAATATTTGGACTCAAATGTCCTAATTTATTTATTTTTTCATGCATAACTTTTAAATCAATTTTAATTACATCAAGGTTTGCTATGGTTTATTTATGAAATGGATTTTATCTTGAATTGGTTTGGACCCAATTGTCTAGATGTTATGCCCAATGGAGTTGGACTTAGGCTTCATTCACCTTTAGCCTCCTAAACAGTTAGTGGCTTAACTATCGAGACGGATCCAACTCATTAATTTGAGAAATAACCTTTCTTCAAAACTAAGTTTGTTTTCAATAAGAGATGTGCATTTTGTATTTTAATGTTTCATAAAATATATAATTACATATTTATGAATATTTCAATATTATTTTGTAGCTTTATTCAAACTTTAAATAAATTATATTAAAATTTGGTAAATTTCAACTAACCAATTGTAATGCATCATGTCACATTAATGACATAATTATTAAAATTTGATAAAAAATCCTATTATAGGCTTACTTACATATTAAAATATGAGTTGGAGATATTTGGGGCATATGCCTATTGTCAACATACACTGTTATGAAAGGACCCATTTGTAGGTTTTTAGGCAAAGTGGCTTGGGCTTGCCACATAGAATAGTACAATATGCTTTTAACACCACAAAGCGGTGGTGGTATTATAATATAAATAATAGGGTAAAAATTAGTGTGGTAATTTAATTAAATTGTATATAATTATTTTAACACAGGCTATTTTAATTTGAAACACAACAGAGTTTATATAACTAATTTGACCTTATTTTAAGAGTGTATTCTATAAAAATAATTTAAAATATTTAAATATTTGTAATTCTATAAAGTACTTTTCGTGACTATAAATCATTAAAATATATATTTTAAATAAGTAAAATAATAATAGTAGAGCCCTTTATTCCTAAATAACATAATAAATACAAGGTTAATTGCTAAAAAAAGTTCAAACTTTTGTCAAATTTTTAATTGTAATCCGACCATTAAAAAGTAACAATAAAATATCAAATTTTTAATTTTTTTCAATTCTAGCCCAAACTTCAAAAAGTAACAATAAAATGTTTAAACTTTCAATTTTTTTCAATTCTAGCTCAATGTTATCTGTTGTTCTTTCGATGCCTTCAGTCATTTGTTTTCTGTTTATTCTTTTGACGCCTTAAACTATTCTCACATTATAGTGTACTGTATCAATAAGGTCGTCGGAGCTACGTAATCTGATTTAGATCATTTTTAAACTTAACGGAAACGAGTTATAATTGAAAACATTGAAAATTTGATCATTTTATTGCTATTTTTTGAAGTTAGCGCTAGAATTGAAAAAAAGTTTGAATATTTTATTACTACTTTTTAAAATTTATGCTATAATTGAAAATTTGACAAAAATTCAGACTTTTTTTACATAATTAACCCTAAATACAAACATTAAAAAAAATAAAGTGAAACACCAAAAATTTAGGAGATACATTTTAAAGTTTAGGAGATAATTAAAAATTGGACAAAAATTTAGACTTTTTTTATGTAATTAACCCTAAATACAAACATTAAAAAAAAAAAACAAAGTGAAACACCAAAGTATGCATTTAAGTGAGGTTTTTTATAGCAGGAATCTCTAATTATTATTCCTTGAAGTAGACAGACTTAAGTTCACACTTTCTAGATTCGAACCCATTTAAATTTTATGTTTGGATTTAAGTTCAACCTGAAATTTTACGTTTAGATTCAATTTCAATTCGAAACTTTTTAATCTCCATCTGTCACACTTAAAATTATTCTTCTTAAGAATGATGATAGACTGGATTGAGCTTAGGCTATTCAGGTTTGAACTTGGTTCAAAATTTTTGTGTTCGATTCGAATCTTACTTAAATTTGGAACGAAATCAAAAGGTTACAATAACAATCATCGTTAAAGTCCTTACCCACCAAATGACCATCTATCAATATCTCTATGCTTCTTTAGTCTTTCCCTCCATGGGTTATAGAAAACTTAGGGTCAGTGGTGGGTCACCTAACAATTATCATACACTACTCAGGATCATATAAAAGTTGGGTTCAAGAGAACTATCATTAGATCCACATAATAATGACAAATTCTCAACTCGTTTACTGTGCCCAAAAGTAGATACCAAGTTTCAAACTTAGACCTTTTTTTTAATTATAATATAGGAGTAGGATAATAATAGGTACGTCCAAGCTAGGTTTGATTTGACTCCATCCATCAAATAAGCATATGAATTCGGTTTAAGGGTGCTTAGATTATATTGAGTTTTTAATACGAGTAGAATAATATAAATAACTAGAACTAGTTGTTTTGATAGTTGACCCTTGTCACTTATAAACACTTTAATATTTTTATATTTAGGCAATATGAGACACTCTAATACTTCCCATCAAGTGCAACTGAGGTTGGACATCCAGTTGTCACTTGAAATAAACTTAATTAGTTTATAAAATCATATTAATTTAAATTTTTTAAATTTTATAATAAAATAAAGTAATCAAACTTCAAATTAATCCTTAAATTTGAAATTCAATCAACTAAGAGTCAAAAGAATTTCAGACTCGAATTGAAACTTAATTAAGTATGATTTAATTCGTTAATTTTATATTATTATAACTTATTTTTATAATTAATTAACTTAATAAATTTAAATTGTAAAATTCAATTTAATATTTTTATTTGTAATCAATATTTTCAAATGCACACTAAATAATAAACTTTTCTTTTGGGGGAATAAAAAGAAAATTAGTATGGTTGGTCTAGGAATGTGACACCATCCATCCACCCAATGAGCACATCTCAAGGCAACGAAGTCCCCAAAAAAACTAGTTTCAACAACTTTCTCATTTTACACACTTTTTGTAGTACCCAAGCAAAAAGGAGATTGAATGATTTGATTATAAGAGAGCTTCTCCTTTTTGTCGTGATTAGCGCTTCTAATTGCTATTAGATCCGTATTATCGTATTAACTAATATTTTAAAATTTTGATAGAAATTAACATAGGTAACACTTTGATTCCCCCATTTTCAGCAATACTCTTTTCCTCTAGATTATCATAGGAATGAGATTTATTGTTGGCTACACTTTATTTTCATTCCTTACTAGTTACTGTATTCTTTCCTATTCTTATTCTCATTACTTTATGTGAATCAAGCGTCTCTTAAAAGATTCCGTCCTTAATTTAAAATTAATTAGTTTATTTTAATTTATAAAAATTAACTAGATTACAAAATTTAGTTAATTAATTTTAAATTATTCAATTTAAAATTTTTATGGTTGAATATTTTATTTTTTATTAACAAATATTTGATTAAAATGGATAATTCGTGTTTATTTTTTATTTTTTATTTTTTTGCCCTTTTCTGGTCTAAGGAATTCTTATGACACCTGTACGCCATGTTCGTGAAGGTTTGTTTACCTTTACATTCTCATTCAATACCTACCCTCTTTCTCTGACATTCTGACACATAGAAAATCTTACATTCTCTTCCATTTATTCATCTAAAAGTTTATTCTTATGTGCAAAAAGAAATGGTGGAGAAGAAAAGGGTATCAATGAATAAAGAAGACACACTCGTCTTCTTTATTCAAGTAAAAGATACCAAGTTTTCCTTTATTAAGCTTATATAATCTATTTCCCTTCGAGTTAATCTCCTTATGGCTAGATCATGGTTACAGACATCTTTATGCAGAAGCTATTCAAATGGTTCTAGCATTACGTAAAAGAAAAGGAATTCCAGTAATAGTTAGAATTTTCCTCGTAGATACGACAGATACATTTTATCATAATGTCTTGATTGAAACTCTCTTAGTAATGAAAGTATCATCATGACTATTGCTCTGGACTTTAATATCAAGTTTGATGATACGAATTTACCCACAAAATTAAAAGTCTAAAGCCAAATTCTTAAAATTGAGCGAGATTTTACTGTTATCATGACCACACTCCATCGTCAGATCTTTTACAAAATGCAAAATTATGTTTTAGATATAAACTTTTTTAACTATATACAAGATGTCCTTTTATATAGTAGCAGACAAATCTCATAATGAGACCACAATCATCCAAATTCTACGACAATTGTTATCACAATAATTATCATATTTAAGTAATATTATCATGTTAATAATATTTTATTAGTTCATATGTGATATTAAATCATATATATATATATATATATATATAATTCATAGTTATGTTTTAACCAAAGTTAAAAAATATTTTTTAAAAAAGTTGAAAATTAACAAAATTTGAAAATTTTTATAGAGTTAATATTTCTTGAAAAAAGGAGAGGTATATATGTTAGAACAAAAGTTGAACTCGTGAATAAAGAGAGGAACTAGAGTTATCGTTTTGGTATCTAGCGACCCAAAATAGAGATCTGACCATATCTAGTCTATATTCTTATCTTTTTAGAAGAATGTTATCTTCCAATAAGCTATTTATAGCTATAGGACCACAAATAAAAGGTTTCTTTGTAATGTATTTGTCATATGATTAGTCACCTTTCTAAAGAAATGTCAACAACAACAATAAATAAAGTAACATATTCTTTCTTCTAGGTAACAAGTTATTATCATTTTTTATTAAATTTTATCCACATATTTATACAAGTTTATATAAATATGTAGAAAAAATTAAATTATACAAGGTTGAACACCTTAACGGGAACAAAGGATTTCGTTCCCATAAATAACAAGCAACAATCTTTTCTATTCTTTTAATAAATTATATAATAATTATTAATTTGGTAAATTTTATAATTATTATAATCGATATTATCTTTTTTTTTTTTTGCTTACTAATAGTGATTTATAATATGTAAAAATAATTTAGAGAATATCAATGATTAAAAAATTAAACATGTTCGGCCGGTTGAACTATAAAAATCTTGAACCACTTTTTGGTTTAGTTTTTAATGTTTTAGTTCAATTGACTTTAATAACTTTTGTTTTTAAAAAATAATCAGTTTATTAACTAATCGGTCAATTTTATAAATTAATAATTTCTTATAAACTAAAATAAATTAATTAACTTTTGTTTAACAATTTTTAATTAAATTTTAAATTCTTTAATGAATAAAGATAATATTTTTCAATCATATTTTAAAATTTTTAATTTATTCAATTTTTGAAATGCTGATTTACCTTCGAATTTGGATTTTAAAACATTGAATAATATTGATTCGGATGACCATAAAAGTTATTAAAACAAAAACTCTTAAAATTTTATTCCTTTTTTAATAGAAAAATCATTAAATTGACAATAATTAGTTGATTTTTGTTGACCGAATACATTGCCGTATTGTTGAATTCTAAACCAAATCACGGGTTTCTTTTGAGTGGCATTATTTATCCATATATATACTATAATATAAGAAAGTCTCTCTCAATAATAAAAAAATCAACGCTTGTGGGTGCACTTATTGATCAATATGGGACTTCTTTTGGAATTTGTATTAAATAATTAAATTCATATTAAAATTTCAATATAAATTTGTCTAACTCAAAATTTGACCCAAATATAAAGGGTTGAGTTAATATATAAAAATATTTATATAACCTTAATTTTCTTATCGAGTTAAAAATGAAAATAATTAATAGAAAATTATGTATATATAATCTCTTTATAATTAGTGATAAATCTGAGAGTTAATTACACAATAATCGTACCTTCTACAGTTATTTAAACTTGGAAATTAAGATTATACACAACTCTTTTTCATCGAAATATTATTAGGCCAAACCCGAAAATAGAATATAATTAATTATAGAATTTAAAACAATTAATGACAGAAAAATTAATTACAAATTTTAAAACAAGAATCAAAATTTCCATATAAGCAAGGCTAGTAACTCTACCAATAACATACTACCCATTATATACCTCATGTGTAATACATACTCTCAATGATTTGTAGGATTGGATCATCATTAGAGGTGGCAATTTAATAATTTATGTTACATATGTTAGAATCTATATAATTTAATTTTTTAATCTGAATCATATTTTACAAATTACTACTTTAACTACTACACATCTCTTAGTTAGTTTTATTAAAATTTTGTCTATTTTCTTTAAATGAAGTAATTCTAAAATTCTTAATATTATTTTACAATTATAAATTTACAAAAAATTAATAAAAAATATACAATAGTAAAATAATATCAAACTACGACTATGAGCGGTCTAATGTAACTAAGCCTTTGTTTTGCTGGGCTCATACTAATAGAGTTTTTTTTGTAGATCTTTTATGACATAACTTTTTTAAGAAACAGTTGACTGTTTGTCTATCATTTAAAAAGAGCTTTTTTGAAAGAGCTTCATACAGTAGATTGTTTGACAACATAAAAATAAAAAGCACTTTTAATTTTAACTATATTTTATTTTGTAATAAAAATTATTTATGCATATAAATTTTATTTATATTATATTAAATAATATGCAAAGCACAATATATTAATTGTTATATAATTTTAAACCATATGAAACATAAATGAAAATACATCTAACCAAATATTTTATATGGATTATAATATAAGTAAAATTAATATAAAAATTAATATTAAAGTATATAAAAAGCCAAATAATATTATATAAATCTCAAAATAAATATTCAAATTAAGTAAATAGTTAAATATATAATAAATTATGCATTTTATTGTAATAAACGTGAAGATGAGTTTGTGCGTATTGTGAGAATTATGTGTAAAACATAAGGACAAAAGAGACTAAAAAATAGGTTCATTAATTAATCTGAAAAATTTACTAAAAAAAGTATTTTTTAGAAGATCCAAATTTGAACTTCTTAAAAAATGTGTTTTTGCCGCAAAAAAGTCATATTTATTAAAAAATTACTTTTTTATTTTACAGTCAAAATTACTTTTTTATTTTACAGTCAAACACTTATTTTTTTTAAAGCTTTGCGGTGGAAAGAAAGTTCTTATTAACCTTCCAAAAGTCCATCCAAGCAGGCACTAAACCCTAATAATTTTATTTCACGAAGTGAATTAAGGCGGGGATAGCTCGAATTTGATGCATTTATCATTTATAAATTGCTAACCTTAAAACCACTTTGATGAAGGGTTAGGATTAGTTGGGAGGGGGTACAGAAATTATTATGATCATTACTATTCGTGCCAACCCGACCTATTCATGACAATACCATGTAACTTACGAGTTCGTCACACTTGATATCGAGCCATATAAAAATGTGTAATTAATATGATAAATGCATAAGACCATTAACCAAAATATCGAACACATGCATGCAATAATCATATGAACTTTATGACAAAAAGAAGAAGAAGAAGAGATTACACGTTGGAAAGAAACATACGTGAGTTATGAGTACATGCTAGAATCACGTATCTATGTGCTATTAATTACAAGATTATAATTTCATGCATATACAAACAAATACACCACATTAATCACAATGCATGTATGATCAAACTACCCTAAAGCAAATTTAATTTGTCTTACATTAAATTGTCTAGTTGTATATCAGAGTGGCTAAATAATAATTAAATCGAATTTGTTATTTGACGTTGAATTCCTAACTTATCAAATAACTTATTCAAAATACATAATTTGTATATTATTACATTTGTCTCACAGTTTATTTAATATATATTTAAGGACATACTTTTTATTTTAGATTGAAGTCTAATTAATAAAAATTTTGGCTTAATTGACTCGAAGTCAACAAATCAAATTTAAATTAAGTGAATTTCATACCATGTTTAAATTTAGGAGGATTGACCCATTCAAACTTGAAAAACCCAAATTAATATAACTTAATTTAATTTAAGTTAACAAAAAGTATAATTTTCCTAGCTCTTGACTTGGTATTAAAGTAGTGATTAAGGTAATAAGCCAGCTTACTCAATGACAATGGCTTCCATCTTTTCTATAGTGATATATAAAAGTAGATCCACCTACATTTATGGTGAACCCTACAATTTAAGGATGTTGTTTATTTTGTTGACTGTCATCTTTTCTCGTGCAAATAAATGATATGGTTTGTGTTGATGAACTCCAGCCAATTTTGATAAAAGATATTAATTTGGATTTGGTTGTGTTTGATCTTTTTTGGAAATAAAAGCTGATATTAACGATCCCTATTTAATAAAAAATTATATTTTTTTAGATTTTTGGTTAATTTAAAATTTAAATAAAATAATTTATATGACATTATGATCTTTTTAAACTATTAATAAATATTTAAGTTTGATTTAGATTTTAATACAACTATTAAGATAAAAACGTATCTTTTATCAAAAAAGGGGTAAATTTATGGTTTGAGATATTATTAATGTACTTAAAAACTATCAATAATCTTCTACACTTTTGATTTTACAATATGTGTCTCCCCACTGTTAACCAATGTTTTAAAAATCAGATCGAAAGTTAAACAAACAAAACAAGATGTTTAAGATTTAAAAGTTCAATTATTATTGGACCGGATTAAAAGATGAATCAAATTAAGAAATTTGAAATATAATTGAAGATTATCCTTAACCATCGAATAATTTGAAGTTTAATTGAAAAAAGAGATTGTTAAATTAAAATTAATTGATTTTTTTTAGTTTATAAGAACTTGTTAGTTAACAAATCTTAACAGATTAATTAATAAATTAACCATTTTTAACCATAAGAGTTATTAAAGTAAATTGAACTGAAAAGTTGAAAATCGAACCAAAAAATTTGACGGTTCAAAATTTTTACAGTTGAAATCAACTTCTATTATAAACTCCAATCGTGAATTTCAAAACGACATCATAGAATATTATGTATAAAAACAATGTCATTTTGGAGTTTACATATGCTTTGTTTTCTTTAAATATCATATGCTTTATGAAAGTTCAATTATAGCTTTGAAGATGTAATATGAACAAAAAGAAACTTCAAGTGGGATTTTAAGAAGAAAAAATTATCAAGATTCAAAAGGATTAGGTTGGCCAAAGTCTAATAGAGAAATCAACTTGTTTAAGTCAAAGTAAGATTTTCAAAATATCCTAAAGAAGTCAAAAAAACAAGTGAACATAATAAATGAGGTTGCATTGAAGAAGAAATACCTATCATGATTTTATTTGGTTCTATTATTTTTAAAATTTTAATAATTAAATCTCATTAAAATTTTAGTTTAATAGGTAATTTACAATAGTTTAGGACATTAGTTTAGTAATTATGAGTATAATATTTTAATATAATATAAGTTATAACTATTGAGTAATATTCTCATCAAAATTGGTTGAAAATATAATAATAACAACTATAATATTGATAAAATAGTATAACTGACTAATTATTAAGATATAAGTACCTTTAAATGAAATAAAAATTATTAATATTTTCTAAAAATAGTATTGTTCTGGAAAAATATTCACATATGTATATTGTTACTTTGTCACTAAATTTTTTTAAAATTATTTAGATAGAAGAGATGATAAAATATCATATAAACTTAAAACTTATGATTTAAGAAAATTACTCTATTCATTTTTAAAAATAAATTCTATATATTAGTAGAATTTATAATAATACATATTAAATAAATATTGAATTTTATTAATAATTAATTCCAAATTATTGTTGTAAATTTAAGAGCAAGTGGGGAAATATATGAGATAAGGTCACAAGGAAAAGGTTGAAAAGGGCAAAACGAAGAGGACAAAGTCTCTCAAACCCAACAAAATTAGGTCAAAGGTGGAAAACTCAGACAATGGCAGCTCAGTATCTCCAACTCAAAAACACACAGCAGAAACCATCACCACCACCACCACTACAATCTATATCTTTAGTTAATTTTTGGGATCAATAAAGACAGGCTGGAAGGATCCAAATTCCAACCCCACTTCCATTATTGTTTCAGAAGACAATCAATCCACAACCCCCAACAAGCTCCCCAACAAAGTGATGTTTCAATACACAATGCAGTTCACTGGGAAAAACCCATTAAGCATTTACTCTACAGAGGAGCAATGAGAAAAATACATTTTAGAAATGGAAAAGAAAGATTGCTAAAAAGCAAGGAAAATAGCCCTTAACTCTTTTTTGTTTTTGTTTTTGTTTTTGTTTCCTCCCTTTTCTTGCAGCCTCTGCTAAGCATCTTTTCCTCACTTTTCTTGTGCTTTTGCCCCCATCTCTGTCTTCTTTCTTTCTTTTTTTCCTTCTTGGAATCAAAATTTTTGGTGTGGTTTTTGCATACTTTTGTTTCCTCCATTTCTCTGCTAGTGCTTCCTCTGCAATCTGCTTCTTATTTCTTTGTCTCTTTCTTTCTGTTCAAGCATTTGGTTCTTTGATCAGCAAAGTCCAATCCCTCTGTATCTCCTTGCTTTGTGAATTTTGTTTTAAATTTGGTAGCTTTTCAATCTGTTATTAACCGGATTTCCATTCCTCTTGGGAATTAATGCTGATAGTTTCTTGGTTCCTTTTATCAAACTGTAAAACTTTTCTTTCTTTTTCTTCTAGCTTGTTCTTGGGACTAGAAAAATTGAGTCTTTCTATTTCTCATGCAGCTTCCAATCCTATAATTCAGTTTCTGAGTTCTTGAGTTGTGCTTCGCATGGTCTAGAATTCTCATTTTTGCTAGTTCTTTCTCTTGGGTTGGAGTCTGAAGTTTATTCTTGAGCCTTTCTGTAAGTTTCCTGAGAAAATTCGTTCTTTAGCTACAATTCCGGGAATTTTCTGTCTCAATTTCACAATCTCTGTTGATTCCCTCCAAATGGTCTGGACCTTTTTGCTTTTTCTCTTATTTGCTTGATCGAAGTCATCAACTTTCTTGATTTACCACAAACTTTTTTCATCGTCCGTTATACCTTGTTTGTGTTTCCATGGGAATCTGTCATGGAAGACCAATTGAGCAGCAGCAAGACCTCTCAAATGGCCAAGCACTATCCATTGAAACCGACCCACAAGCACCAAATTCACGCACCAGCAAGACCTCAAACTTCCCTTTTTACAGTCCAAGTCCCTTGCCAAGTCTCTTCAAGAACTCTCCTGCAGTGTCCAGTGTAAGCTCCACACCTTTGCGTATTTTCAAGAGGCCTTTTCCACCACCTTCTCCGGCAAAACACATTCGTGCACTGCTTGCACGAAGGCACGGCTCTGTCAAGCCCAACGAGGCCTCAATCCCGGAGGGAAGTGAGAGTGAGATTGCTTTGGACAAAAGTTTCGGATTCTCGAAGCAGTTCTCGAGCCATTATGAGCTTGGGGAAGAGGTGGGTCGTGGTCATTTTGGCTATACTTGTACTGCCAAAGCCAAAAAAGGAAGCTTGAAAGGCCAGGATGTGGCTGTCAAAGTTATTCCAAAATCTAAGGTTTAGTTCTCAGCTTCTTATTGCCTGTGACATTTATTTTCACTATCAATCATTTGCATCAACAATTCTAGTGAAATAAAGCATCTTTGGGTTACATATTTGGTTAGCTTGGAATTTTACAGATCTGAAATTTTCTATTACTAACAGTTTCACATGTGATAGAATTGCTGTCCTCTGCTCGTATGGTGATTTTCTGATAGAATTGATGTGGTCTTTAACTTGATAGATGCTGGCTATCACTTACAAAAGATGCGAATGTGGTACTCGATTCTCCCTTCTTGTCAGGGAAATTTAATCCCACTGGAGGATTCTGGGCCTGCAATTGATTGGAGACGTGGATATTGATGAGCAGTTTCTAGTTGATTACAGGGAATATCATGATTGGGAGTTCATCTTAATTGAATGTAGATGCAGAACAAGTTTCTCGCACTGCTAACTTTGATGTCTTTGAGAATTGAGAAAGAATCTTTAGTGCACACTAGTTTTTGTTTACATTTTTTTCCTTTGAAGTGCCAGTACAACCAACTCTGTTGTATTTTTTGTCAACTCTGACGCCAAGGACTATCTATTTTTATCTCATGAAGATTATAATCCTTTGCAGATGACCACAGCAATTGCTATAGAGGATGTGAGACGAGAAGTGAAGATCCTACGGGCTTTAACCGGACATAAGAACTTGGTACAATTTTATGATGCCTACGAAGATGATGAAAATGTCTACATTTTGATGGAGTAAGTTTGGTTTTACCAGTTTTTTCTAACATACATTTATTATCTTTTTGGTAATTGAAGAATTTCTTATGTTCTGTGAAGCTTTTTAATAACTTAATCTTTTGTGCTTCTTTGTATTTCACATCCAACTACTTTATTTTGATGACTAACTCACTAAGGCTTTTATGGTTGTAAATCTGTGTCGACATGACCAACTTTCTTGTGTGGTTAGTATGTTTATCTTGTGATATCAACAGTCTCTGCTTTATGTTTCTTTGCAATTGATGTCTATAATTGATTGAAAAAGATGTATGGACTATTTAAGGTCATGAACTGTTCATGTTATGGAGTTTGAGGATATAGCCATTTGGATCTTACCATTTGTGTATTTTGATGCCTTTTAGGCTGTGCAAAGGTGGCGAGTTACTGGACAGGATACTTTCGAGGTACACTTATTTTAGAGACAGTTCTTCTTATGGTATATGGCTTGCTTGTGCTATGAGATTGGTAATTGGATGAGGTTCAAATTGTGACATATAGGGGAGGAAAGTACTCAGAAGAGGATGCAAAGTCAGTTATGGTTCAGATTCTTAGTGCAGTTGCCTACTGTCATCTCCAGGGTGTGGTTCATCGTGACCTGAAGCCAGAGGTAATTTACTGATAAGAAAGTGGTTGTTTAACTAATATTTTTTGTTGCATCTCTCCTTTTTCACGTGAACAAGCAATATGAGAAGTTTGGTTGAAGGAATTTAGGAGTTTGTTTTTTGTCTACAGCTTGCAACATTTGACAATTTTGATTCGGGTAGTGCATTACGTTCTATGTTTGACTTCAGACTCTGACGTACTAATAATGTGCCGTGTTGGTGTTTCAGAATTTCCTTTTTACTTCCAAGGAAGAGAATTCCCAATTGAAGGCTATTGATTTTGGACTCTCTGACTATGTAAAACCAGGTAAGACTGCATAAGCTGCCTTTGTGACTTTTCTCCAAAGTTGAAGAAAGTGTTTGACCATTACTTTATTTGCAGATGAGAGGTTAAATGACATCGTCGGAAGTGCATACTATGTAGCTCCAGAAGTTTTACACAGATCATATGGTACTGAAGCAGACATGTGGAGTATTGGTGTGATTGCCTATGTTCTTCTATGTGGTAGCCGACCGTTTTGGGCCCGTACAGAATCTGGAATCTTTCGAGCTGTCCTCAAAACTGATCCTAACTTTGATGAAACTCCTTGGCCTTCTTTGTCCTCCGAAGCTATAGACTTCGTGAAAAGATTGTTGAACAAGGACTACCGAAAGAGACTAACAGCTGCTCAGGCACTATGTAAGTTGGTGAACACCGTCAATATCTTAAAGCCCTACCTTTAGTCATCCACCTTGTGGTTTATGGAATATCATTTGAATGGTTATGTGATGTACTGCACCTTGGTCATTTCTTATTAGGTCACCCGTGGCTAGCCAATCATCATGACGTCAAGATTCCATTGGATATTATAGTATACAAGCTTGTAAAGGCTTATATATGCTCATCTTCTCTACGGAAATCTGCACTGAGAGTAAGGAACATGCTCTCTGATACATGCTGTATATGAGCATTTTGCATTCTCGTCTTTATTTTTGGAATTCTTCATCATAACTTCTGTTTGTCGTTATGGTCTTGAGACATAATAATAGCGATGTCTTGAATTCCTAAGATATTAATTCAGCATCTGCTTCATTTATTGAAGTACTGCATTCTTATTGAGGACTAATAGTAGGTCATTATAGGCAATAGAGAAATGCCTATGTAAGTAATAAATGCATAATCTGAATGGTACTAGTGTTGGATTTCTCTGCAACACTGGAGCAAAACTTCATGCCATGGAACTGCAGTATTTTTGTAGCTTTCCCATAACTGTACCATTTGGCGCTTATTTTGAGAGATTAACGCCCTTCTGTTATCATGACAGGCTTTGGCAAAGACATTAACTGTAGCTCAGCTAGCATACATCCGGGACCAATTCAACTTGTTGGGACCAAACAAAAACGGCTTTGTTTCTATGCAGAACTTTAAGACTGTGAGCCCTTTTTCCAATTGCACCTTTTGGACAATTTTTCAACTTCCATATATTTCATCATTTGACTAAGATTAATGCCTCAATCAACAGGCAGTAGTAAGGCACTCTACTGATGCAATGAAGGATTCAAGGGTCTTTGACTATGCAAACATGGTAATGCTTAAAACCTATTGATAATTTAATATAATGATGTTGGTTTTAACACTTTCTCAAACACGATATCTCCTTGGAATGGTGGCTAAGTGACTATCCTTTTTCGGTGCAGATTAGTTCTGTTCAGTACAGAAAGTTAGATTTTGAAGAATATTGTGCAGCTGCCATAAGTGTGCATCAACTAGAAGGAATAGATTGTTGGGAGCAACATGCTCGCCATGCATACGAGTTCTTTGAAAAGGATGGAAACAGGCCCATCATGATTGAGGAACTTGCCTCGGTATGCTCTCTCTCTCTCTCTCTCACACACACACACACAATCACACAGACAAAAAACACATATTTGCTGCATGAACAAACATTCCATTGACAATGACAGACCTTATCTTCAAAAATATAGTTTGGAAGTTCAGAAGAAGTGAGTTTAGTTATGGAATATCAGACAATGTTGATACTGGAGTTATCATGAATGGAATAGGAAAGCCGAAAGTGTAGGTACTGATTCATCATGCTTGAATCTCATTGAACCAATTCCTTCTTTGATAATGATGAAAGTTTCGAGAACTGAATAGGCCTATTAACTTGATGCAACTTTTCGTAGTAATTGCTCCCAAGAATTTGGTAAAAAAGTTAACCAATGACGTTAGTGACTGTCTTGGTACATGGATACAACTTGGCTTTTCGTGATAAACAACAATGCATCTTGTGAAGTGAGCAACATGAGATCGAAGGACGGTATTGCACCCAATATATGATTTGGTAACATAATGTGGCTGCTATTTTAACTTGAGGAGCGCCATTAATTTGAAACTGAATTTTCCAGTTCCACTGAAGTTCTCTATCCTGTGAGGACATGAAGTTGAGAGACTATGTTACAAGCACCATTCCCATAGTTTCAACAGTGCCAGTGCATGCATACTGGCACTTCAGAAAACGGGTGTTCGATAGAGATATTATGAGTCATAGGAAGCCCTTCTGGCCTATGATAAATAAAGCAGGACCGATAACATCAAAGCATGTTTGACTGCAACCTTGAGATGGCCATTTTTTAGGGGATTCAAGCAGAATGTCAAGAGTAACAAATTGTTTTCTGGAAGTGGCAGGAATAGGATCTTGATCTCATCTTGTGTATTTTGCATATATATTGCTTGGTGAACTTGGGAGATTGTTAAACGAGAGTTTTGATGGATTGGAGAAAAGAGGAATTGGTTTTAGTAAAAACTTGATGAGGTAACTCAGAATTGGAGGATGGGACAGCACTATCTTCCATCTGAAATTCCAAAATGGAGATGCAATAATATAATTCAAAGACAAAGAAGAGAAAAAAATAGAAATTTTAGTACTTCACTGAAGCTAATACAGTTTTGTGTTTGCATTTACATGTTTTCTCTTCCAAGTAGATTACAGCAGCAAAACTTTCTGTTATTTTTTGTTTGCAGGAACTTGGACTAAGCCCTTCAGTACCAGTTCATGTGGTCCTCCAAGACTGGATAAGACATTCTGATGGGAAGCTAAGCTTCTTAGGTTTTGTCAGACTACTTCATGGAGTTTCATCTCGCAACTTCCACAAGGCTTGACACGAAAATCCCATACACTAAAATTTTCCTTTGTTCAACAGTCTCAAACCAACTCGTCGACTGAGAAATTGCGGGGCAAATGACGAGCCGAAATTGACGTGAAGAAATCCTGTGCTCTTTCTTGCTAACGGCGAATGGTGCCTGCAGATTAAAAGCCAGCCATTGTGGTATACATTGGTGATTAAACCATTTGTGACAAGGTCTCATGTCAAGAATGTCTTCATGTTTGTTACTTTTTCCCCATTTTTTATAATTTGGATTTAGAGGATTGTACAGATGAGGGTAGAATGGAATGGGAAGGTGTATTTTAGGATCAGTGAACAGACAGTGAGTTTATCCCTTGTGTAGTACTTCTTTGCACTGAGTTTTCTAATAAGTTCGTAAATGTGCTACAATGGAAATTTTGATTAGCCTCCATATTTGCAGCAGTCTACATTCCTCATGAAATGAAATTGAAGAGGGAATAAACAACGGAGACAATGTGTAAGATTCTGACTGAAACATTTCTCATTCCTTACAAACGTAAGGACCTATTGTGGTTAGGTTTGGCAATAGTTCGATT
>JAOQMQ010000194.1:2036751-2049647 GCA_027563845.1 Erythroxylum subrotundum
CAATTTCGGTAGAAGATATCTTGAAAAGAAGTCCAGCAGATCTTGGGCGTTTGTGTTCTAATTGGAAACAAAATCTGCAAAATCTGCAGATTTGGGATTCTGTCCTTAGGCGTGCCCACGCCTAATATTTGAATTTCGTCCAGATTGGGGATTTTTGAATTTCTTTCTTTTTTGCCTCTTTTTGATCCTTTTTCGTCCTTAGAGTATTGAAAACCATCTGTAAACAATTATAGAACAATTCCATTAAATTCAGATAATAATTTCAATTCCATTAAATTCAGATAATAATTTCAACACCTTAACAATAATTATGTCCAAAATATGTGCAATTAAATTGACTTATCAGGTACATAAAAAAGAGCTAATTGGTTTGATGCCTCCAAGTGCTCCTAAATTTCACTTTAGAGGTCATAATTCTGTGAATTCTTGTTCAGCAGAGGGAATTCATCTTCCTTAAAGATGACATCTCTGCTAATGATTGTTTTGTAGGCTCCATTTTGGAGTAGTAGGAGTTTATAACCCTTTACACCTTCTGGATATCCTAGAAACACCCCTTTGACTGCTCTAGGTTCTAATTTTCCCTCTTGCTGATGTGCATAGGCTGCACATCCGAAAGTCCTAAGGTGTGAGAGTTTTGGCTTCTTACCACTTCAAATTTCCTGAGGAGTCTTATAGTCATTAGCTGAGGTTGGAAGCCTATTGATTAAATAGGCTGTTGTCCTAATTGTTTCCCCCATAGAGAATAAGAGCAGCCCGAAGAGAGAAGCATGCACCTAGTCTTTTCTAGGAGGGTTCTATTCAATCTTTCAGCTACTCCATTTTGCTGTGGAGTAGCTCTAACAATCTTATGCCTAAGAATTTCATTTTTGCTACAGTATTCCTCAAATTCTTTGTTACAATACTTCAATCCATTATCAGTCCTTAAGCATTTCAATTTCCTCCCAGTTTGATTTTCCATAAGGGTATGTCGCCTTATGAAAATCTCTAAAGCTTCATCCTTTCTCTTCATAGGGTAACCCAACACTTTCTTGATTTATCATCAATTATGGACATGAAGTATAGGTTCCCTCCTGCCGTGGGGACTTGAGTTGGCCCCCAGAGATCATTATGAGCATACTCCATGATCTCTGTGACTTTCTTATCTCCTTTTTGAAATGCTGACTTGTGGTGCTTTCCTAGCACATAGGATTCACAAAATTCTAACTTCTGTAAGTTTTCTTTAGGTATTAGGCCTTACTTAGAGAGATGGACCAGGCTTTTATTGCCTGCATGACCCAACCTTACATGCCATTGCTTGGTTGGTTCAAGGTTTCTAATTTCTGAAATTTGATTAGTTTCAGTTGTGCCTATTACATAGTATAGACCACCCCTCTTCACTCCTCTAATGATGACTCTTATATCCCTTAGGATTTCTCTAAGTCCATCTTTAGATCTGATATGAAAGCCTTGCTTATCAAACAAACTTTCTGAGATCAGATTTCTTCTTATTCCAGGCACAAATCTAACATTGCTTAGGATCCTTCTTTTTCCATCAAACATGTTGATGGAAACACTTCCTATGCCCTCTATCCTTTGCTGCCTAGAATCTGCCATTTTAACCTTGGTAATGACTGGTTCAAATGTTGTGAACTAGTCTCTATGAGGAGTGACATGCATAGTGCACCCTGAATAAAATATCCATTCTTTACTTAGGTCCTCACAATCCTCAGTCACAGCCAGTATTTCATCTTCACTGGAATCTTTAGGTTTTTCAATATTTCCTGAAATTCCACTTTCAGCTGCCTTATCCCTCTTCTTTTTTCTACAATCCCTTACAAAATGTCCTTCCTTATCACAGTAGAAGCATGTCTTAGCTTTTCCCTTTTTCTTCTTTTCATTTTCACCTTCCTTAGGGTGTTTTTCTTTCCTACTTCCCTTCTTCCACTTTCCTTTCTTGCTGTTTTTCTTATGAGACTTCTTCTCATAATTATTCTTTACAAACATCACTTCAGCATCTTTCTTAAATGAATTCACTTCAACTATTTCTTCCATAAGAGAATCTAAAACCCTTTTACAGTAAGTGATTCTCTACTAGCATACTTGATTACCTTCTTGAATGCATTAAATTTAGAAGGTAATGCCTTTAGGATTACTACAGCTTGATGTTCCTCACTTATTTTCTCATCTGTAACTTCTAAGTCTTATACTAGCTTAAAGAAATAATTTAGGTTATTATCTAAGGATACTGAAGTGTTCATTTTGTAGTTTGCAAGGTTGTGAAGAAGTGTCATCTTGTCAGGAAGACACTTCTTGGCATACAATTCGTCAAGTTTCACACAAAGCTTCTCTGCAGTGTTCCAATTCTGCACTTTCCTTATCACTGTTGGTGATAAGTGAAGCATTAACTTGCAATGAGCAAGTCTTTGCATTTTCAGCTTCTTTATAAGGTCAGTTTCTAGGTCATATTGATCATCTATAGCACCATAGCAGTTATAAGATTCAAGAAGAACTTGCATCTGGAGTTTCCAGATGGTAAAGTCTTCTTTACCAGAAAATATGTCCATTTCCTTGCCTACCATGCTTACTGTAGAATAAAGAAACTAAAGACTTTCACTTACTGACTTTCTTGATGAATCTTTGAGGCTTGAAGTGTCCAAGAAATGCCCAGGAGGTCTTGATGCTCTGATACCACCTTCTGTTGGGTTTTTACTGCTTTTCTGGTGATCTTTGAAAACCAAGACTAATAAAGATTGTTATTTTGCAGATGTAATATGATTGCATAAAAGTAAAGAGACAGAATTTTACTTTGTTCGATAGTATAAAACTATCTACATCTAGGGTTCCCACTTGACAATGGTGGAGAGATTTCATTAATGCAGAAGAAAAATGAAGAACAAAGTACAGAGATTTGAGTGTTCTGTGGAACACCTGCAGCAAGAATCCCTCAAGCTCACCAGTACCCAAGAATGGTACTCTAGCACTCTCTGAATTTTTCTTCTCAATATTTTCTCACTTTCTCAACTAGTGAATACAATGAAAATTGTAACTTTGAAGTTCTGTGTATGTCTCTTATCTGTCTGATGCTTTTTCCTTGTTTTTATAGCCGCTGGAGAAGATGAAGACCTTCAGATAAATTGTTTAAGTCAGCTCCTCTGCATGTGCCATCCACGTAAGTATCAACTCTTCAGCCTTTGGTTCGCGTGTTGTGTCTTTCTTAGCTGCATTTTGTATCTTCTTCTGTTGTTAATAACACGACAGTGTTCTATTCTTATGCTGTAAACGACACTATTTTGAGTTAATGCTTCTGAATTGTAGTGAAATGACTACACTTTGAGTTCATTATCTTTTGGCTTGTTTTTGTCATGTGTAGGTGTTTAATTTCAATCACTTTTGTCTCTGCTGTAAGAAGCATCGATAATCTCTCATCTTCTCTCTTCGTAATTCTTCAGACACATTCACACACTCAACTTTTGTCTTTAAGTTTTTCTTGCATTCTTGTAGCATCTGAGTGTTGATTGTTGGAGTGTGAGTGATCTCCATCACAAACATTCTAAACAATATCTTAAGCCTAGAATTTACCCAAAATGATTTACGACACAATTGATTCCTTCAAACCCTAAGATCTATACTATAAACAAAACAAAAAAAAAAAAAGAAGCTAACCTTGATCTATGCTCACTATGTGTAATCCCTTCTTGATTGCAAATACTTTTTCTACGCAAAAGCTTTATCCACTCTCAACTTCTTCCTTTCTTCATTCTTTTTTAATAGTGCAAGAACATATGTATCTTTGATAATTGTTCGCTTACATTAACTGAAGGGAGAGGGAAGGGTTTTATTAATTATAATAAAATAGGGTTTTATTAATTATAATAAAACCGTAATGACTTTAATTTTCTCTACATGCCTAATAACCATTATTTTGGGTCTGCTTCATATTATAATCAAATAAAGTAATATGAGCCACATTTTATGATAGTTAAATTGATCTAATAATCTCCCACTTGGCCTATGTTATGACTTGATTATCCAACAACACAAGTTTGCACCGTATATTGAATCTGTCAAGCCATCAAACTTGAATAAATTGAAATGATGGGATCAAGGTCACAAGTCATCTAACGACATGATTCCTTTCAAGTATCACACAATCATCTCAACTTAAATTAACTATAATCGAGAAACACTATAATTCTCAACTTTAATGTTTTCTCAAAACATAATTTCTCATCACAATAAAACAATGCGTGTACACAAAATAATGTGACAACTAAGAAATAAGCAAAAGCATAACTTTAATTGAATTCATAAGTGTCAAAACTATAATAACAAATACCCAAACATATACATATACGTAACATGATCTCATGCTAATAAGGACTTATCTATAATGCCCATCTTTTCAACATGGCCAGTAAATGTTTTAGGCGGTAATCCTTTAATTAGCGGATCTGTTAGCATTAGATCAGTTATAATATGCTCAATTAACACTATGTTTTTGTACTTCTTATTTGACCGACAAGTATTTCAAATCCATATGTTTAACACCCTTAGAATAGTTGTCAAATTTAGAGAAGAAGATAGCTGCAAAATTATCACAATAAATTCTTAGCAGTCTAGCTATACTGTTGACAATACCTAGCCCTAACACAAAGTTTCGCAACCACAATGCTTGAATAGTGACCTCAAAGCACGCCACAAATTCAACCTCCATTGTGGAAGTAGCAATGATAAATTGTTTTCCATTCTTCTAAGAAATTGCCCCTCCTACTAGTTGGAATAGATAACTGAAGGTAGATTTTCTTGAGTCTACACAACCAGTATTGTCTGAATCTAAATAACCAATCACTTCTAAGTGATTTTTTTTCCTGTAAGTGAGTATGTAATCATTGGTGCCTTGTAAATAATTAAGAATTATCTTTGTCGCTTTTCAGTGGTCCAATCCGGGATTACTTTGATATCAGCCTAACATTCCAATAGCGAAATTAATATCTGACCAAGTACAAGTCTAAATATACATCAGACTCCTAACTACATATGCATAGGGAATATATTTCATTTCCTTTCATTTCAAATCATTCTTGGGATATTGCATTTTACTATTATCCCCATTCTGAATTGGAACTACTCCTACTGAGTATTTTTCCATCCTAAATCTCTCTAATACTTTATTGATATATCCTTTTTGAGACAACCCTAATAATCCTTGTGTTTTGTCACAGATATTTCTATTCCAATCACATAGGATGCTTTAATCATATCTTTCATTTCAAAGTTGTTAGAGAGAAGTTTCTTTACATCATGTAACAAGCCCAAATCATTAGCAGCTAAAAGAATGTGATCAACATATAGTACCAAAATAATGAACATGCTCCTATTGACCTTCATACAGATACACCTATCAACAATGTTCTCTACAAAATCATAAAAGGTAATGATATCATTGAACTTAATATACCACTGTTGGGAAGCTTGTTTCAAATCATATATTGACTTCTTTAATTTACATGCCATATTTTCCTTTTTTATAGTCACAAAACCTTCCGGTTGGTTCATATATACTTCTTCTTCTAAGTCACCATTTAGAAAAGTGGTCTTTACATTCATTTGGTAAAGATCTAAATTATAATGAGCTACTAATGTAATAACAATTCTTAAAGAGTCCTTTGAAATTGGAGAGAAGGTCTCTTTAAAGTCAAAGCCTTCTTTTTGAATATAACCTTTAGCTACAAGTTTGACTTTGTACCTTTCAATATTACCTTTTGTGTCCCTTTTGGTCTTAAAGACCCATTTATAGCCCACTTGTTTTGAGCCTTCGGGTAACTCAACTAGTTCCCGCACTTGATTATCATACATAGATTTTAACTTTCATTCATAACATTGAATCACTTTTACGAATTATTACATTTTACGACTTTTTTTAAATGAGACTGGATCTCTATCAATGCTCAAGTCACACTCATGCTCAAGTGAATACACCACATAATCATCTAATATAGCTGGTTTTTCTCCCTCATAGACCTTTGTAATACTATTTCTTGTGGTATGACTTAATCATTTATAACTTGCACATTATTTACAGGTTCATTATTTACATTCTCTTATTGTGGGTTTGGAATATTAACTTGTTGTTTTGATATGATGCACGATTGTGATACAATAAGAGGAATAACAACTTAAGAAGAGACACTGGGTAAAGGATTTCAACATGAATCTCTTGAATGTTTACCTTTTGTGGTTTCCCACTCTTACTGATTTGTCTATTTTTTATGAACATAGCGTTATCAGACTCAACTATTCTTATACTATGGTTAGGACAATAAAATATATATCCTTTGGACTTTTCTGGATAACCGATGAAGTAACCACTTCTTGCATCAAGTTTTCTTTCATGAGGATTATAAATCCTTATTTTTGCTAGGTAACCCTAAACATACAGGTGCCTTAAGATAGGTTTCCTACTTGTCTACAATTCATAAGGTGTCACAGGAATTGCTTTACTAGGAACCCTATTAACTAGATAGGTAGTTGTCTTTAATGCATACATCCTTAAAGATAAAGGTACATTCGTGTAACTTAACATACTTCTATTTATATCCATAAGAGTACGATTCTGCCTTTCAGTTATACCATTCTATTGTGGTGTATCAGGCATTGCATACTGTGCATAAATTTTTTGACTTCGAAGCAATTTTGCAAATGGACCTAACGCTATCCTTTCTCATCATTTTATCATAATATTCACCACCTCTATTAGACCTTACGACTTTTACTTTTCTATCTAACTGCTTTCTACCTCATTAATGAACACCTCAAGAATGTCCACTGATTGGGATTTTTCATGGAGTAAATAAAGATAACAATAACGCAAATAATCATCAGTAAAGGTGATAAAATACTTTTCACTGCCTCAAGATGGAACATGAAATGGACTATATATATCAGTGTATATTAATTTCAGTAATTCAGTACTTCTTGCGGCTAAACTCTTAGATATGTATTTAGTTTGCTTGCTTTAATACAATCCATAACCATATCCCAGTAAGTAAAATTTAGTTGAGGTAATATTTCATTTTTCAGTAACCTCATTATCCTTTCTCTAAATATACAACCTAACCTTTAATTCCATAAGTAAGCAGAATGTTCATTATATGCACTATGTTTATTACCAATATTATGTTCAACATGAAAAAGTGTTTCAGAATAATTAACATCAAGGTTGAAATGATATAAACCATCCACTAATGTACCAGAATCATAATATTATTATCGTTTATATAAAGAAAAAACATTGTTTCGAACATTGAAATTAAAACCTATCTTATCCAACTTACTAACAGAAACTAAATTTATAGCACATATAGGAACATAAAGATACTTTTCAAGATTTAGACTATAACTAGTGTCTAAAATCAATTTATACGTCCCAATTCCTTCTATTCATGTTGTAATAACCTCTTTACATACTGAGAGTTAGAGTATTAGATCGTTGAGTCATATGAGTCATATCATTTTAGAAATTATAAATTGCATTTCATTCATTTGCATACTATATGCATATACACATGAATCATGATTTAGAAAACAATGCAGGGATAGTATATGCACTCAATTGACATATTCCAAAGTGTGAAAGGTTTAAATGATTATAATATGATTGTGTATTATTTATGCCTTGAATTTTTGGTTTGATAGACCACATTTAGTAATTTGCAATTAATTGTTATAATTGGGAGATTCGTGAATTAATTTGTACACTTAGTCTTGGAAAAATGTCAAATGGCAAGACAAGTTGAAACATGAAAATTTAGGTGAACTAAACCTATGAAATAGTGATACGTGGTAGTAGGAATGAGTAACAACTGGTTAGATAATTGGGTGACAAATGGCTTAGGAAGGGAACTAAGTGATAAGTGGACTAGGTGCTTAAGTGACATTTGGTAGCTTAAGAATAAGACATATGGCTTGGTTCTTTATTTGACAAGTGTTTGTACAAGTATCCAAACCCTCACCAAACACCTACCCCACCACACCCACACACATGAATGACCAACTTCTCTTTTGTTTCTGCTACATGCTTACCTTCTTCTTCTTTCCCACTACAGACATACACATACATAACTCCCACAACCTTAAGTTTTGCCCAAAATTTTGAACTTTATCATTCCAATATTCTGTTGCCTCATCTTGTTGTTGAAATCCCTTTTTGTTCCCACCTTATTCTTGGAGTCACGCTTATAGGCTTGGAAGGCTAGGTTAGCTTGATAATTGAGGAGGCTTTGAGTTGAACAAGCAAGTGAATTTACTGGCCTATTGTAACATATGTTAGCATACCATTTATGATGATTGATTAAGGATCAATTTAATTGAGGTATTGGTGTTGAATGTGGGCTGGAAAAAAATGATGCATGAATGAGTAGTTTTTGTTTTGTTTTTGATGCATGAAATTAGTGGGTTATAAGCTGTTATATGGATGATTTAGGTTGAGATGTGATGTCGAGTTACGCTAAAGACAGATGTATTTGAAGTGTTCTGGAATTTGGAAAAGGGTTAGGGCATGGTCCCTCACAAGCTTCTGTCACGATCGGGGCATGGTCCCTCGCCAATATTAATCCACCAATGTGTTGGTAAGCATATTAATGTATGTATAAATTATGAAACCTTTAGAGACCTTTTTGGTGTCTATTTGGACCAAATGAAGTTTATGAATATTACATAAAGGCCTTTCACAAGTATGAGCGACATATACAATCAAGCCTTGAGAAATTGCAGAAAAGACTATTCTTGTATTCTTTTTACCCTCTTAAGAAAGGTAAAGTGCTACTGAGTACTAACCATCTTATTTTGGAAAAGCACACTTTCTTCACAATCATGATCATAGCCACTATCAGCCAATTCAAAATATACAGGAAAATCTAAACCCATCACTTCAATTGCAATATAACCTTCAGGGAAGCAACTGAAACTGTTGATCCAGACATATGTTTTTGCTTTAGAAGAGACTTCCTCTTTACTTCTGTCGTGTATCAATTCAGGGAATTCTCGATATCAATGACAAACCGGTACTTTACATCTCTCTTTATCAGCCTCTCAAGAGCTTCATTTATATACTGGATAGGAATTACTTCTATCTTGGGGTAAACTTTATGAGCAGCACAAAACTCCAACATTTCTTGTGTTATTCTTGTTCCACCTGCGATACTACCAGAAATGGTTTTCATACCTGAAAGATTGGTGGTGTAAGCAAGTCAGTGGACTTGAAACTTTTTTTACCATGTAAACTATTATTTTCTAACAGAGTTTAAGAAGACATCATAAAACTAGAAATGGTATGAAGTAAATTACCAACAATAAGGTTTGGGGGACTGAATTTCATTTCACTTGGGAATCCGACAAGGATGAAAACACCTGCGGTCTTCAGAAGTGACAAGTAGGCATCAAATGGATGATCACCTGATGCAGTGTCAACTATGAAGTCCAGAGATTTGGTGAGAGCCTGCGTAGAATCCATCAGCTCTCAGAAAATGGTGAAAGAAAATAAATATTCATCTTTTCTGCTGAAAAGCATCTTGAGGTTTTTTACCTTCATCTGTTCTTCATCAGATGAGACCACAAAATTGTCTGCACCAAGCACACTTAAGGCTTCCTCTTTCTTGGATACGCTAGTGCTTAAAACTGTTACTTTCAATCCAAAAGCCTTTCCAAACTTTACTGCCATGTGACCTCCAATCACCCCTAAAGATTTTCCAGGTTGGTTCATCTTGTGTCGAATCATGGGACTATAAACAGTAATTCCAGCACATAGCAGAGGTGCCGCCAAGGCCACAGGATAACCATCTGGTATCTTGAAGCAGTACCTGCAATGTCAAAACCAACTTCTGCAACATCAGCTGTATAATAAAGTCTTTACTACTAATCCTTCTGTAATCACTGAGCTACACTGTAGAAGTTATTTTTCAGTATTTGACAATCACATATTGCTTTATGCTTCATCCTCATTCTAAACGATACACGAATGTCTCCTTTTTGAAGTTACGAGAAATCAACCAGTACTGCAGAGCATTAAAAACAAATGTTTTCTGAGATAAAGGAATGTAGATTAAATGATTTAGTTGGGCACCCACCTCTCATTCACAACAATGTAGCTGGAATACCCTCCTTTGGTCACTGTACCATCAGCATCTATACCATTAAAAGTAAATACTAATCCTTTCAGACAAAAAACTTCTTCTCCATCATTACAATACTCGCACTCTCTGCATGAGTTAACATAAGTTCCTACTCCAACATGGTCACCAACTTTGAAGTGGCTAACATTAGAACCAACTTCTTTTACAATTCCTACGATCTCATGTCTGTAAACAGATAATCATAGTGGTATAAGTTTATATTCATGGTAATTGATTAGTATAGGTTTAATGTGATCAGGATCATACCCAGGCACCAAAGGATGTTTAGAATCTCCATGCTGATTCCTGCTCCAAACATCAGCATGGCAGACTCCACAATGAGTAATTTTCAGTGAAACATCATCTTTGCCCACAGCTCTGCATAGATTTCCAAGATTACCATATGAATATAGTTTAGGCCACTAACTGATTACTGGGAAAACATCAAGTTATTGGGTAGATTATTCAAGGACCGAAGTCAATTTAATTTATAAAAGGAAGATATCAATGAACTTCTATGAAATGGTTTCACAGGATTCAGCTAATTATTCTGTAAGATTTTAAGGAGTTAAAACAATTTAGCATCAACTTGAACAACTGCAAGAAACTGCAACCTGAACAGTGTATATGAAAATGTCAATGATTATAAGAGTTCAAGATAAGAGTAAATTCTTTCTACGGTTCCTCATTTATGAATTTGAAACATCATCACCCCGAATTCCGTGTTCGTTGAAACAAGAAAAGGGAATGAATCAGCTGTATAGCGCCAATATCCTTTCAGGGCAATGCAAAAGAAGATTTGTTCAGATAGCAATCAGTAGGTGAAATAACTCCTGAGAACTCCTGCTCTTCCTCTTTAAGTAATACATTTCAGGTTAGACAAAGTCAATCAGCAACCTCAAACAATAATCAGAATGATCACTCCTTGCAGTTCCTTGTTCTGATTACCAACCCTCCACGATTATAGAATTATACTGACTGATCATTTTTATTCCTTACTTTCCCTTCCCTTTCCCAATATCCCAGGTTAACTAAGATCTCTATATGTAAGATTTCATTTCCATTCCTCGTTGATTATGCTGAAGTCCAAAACCAAATCTGGTACAAGTTTCAGAAAATCCTGCATAGAAACGGTACTAATTAACATGGTAAAACGTATAGAACAAACCTTCGCGCAAACTTGTAAGGGGATAAAACTCCAGATGGATCTCTGACTGCCCATGCAAGACAGTCTTCTTTTACAGTCTCAGAACTCATTATCAAAAGTCAACTGGTCAAGAATCATGAATTGGCCGTATTAATTCTTCAGTCAATGATAGTGAGAAAAACCAACTGATAGATGAATCTAAATGGTAAGAATGAAAAATTCAAACATACAAAGTTGATATGCACAAAAGGTACCATAACATAACAAAGAGAAGAAAAGAGGTCCAAAAGTAACAAGCACAGCACCTGCATTTCAAACTATAAGCAACTAAAAACAGAACTCCCCACATTCCAATATAAGAAGAAATCAGAATAAACTATTTCGGATCAGTTCATCATTAGCATATCCAGGCCATTGATTGGCAATGTGAGACCTATTATCTTCCATCATCTATTAGTTTCAAAGTTCTCCCCATCTTCTTCCAATCAAATAGATTCACACATATATATGTTTTACAATCATATCATAAGCTGAAAAGATCCATTTAGAGCCAAAACCCCTCAAAAAAGAACAAACTTGAAATGTTTGCAAGTGGAAAAACACCAGATTCCATCTTCCCTCCAACTTCCCAGTTCCATAACCACAACAGCAACAAAACTCCACGAATATGAGATCAGAAAGACAGAAACTTTTGCTCCAACCAAGTAATGATTCATAAACAGAGACTAAAAGATTAGATAGAGAAAACGAACAAAAACCCAAAAATCCAAAAAGATAGGGAAGGACATTTGTTCTTACCGGACAACAACAGAAGCAGTTTCACAGAAGAAAGGAGGGTTCACTTCTACCAAACTCTATCCTTTGCTAATAACTTTTGAAGTGAACTGCTGACTGTATGTACATAGACTCGTATCATATGTGGCCTGTGGTGCTATAAGGTACCACGTCATTGCTCTGCTAACCAAACAACCACGGAATCGCTTCCCTCATCAACTTGAATTTAACGTCGAACAGAGTTGACTAATCCAGTTTTATCTTCTTTCGTTTCGTTTTTGTTTTCTTTAATGCGTTGCAAGATGTCAAATCATTATTCGTTATACTATCTATGCAATAAAAATTTATGCTTTTTACTTTAAATTTTGTTAATTTTTGCAAATATGTCAGGAAAAATTATAGTTCATCCTCTGATCACGGTTTCCTGTCCCATTACAGGCAGGAATCTGATCACTCCGTTTTTGCCTACTCAACATTTCCTGAGAGTACAGATTTTTGTGGGAGGAGGGCATCTGTTTTGTTTTGTGGAAAATGGTTTAGCATAAACATTTACCTTCTCACAAGAACTTCCATTACAATTTGTTTGTGGAAAATGTCTTTAAGTTGATTTTCTAACTGCTGTGTGAATCTGAACGTTCAGAACTTGCATATATGATCTTGAGATTCACCGTATGCAGCCTGCACGGGTAGCTCGACTGGTCCTAAAAAAGGTTGTTGAGTGCAAGGGTCTCAGGTTTGAGTCTCGGTAACGACAATGTGTAAATTTTATCCAATGTAGAACCCAGGCATCACCATACTCCAGCTTGATAGAGTGGTAGGAGGTAAAT
>JAOQMQ010000194.1:2062189-2074179 GCA_027563845.1 Erythroxylum subrotundum
AATTAATGAAAAGTTTGGGGTTAAGATTAATCGGAGCAAAATTGTAAATCGGTTGAGAACTTTAAGGGAAGAAATGCGTTTGGCAATATTTCTTGATGGCAAAAGTGGAATTGGATGGAATGATGTTATCAAGACATTTGAAGCGGTTCTAGAGGTGTGGCAAAGTTTGATACAGGTCTTTTATTTTAAAACTTATATAGTTAAAATTTTTTATTTGTGTTATTTTTTATGCATGAAGTTTGTTGACATAGTTTCTTGTATTTTGATGGATAGGTTAACGAAAAGGTGAAACATATTCGAGGGAAGCCTTTACCTAATTTGGACCTTGTTCGCGAGATCTATGAAAAAGACAGAGCCACTGGATCTGAAGCTGAAACTGCAAAGGAGAAGGTTCAAAGATGGGAAAAGGAAAGGTGTGATATGAATATTGAGGACATTGATAATTTGCAAGCAAATAATGAGGTTCATTTAGACAGTTTTTATCTATTTGGGAGCGAGAGTACTCCAACAACACCAACAACTCAAGCTCCCTCATCATCAACACCTTCAGTGTCAAAACCATCCTACACGGGTAAGAAAAGAAAAGCACGAGTGGAAGATCAATTTTTTTCGGAATTACAAGTTATGTCCAATGCAATGAAAGAAATTGCACAAGCTATTGTAGCCACAAACCCTCGTGTTAGAAAAGAGGAGGAAATATTTGACGCAATGAAAGAATTAGGATTGGAAGGATGTGTTCTCTTAGATGCAGTTACTTGGCTTGTAGAGCACATGTTCTCTTAGATGCAGTTACTTGGCTTGTAGAGCATCCTAACTTTATTGGTATATTTTTTGCATGTCCAATTGAACTACGTTTAGATTGGTTGTCTAGGCAGATGGGTTGATGTTAGGTTTTTATAGCTTGCTCTATTTAAGTGTGGAACTTTATGGATGATGTAACTTGCTCTATGCAAGTATGAATGTTTTTTATTTAGTTTTCTGATGTAACGATCTTATGTCTCCTTATCACAGGAAGACATGTTAAAACTTGTTATGATATTATATGTAATTTGGAGTGAAAAATCAAAATTGGATAGTGCCTTGTAGTTATCAACGCAAAAGAACTATTGCTTGTTCATGCATTTTTAAGCTTCTAAATTATAATAGTTTTTTATTATCTTCATAACTCTTACCTGATATCATTTGCAATCAATTTTTTCTTTTTATTTTAATAATAAACTTTTTTGGTGATATTACTTATAATGAAATTGATGTTTATAAGTTGTTTTATGTAAGTATGAATGTTTATTAGTTAATAACATTATTTTCTAGTGAGAGGTAAATGTGTCATATGAAATCATTGAATTTAATTCTAATATTATTGGATTTGTTCCAAACAATGGTCTGTTATGCCTCTCGTGTAGGTGTACGCTGGAATACAAAGTATCGGCTATCGTTGAAGAGGAACTTGGATATATCAATGGAGGACTCGAAGAAATATAAGCTGGAATACAGAGTATAGGATATCGTTGAAGAGGAACTTGTGGAGGACTCGAAGAAATTGGATTTTTCTAGAGAGGAGAAGGGTGGTGGAGAGTGGAGTGATGAGGGTTAGAGTGGAAGAGGTTGTGCCCAGATTTTGAAACGACGTCGTTTTAATAAGGGACCTGTACACATGATCCTATTACATCGGCAAAATAACGATGTCATAAATGTCATATTAAAATTGAAAAAAATTAAAAAATCAAATATTTAATTATTATTATTTAAATTTTAAGTTATAATTAAAAATTTGCCGAATATTTGAGCTTTTATTTATAATTGACCCTATTTTTAATATTGTTTAACTTGTGTTCTGTAAAAAAGAAAAGAAGGTGAGATAATTATTAAGCTATAAAGATTTTAATGATCTATATGATATGCCACAAAATATAAAATTTGAAGTTAAAAGTAAAGAAAATGAATAATTAATTCTAAAATATCTAAATTTTAGAATTTTTTTAATTCAACAATTATATTTTTTTAATTTTCAATTAAATGATTGATATTTTAAAATTTTAATAATTCAATATCTGAATTGAATTCTTAATAATTCAATTCAAAACGTTAAAATCCCTGCCCGTTGCGGCCTCTAGCTGGGAAGTGAGACTTTTAATGCAAAGAGGTAGCAGACTCGTCAGGAAACACGACTCAATGTTGACGCAGGAAACTATGCTGGATTTAGGTTCTCCTGACTATAGACAAGTGTTCATTAAACTGTCAGGAATGTGATTAAACTGGAAATACCAGATATGAGGTCCTGATGGAATTGGAAAATGACTGCATAATTGTCAATTTCTGCAACAATTGAGAGTTGCTTCCTGTTTCTGTAGCAAACTATCTTAGATTAACATGTCAGATTCATGTCTTCCAGGGTTTCAATCGTCCGGATTTCTGCATACTGCAAAAATCCAGGAGAGTGTACCTATCTTCTTGTCTTCTGCCAAATCATAGTTTCTCTTGAATTGGTAAGAATCTCAGGAAAGAGAAACTCTTTCATCTTCTGCTACACAGAGCTCTGTGATACTGTACGTGTTCAGGTTCTCTACATCAACAGCAAAACTTATGGAGCCTAATGGTCACCCGTCCAGGATCCTTTTGGTTCACTTCATGACTTGAAGAAAGGGAAAAACGAGAGGCCTGCCTATATACAAAAGGCTAATGACTAAACAGTTTGGCATCTGACTACTCCAAAACTCGCTTTGGCCAGAGCTGTTTCCACCTGGAGATCTCTTCCTCCCCATAAAGCTTTCGGATTCCTCCGTAGAAGCCATCGGCTTCGTTTCCTTCTTCCCGATGACCCTTCCGATTTATTATGGTTCGTCTCCATTGAGAACCAGGGCTGTATTGATTGAACTCCAAGATCACCATATCTGTTGGCAAAACTTTTCAAATTAGACACTTCAAAAGGTACAGTAGCATCAAAAGTTCCTATCTGTCTGGATTGCTCTGGGAATGGAGTTACTTCCTTAGGACTGACATATACAAAGGAGTGCAGTTTTTTTCCCGGATCTTCTTTATTGTAATTTTAATTGTATATAAACGAAAAATGTTACGGACAGAATCAAATATGCAGTATTTACAGAAAAAAGTGTTCAGTTACTGGGGTTAGAATGCTACAATAGAAGATATTGATAGTTTAATTTGTGGCAAGTCCAAAAAAAAAGCTATCTAGAGATGTGATCAAGAATATGACAACTGCTGTTCAGAGGATAAGAGAAAGGCACAGAGAAAAAGCTCTACATTCCATGAATTCAGAAACGTGTTCTCTGCCTCCTGTCTTTTTTGCTTGGCATAGTTAACTATAGAACCTATTTTATGTTCCTATCCATGCATAAAAGAGAGTGGATAAGAAGAAAAAGAAAGGAAAAAGAAAGAACAAAGAGCAGATTTAAAGAAGATGCTCTCACCACTGTCATGACAATGGCAGCTATTTGCATTCCCAACACAAAATTCCTGATGACCAACAACCGCATACCACCAGCCTGTCAGTTTCACAGAAGGCATTAGAACAATATCCTCATGAATCCGAAATTTCACAATGTCCTTTTCTTCCTAGAGATAACATTCTGAAACTAAACTATCCAAGCCAAGATCCATGAAAAGTTTTAAGATTTCCAAGCTTTTCAAATAAAACAGCATACATGTTAAAGTCCTGCAAGCACCAACTTGATGCTATAATGCTGAAGGGACTCTAGATACAGGATCTTCCAATCCAATGTGTTCAGAATTATATAGGTTTCCACAAGGTTCATGAACTCATAAGAACAGTAATCTTCTTATGGCAGATGACTTACCATAGGGAAATTCTCTGCTCCTCCTCCATTGGATCTCAACATGATCCCCAGGTCTCAGGTCATCTAAACAGTTGGAAACATAGAGAACATCTGCAGGATTGTCAATTGGTGGAGCTCTTATCCTACCCCAGCATATGTTTTCTTCTATTGTTCGTCTCCCATATGGAGAATACCTGCAGAACAGAAGAGGTGAGACACCTGCAGAACAGAAGAGGACCTTTTTTTACGTGTTCCTCAGAATCTACAAGTCTGAGCATCATTTACTTCCTCCTCCTGAACTAAACTTATGTACTTAGCAATTGAACATCACAAGAAGGAAACAACTTGACATTACTTGAAAAGAAAATGCTGATAGTTTTTGAAGTTTCATATAGGATAGTTTTCGTTTCAGAAAATTATGCATCAGGTTTCTGCAGATTCATAAATATGCAGTTAAGAAGCCTAATTAGATAAACTTCAGACCTCCTTCTTTACCTTGCAAGAAATGTATCAGTCCCAGAATCATAGCTAAGTTGTGCATCATAGGAGGAAAGCATGAACCCAACATGCCCATTCTGCCACAAGAACAGGAAAAAAAGAGTTCTCTACTTTGTTAATATCAAGCATAAGAAGCAACTAGTGAAGTATATCTTAGTATAAAGGAGATCAGTGTGATTTTCTGTAAGTACGAGGACCTAAAAATCAGGAACATAGTTCTGTTAGAAAAATTACCTCGCGATTGTAGACCTGAGCTGGGAACCAGAACTTGCCAGTTTCAAGAGAGAGATACAAAGCCATGATTGAATCGATTTGGAAGCAAGTTTTTGGCTTGTTTCTATTTTGAAATTTTGGTTTAATCCACGGGAAAGGCCAGAAACTGCCAAGAGTTCCTAACAAACCCTTTTGACTGTTTTGATTCAAGAGACTTGTTGGCTTCTTTCTGGAAGCCATAGCCATACGCCATTGCCATTCCTTGTAAGCAACTTCACCAATCACTTTACCCCATTTCTGCTTCAAGTGTTTCTCCCAAAGACGATCACTCATACACATACCCCTTAAACTGCTACATACTTTTGCCATACTACACAACCCAGCTGGCGAGAGCCTCTCAAGAATGGTTTCCAAGGCCAAGTCGGGCAAATCCAGTAGAGAAGTCTTCACATCTTCCACTTGTTCTAGCTCTCTCGAACCAAGATTCATCTTCATCTTCTTCATTGGCATTTGGATTAGAACTTCAAAGAAGCCAATAGCAAGCCAACCTTTATGAAACATGTCCACAAGGGAACATGAAAAGTCCTCCCAAAACCAAGGTGACCACAACAAGGACAACAATCTCCATCCACCCTTAATTGGTTGGAGTTGCTTGAAAGAAAATGACTTGAAGAAGAACACTAAAGAAGAGCAAAAAATCAAGTAGAAAAGCATTGGTTCAAATTTTAGTAGAAATGATAAAAAGACGGGAGGTAGAAGAAGAAGAAGCCAATCAATCTGATATCACTCAACAGCAAATGAAGCACACATATAGAAGCAATGAGGAGAGGATTATATGAATTTACTACTTCTCTATTGGAGCCCAACCAATGGAAAGTGACAGGTTAGACAGTTTGGCAAAACCAAGACATTTATGAAAAAGAGTGACATCTGAAGACACCGAGACCGACAAGCTTTTAATGTTGGTAGTTACAATACCAAACTGAACAAGGAGCAGACACCAAGGTTGCTTCTTTAATATGGCATATGAGAGCTTTTCATGGCATCTCCATACAGTGAAGAGAAACCCCGAGTTGCTCGGGGGCAGCTGGCAGTTGAAGATTGGAGTTGTTTTTGACGGGAAAAGAAATGAGAACAAAATCCAAACTTTGGGAACGTTGAATAGATTTAGATTGTGATTAAAGAGACCCACTTATCAAAAACCTATGAACTTGAGGAACACAAAGAGAAACCCCATTAAAAGTAATGGAGAATCATATGCAGCTAATGGACCACACTGTTTGGTGGAGATATAGATACTTTTAAGTGGCTGTCAACCCTCTGTCTCTCTCTCTCTTTAATCTAAAACTTCCAGACCTTTCTTTTTTTTAATCTGAAACTCCTTAACTTTGTGTGTAATTTGCTACTAAAAATAGATAAAATCACTAGGTAGCTTGCAGAACCTTTGATGATTCATTTGACGAAGATTAGGATGATCTTAGAAGTGGAACATAGAAACCTCACAAATACCGTACCAAATCTTCTATTTTAGTTACTTTGTTATATTAAATCTCATCTATATATTTATATGGGATCCACATAAATGTGTGGATAAGATTTAATGAAATATGATAGGAACATCATAACTGGAACATGAGATTTGATCCTCGTAAAAACTAGAGACTAAAGAAATGAGTAATAAGAGATTAAAGTAAAAAAGGCAATACTTTTTTAAAAATATTATTGTAATAGACTGTAAATCACATTTAATAACTTATAAATCAAATACTATTTGATTATTTAATCACTTATAATTAAGTGACATATTAAATCCAAACGACTATTCTTAAAAAAGATTTACTTCACTACTTAAACTATTTCTTATAATATTAATAATAGATTAAGTTGAATCAGGTCGGCATGAAATTTTGTTAATAACTTGAACTTAATTGAATTTTAAGTTAGATTAACACATTTCAAACTTTTTTAATTTTTAAAAAAGATTTTCATATTTGTTTAAGATAAATTAAATCAAACTTCTTAATTTAAAAGTCAAATTTAAAGTCTTAAATTTTTTGAAAATTTAGACCAAAATTCAACTTATAATTTTCTTATTGATAGAGTCAAGTTCGAATCAAAATGCTGTTAAAATTTAAGATTATTAAAAAAATTAATTCATTACTTAGATTATTTTTATAATATTAACAATATCATATCAATTTAATTTTTTTAAATAGCTTTAATTTAATTGAATTTCAGGTTAGATCAACGATTTTTGAACTTTTTTTTTAGATTTTCAAATTTTATACAAATTTAAGACAAATTAGGCACATCAAATTTTCTATTCTCATTATTCTGTTCTATTAAATCTCATCCATATATTTATATGAGGTCTACACAAATGTGTGGATGAAATTTAATAAAACGTGATAGGAGCACAATAATCAGAACATGAGATCTAATCCCCAAATTAAGTTAGGCTTCTCAAGCTAAAAGTTCAACTTAAAATCTTAATTTTTTTAAAAAATCAATTCAAAATTTAGTCAACTCAAAATTTTCTCGTGATTTCAAATCAAGGTGAGTCAACTCCGAACGCAAGTGCCAACTATGATCGCTTAAAGGCTGAGGTTAAACTCTTTGTTGGATAACAAATGGCACCTAGTCATCAGGCCATAATAGCACAGTTGACGTTTGGCCTAACTTCTACCAAACCTCACCACCCCCCCATGAGCTCTACACCCCATGAGCTCTACACATCCACGTAAATTTCCGTGACAATTCATCAGACTATGATCATTAATTTAGAAAGTGATTAAGACAACTCCAACTTTGTCTTGTGATTCGATTTGTATATGATCCCAATGCTCTTCCTGTCTTGTTTTTAAAACAACTCCAACTTTGTCTTGTGATTCGATTTGTATATGATCCCAATGCTCTTCCTGTCTTGTTTTTAAGACAACTCCAACTTTGTCTTGTGATTCGATTTGTATATGATCCCAATGCTCTTCCTGTCTTGTTTTTACCTCCTCATTCTGTATTTAATTGCTAATAATCTTTAGAAAAATACTAAATACTCGTTATCTGGTTAAGTAACAGCTAACTAATGATGGAAAAATACCCAAATTTATAGTAATTACAATCACACGTCTCGTAATTATCGTAATTGATAGTAATCGCACGGCATGCGTGAAGTTAAAATTCATATTACTAAGAAAATAATATCATTTTAATCAATCAAATCGGATTGTTTCATGCATAATCAATTTTGAGCTCGGTTTAAAACTCGATAAATTTTACTCGTTAACTTTGAATCGATCGAACCTAAGCAATTGAATTATAAGAAAATTAAAAAAGTACAATGTAATCATCGAAAGCATCGGGGAGGTTACTTCTTTGATGCATCTGAGTAATCAATGATGGTAAACCCAACTTATAGTAGCTGGAGGTGACTGTGACGTAAACAATGCTCCTGCAAGATTATGTATATATATGTTTTTTTCCTTTTATGGGTATATTTTGTAGTTTAGGTGAAGAGCGTTTCATGTAAAATTAATATGATTTTCATGTTCTTGAAACCTAAAAATCTTATGTATAATACAACTTTTTGGTGTTCATGACATGAAACCAACTTTTCAAATTTATGAAGTTGAAGAATTAGTAACTTTGAAGAAGATTTAAATCATTGACCCGTTAATTCATCATCATCATTACACTCAGTTCGAAGTTCCACAATAAAGCGAGGTCTGAAAAGATCTGATAGTACGCAGCCTTACCTCTACATAGTAAAGAGGCTGTTTTCGGTAAATAAATTATTTATCCGATAAATAATTTATTTAAAACACGTAATTCACAAATTATCAGTATGTATGAACGGTTTATCTAACGTGAACTTAAATACTAGCGACTTATACTAATTGAAAAACACAAATTAAAATGATGATGATACTAATAACCTAATATGCACTTTCATGGAGTCTAACCATGGTGTTAGAAGAAAAAAAATCCTCGATTATTGTTAGGATCAGGTGGTTGAACTCCTGTTTATGGATATGGTTGGTTATTAGGTGGCTCACAAATGGGACCGCAAACTTGTGGTTGGAGCTGTTTGATCCACCAAACTGTCTTGCTTGACCAGACTCCTACATTGATTGTCCCAAACAACAAGTAATCTAAGTGCAACTAAGATAGGAATGATCACGTATCCAAACTTTCTTACGCCTTAAAACGTCTAAGTTATCTGTAACGTAACAAGTTTCACCCAGTCTAATCAAGGTCAAAATCAATAAATTATGATTGCATTGAACGAATTTGAATTTAGTTTTGACTCAATCTGAACTAGCTCAACAAAACGACATTATTTTAAAGTTAACTCAAACCTAATCAGGTCAAGCTCGTGTCGCATATCTAAGGGGTTGGAGTCACTAGGCCATAAGTGGGTCAACGAATTCAAAGATTCTTAAATTTTACTTGACTTCAAGATTTTATATTATGGAATGTGGATTATATTAAACAACGAATGAGTAATTATGATAAACTACAATAACAATATCATAATTATAAAATTTTCATAGCTTGGACCCGCTTAGAACACTTCGTAGGTTAAAAAAAAAACGAATGAGTAATTATGATAAACTATAGTAACAATACTTTACCGTAGTTTTAAAAATTTTACTTGACCTTAACGATCTTTTATTAAGAGATGTAGACGGAGATTATATTTATTAATCAAGTCCTTATTTAATTAATCTGAGTGGTTTGGTGGCCTATCATGAATTGCTATTGCTATTGATGAGCTAAGTATACTAATTGTCTTTTACAAGTTTCCTTGAAAAGAACCAAACCATTTCATATCATTCCTTAGAATCTCCAGCGTCCCAACTAATTAGCCCACTGCACGTATGAGACAAATTAAAGTGATCTAGTTCTTTTATATGGACACATACCCCGATGGTTGAGAGCGGGGCTTAGCTTTGGTTAGGTCTTAGGTTCGATTCCATGCTAGCCTCTTGTGTAAGAGCCTGAGGCAACCTGGGTTTTACCTGTAGGTGGAGAATTAGTTGGGCCCTCGATGACGAGGTGCGCCCACTTGACCCGCCTGTGAGGTGGTACGCCAATTGGGCCTTCAGAGAAGTGTGCCCGCTTGGCCCGCCTATGGAATTTTCTGGAATCCAAAAAAAAAAAAATCATTGAGATCTAGTAACCCTTAAAAGCATAAATGTATATTCTATGAACCTAATCAATAGACAAAATATGAGTAAGATATGCATAAAAGATTGTTCTTTGTACTTTCAAATAGTATGAACTAACTAAAATAGTGGAGGGTAGAGTTTTATCTCATAATGGAATCATTGGTCAAAGGAATATATGATTTTGGTCCTGATGCTTTGAAATATTTGATTCCATAATAAGCCACAAACTTATGGAGCAGACCACCATGGATGAATCATATATAAGAAACAGACACTTTTTATAATGTCTAAGAACAGGTGTGATGGAATCCACAAAGAAGGGTAAAGAAGATAAGAGAAAAAAGGAGGGCCAGAAATGAAGAAGAGTACTTTCTTTTCAAGGCACCTCAAAGTGGAGCTTTAGCATCATCAATCACTAGGTTTTGGAAGTCCTTAGACAATTAATATCCATATATATAAGAGTTTATAAATTAGGTTTTGGATTTAAAGATATTGTGAGTTTAATTTTTTTATACTGTAATTTTTATTTTTTAGGTACATATTGAATAAACTGTAGAGTACATAGAAATTATGTGATCCTAATAAACTGATAAATAAAATTGATTTAATTAAATTTTAATTAAGTTCGAACTTAAGTTAATAAAAATTTCAATTTTTGAGCCTGTCTTTAAGTTTTAAAAATCCAACTTAAAATGAATACGATATTTTAATTTAATATCTAAGAAATCTCAAAGTTTAATATATTTAAATTTAACTTTTCTAATTTAAGTTTAATCAAATTTTAAATTAAACTAGTGTATAAAATAGTAAGAGTTGCATTTTTAATATATGTATTCCCTCCTAAATGTTTAAGGATTATTAATGTTGTTCCTCTTTATGCTTATCTACCCAACTACCTATAAATTAATCACATTTTTATATTCGTTGGTAAAATTTAATTAGAAAAATTAATTAAAAGTTGTGTGTGTGTCATCAATGTCTCCAAAAATATCGGAAGATGACTTACATAGAAACTATTCATAAAATCTAACGAGTGAAAATTGATTTATTAAAATAATGTCGTTTTATTAATATTTTTGAAAAACAATATATTATATTAGAAGCCAAAATTGATATAAAAAAAAGAAATGCAAAGATATCTTACATGTCAAAATCATGGTTTAAGTTTAACTTAATTATCAAAACGTCCCGTTTTGTAACAATTACATTCTGTCAATTCTTACTTATTCTTTTTAACAAAACGTTTCGTTTCTTTCACTAACAAAATTTACGTCTTTCTGTTCATTAAAGCTCTCAAGCCCTAATTTTATTAAAATTGACAGTACTATCTCATTTATCCAAATTTTGATGGAGCTTTGGACCGCTCCCAAGCAAAAAGCATATCACCTCAATCCAACTTAATCTATTACCAAACCTAACTAAGCCTTTGCTTTCAACATAACTAATCAAATTATGCTTTTGTTGTACACAAAATGTTAATTTTTGTATGGAACATATATATATATTAGAAAGAGATGCATCCACTGGTGATGCCAACGTGTATGTGTGTGTGTTTATTGTCCCCCACTTCAATATCTTTAGAAATAATTAGAAAGGGACAAAAAAAAGAAAGTAACTTTATACTAAAAAGTTGATGAGGTAAGCCAACTCCAAAGCTACTTTTGCTCAACTCAAGTATTGTAAAGAAAGTTTCCTTTCCTTGACTATATATCCATTTCACAATAGATGTACAAATACAAGAATTTCTTATTGCACCATGACATATCTGCCTCTCCAAAATAGTACCATTGTCACATTTTGCATATGCTATCACTAGCATTTTGATTTGATCTTGACCTAAAGTCAGTGGGCAAATGTCAAATTAGTCAAGTAAAAAGTTTGAGTTTCGAACTTGAGAAATCTAAACCGATTCAAAACCTAAAAGAATATAAAAACTAAAAAAAAACTTTATAAACTCAACAAACTTTAGGCTTTTTATTTTGGCCTGAACCTGATAAGTATATTAAATCACTAATGCTGCGTTTGGTTAGCGTCTTCAGCAGACAGGGACTGAACGGAACGGGACAGGACAGGACGGAACAGAACAAGAATTGGAGACATGGAAATGTTTGGTTGCGGTGGACAGAACAGAGATTTTTGTCTTCGTCCTTAGTATAAAAATGTGTTTGGTTGCCGGGGACAGAACAGAAAATAGTGTTAATGACAGAAATGCCCATGTAATATAATAAGAATAATATATATAATTCATTGATTATTTATAATTGTTGCAATATTTTGTTTACAATTTTGAATTATGTTATTATTATTATTATTATTA
>JAOQMQ010000194.1:2113859-2137392 GCA_027563845.1 Erythroxylum subrotundum
TTATTTTAAAAACTTTGAAAAAAAGGGGGGAGGGAGAGGTAGGAGGGAGGGAGGAAAATTTTGAAAATTTTGCAAAACAGTCCCCCAATTTTTTAAAATTTTCGATACCGGCCGATATTTGACCGGTATTTTGAATACCAGCCGGTACAGTCGAAATTGGCCGGTACCGGTCGGTATTTTTTACCGGTACCACCTATACTCGTACTGATGCTAGTTTTCGGTCGGTACGGTACGAAATTCAAAACTATGGTCAAATAACTAAATATAATCAATTAAGTAAAAAAATGACTGATCGGCTGTTAATCGAACCAAGCCTATACCTACTTACATAAGTGATTGTTTGATTTATGACATGGGACTACTTTTGGTGGTGATTTTCCCAAAGTATGAGTACTATGACTCTATGAGGAGAGTTATGGCAGTGATCTGCACTGGATTATGTTATGTTCGAATTGTCGATACAGGGATTCCACTTATACGAGATATCTTTAACATGAACCTAATGAGAGAATACATTCGTAATCGTAAGTTTTAATACTTTATTTTAACCTAAAATCTTAAAAACATTAAATTTATTGGTCATTTTTTCTTATATATTTTTAATTTAATTTATTGAGTTTGAATCGACTCGATTTAAATTTAAGTTAATTATAATTGAGAAAATTTATCAAACTTAAACTTCAATCAAGCTGATTTTAGGCTAAATTTAAACCGACGTTTCATTCATATGAGGTTTTTTATGTTTTAGAAACTCTCTTCTTATTATTTGAGTTTAATTACATGATTTATTCGATATTTTCTTTGAATATATTGTTTGAAATTCCTGATTTACTAATAATTTGATATAATCATTGATTAAAAAATTTAACTGATTCGATCGATTGAACCATAATAATATTGAACCGTTCAATTTTTCAGTTCGATTTTCAACTTTCTGGTTTGATTTACTTTAATAACTTTGGTCGTTAAAAATTAATAAATTTATTAATTAATCAGACAATTTTTTAAATTAATAACTTCTTATAAACTAAAATTAATTAATTAATTTTCATTTAACAATTTCTTTTTTAGTTAAACTTTAAATTTTTCAATAATTAAGGACAGTCTCTTTCAATTATATTTCAAATTCTTTAATTTTATTCAATTTTTAGCCAATTGCATACTCATATTTTAGATCTGGTTCGAATTAAAAAGCCAAATATAAATTTGGTTCGAACAATCCGATTAATTTTATTAAAATAATATAATTTTGAATAATTCAAGCAAAATTTAATTTCATATTAATTTCAACAAATTTAGATCGAGTTCGATCCAATGTAGCTCGGCTATTGTCATTCCTATCAAATACTTCCTCCGATTCATAATAAATGTCGTTTTAGAGAAATGCACACTTATTAAGAAAGTTAATGAAATATCTGATATACTCTTATTAATTACATGTTAAAGTGCCTTGAAAATATAATCTGTGTAATTAAGATGTGAGAGAAATTAAAGAGTAATTTTGGAAGTAATATTATAAATATGCATAAAAAGTTACAAACGACACTTATTTTGAATAATTAAAATCCATCTAAAACGACACTTATTATGAATCGGAAGGATTACTGAAAAAAAAAAAAAAAGGATGAATCTTTATGGTTTTTTATAATATGCCATGTAGAGATGACAGGTGACTCGTAAACCTAAATTCAAGTATTTTTAACGTGACAGTTTATGTTGTTTTGCTTAGAAAAATTAAGCATCAAATCGGTACGAGTCTGAGTAATTTAAGCCCGAACTTAATTAAAAAAAACGTTATTTTATATATTTAATTTTTGAAAAATTATTTTTAAAAAATTAACCAAACTATCCCTACTGCGCGTGTTCACCGTGTTTTGATCGGCAACGAAACCCAACTTGTTAAACAATAAGGAGTCCTAGTCAATCACCACCACCGCCATCTGATCTCCTCCACTAGGCCCCACCAAAGCCACTTGTCAACAACCCACGTCCTCAGTACTGTATTCGTATACATCAGCAAAAACCAAGCTTTTTGATCAGTTGAGCTCGAGCAAAAAGGTTCAATACTTACAAGTTTAGAGATTTCATCCTCCATCCCAACTCTCGATTCCTATAAAGGGTAAGGATTATCTTTGCTCTAGTGAATCGAAATTATCCATGTTCAAGTTATCGTTTTTGTCTGAATTTTTATTCTGGTAGAACTCGATCATTCGTGCTCATAAATTTACTTTTTCATTCTCTAGCTGTCTGTTTCATTTCATCTGCAATATCGACTGACTATATTCTGGCTTATTGGAATACATTCATATGATGTGTGTGTGTATGCGTTTTTATAATTATTATGGTAGTTGTTGATCTCGGTTCGTGAGAGTTTAAAGATTTCGATTTTCTTTTTGGAATTCGGTGATCAGGAGGAGATGCTTTTGTTTTTGCGTGTCCTGTTTCGGGCCTTTTCTGTCATGGGGAAGATGATACGATTGTCTTCTTTTTTATTTTCAAACTTTGAAGTTTTATTATCTTCCAAGTTCTTGTTTTTAGAGATATCTAACAGAAATATTACCATAGTTTCAAGTTTTTATTTTATGTAATTTCTTGTCTTGTCTTCATGAAACTTTCTACTGACCAGTTTGGTGCACATGTTTTTCTATCCAATCAAGTTGAAACGAAACATTGATGGAGATGGGAATTCTTCTATTGCTTCCTTTCTCTTTTTCTCTCTGTTTTCCTTTTAAGAATCATTAATCAATTGAAGGAAACGAGTCATGGAGGTCAGCTTTGAATGGCTTTGTTGAATCTCTGGATTGTTGTATGTGGCAAATACTTTTTTCTGTGAAATAATGCAGTGCGCGTTTTGTAACTGAAAAGAATTTGATATAATTATATATGGATTCTGATTTGGCTTTCAGGACTAGCACGTTATTGTATGTAGGATAGTTGGACCAAATGATAGCTGAAGGATTGAATTTTTAATTGAGTTTTTGTTGTTTCTAAGAGTGCTAAACGAACTTATCTTGTATCCTATTTATCCAAAAGATTAAGAGATGTCAAGTGGACCACCAGGGAGAAGAGTCTCACCAAGAGATATACAAGTGGTAAGCTGTTGAGCTTTCAGTGTGGTGAAGTATAAACCTTTCTATGTAGCTTACTTCACATGTATATGCGTTAACATGTGCGTCGTTTCTGTTCCTGAATTCCAGGTGCAAAATCTTATAGAAAGATGTCTTCAGCTGTATATGAACCAGAGGGAAGTTGTACAAACATTGTTAGCCCAGGCAAAGATAGAGCCTCGTTTTACTGAGCTTGGTTAGTACTGATCTTACTGACACAGACATTTAACACTACATTTTGGCTCATGATTGCTTAGAATGAATACGTATCAATCACAGTTTGGTGTATAGTCACTGATTAGCATTCAGGTTGAAAATTCTGATGGCCTTATAATTATTTATTGTCACAGGCACTGTTACAATGCCCATATATATATATTTTTTAATTTTACCATGGTTATGTCAGTAGAAATTCCACCTTGAAAGTGTCATCATTTTGCTGCTAATCCTTTGTTACTTAACATGGACTACTCGGAAATGCTACCACTTGTTTAGATCATGTTCCTATACTTTTGTATGACCATCGCATTTGCATTTGTGAATTATAGCAACTTACGTTTTACTAAGCCCAGAGGCTTAGAAATTCTCTAGGAAAGATATACGGAGTTTTACGAAAAGATTGCCTTGTCCATAGTTCTTGTAGTAATGCTATTATTGAAGTCACCTGGCCGTTTTACTTATTCTCCTCCTGTGTAGCCACTTGTTAATATGCCTGTATTTTTTTTGGTTCCTTGCATGTGAATGCGTGTCCTCATTATAATTTAGTTACACTGAAGAAGCAAATTTACGTTTACTTTCTTATTTATCATATTTTTCCAACTTTCTTTCACAGTTTGGCAGAAGCTTGAAGAAGAGAATCGTGAATTCTTCAATGCTTATTATCTGAGGCTGATGGTTAAGCAACAAATAAGTGAATTCAACAAACTTCTTGAGCAGCAGGTGGAACTGATGCGTCAGATAAATCCAACTGGTCTTCCTGCTCTACCTACTTCTAATGGATCTCATGTTGCACCAAGTGAGACTTGCTTTAACTAATCAACAAGATGTTGACTATATGAGTGAGACTTCTTTTAACTGATCAACAACACGTTGATTATATGATCTAATCTCTCATGTTCATGCTTTGCATCAGTGGACTATAGTTACTTGGATGTGCTGTTTTCCCCAAGTTTTATTGGTTAAAGATTCAAATGACAGAGAACCTTTTGTATGGAATTATTTGGTTGAAAATGGCTAAGCTATATCATCAATAATTAAAAGGAAGGGAGGGAATTGATTTGCATTTTCTCCTCTGTTCTGTGCTGTTTTCTTGTTATTCACCTTTTGTTCCGTCAGCAGCCCAGAATTCTGCGTGCTATGCCCCAGAACATACAGGACCAGCACTGAAGTCAGAGAACCTGCACCAGCAGATAGCTTCAAGTCTAACTAATGGATTCGCTAACGGTGGATCATTACTCCAGCCAATTATGGATCCTACTATCAGCATGTCTGCTCATTCCAACAGACTTGATGCCCCACAAAACATGCTTTCAACACAAAGATCAAACATTGGTCTTATGCAAGGACTTAATGGTGAAGCGATCAAATCAGAATCTGGTTATTTGGGTCCTTCCACTTTTATGTTCGGTGCTGATAGAGTGTTGGAAGCATGCCCACCAAATACAGATGTATCTGTTGCTGCAACTTTCAGAGGTCTGGAGTCCAACTCAGAAACTCTGAATGACCCCATGATGAATACAGACGATTCTTCTTATGGGTTTCTGGATCAAATTTCTCGAAACCTGAGTCTCACAGATCTGACAATTTTTTCCCGAAGTTCAGGTTTGTTTCATTCCCTGCCAAATGTCTGTTCATCTGTATTCATGTGGATGAGCAGTCCGCCGTTTGAGTGCTTACTTGCACAGTGTCTTTCATTCTGGATTATCTTTTCATACATTGATGTTGAAGTGGAAAATTAAGCCATCTTTTGAATGACTATGACTTTGCTAGAACATGCATGTGAAACGGACAATTTTTCTGATTATAATACACAAATTTTTTGGATTATTAATCAGATAATGCTATTGAGTGTTGGAATTTTATCTGGATTCACTCTCTTGTGTAAAAATTTGCAGATATATTGGAGAACTACTCTAGATCACCCTTTCTAGGACCAGACGATGAAAGCTTTCTAGATTCTCCAGACATAGATCACAAAGGTTAATGTTTATGCGACTTTATAGCTCTTGTGGTGCGTTGCAAAACTAGCAAAAAACCCTGATGCTCTAATGTTACAGGTGATGTTAGAAGACTGGACACTATGTCTGAAGGTGTGAATTATGATAATTTCGGGAGTGACTAGCCTGGTCAGTTCTTTGCACTTTCCCGCTGAGGTTCTAATGCTGTTATTGCTTACTAGCGAGGCATCATTACCATTCCTTAATGCTGTTATTCTGTTCTTGTGTTTTCTGCATTAGCGGTCTAATCTTATTTCCATATATTAATTCTTGAATGGCAATTTGTGATAGCACTTCTACACATTAGAAATAAGTTTGATTATGTACACCATTTGGTCCTAAATAGCTGTTAATAGGAAAATGCAACCTTTTCCATCTACCCATGAGGTTTAAACTATATTTCCCTTATCGTAGCAACAAGGTATTGACGAATTTGTGGTCTGTCCATACTTCGAGCTTCATTTGATTCAAGATAATGTTGAACATTTTATATATGTTAGTAGAGTTCTTATAACTACATTTGTTTATAATTTGATTGCTCTGCATGTGTATCTGTGGGAGATCAAATTTTGAGGTCGAGCTTGCTTGTCAAACTAATCCTGATCTACGAAACAGGCTCTTCAACGATGTCATATGTTTCTATCTACCAAATTGATACATTTTGTGTATGTTGAAATTGAGTCTTTGAAAAGATTTCTTTTTCGACGAGTTCTATGTATGAATTCCTAAGTGGAACAAAGTCATACATTTCCGGAACTATCGAATTGTGGAGTATTTATATATTTTTGGTTGGTGCATTATGTGTTGATATATTTTTCAGAAATTTTTCAGGAAGCATAGAGCTTATTTCATGACATACTCAGAATTTTGATTTAAAGAGCTCTCATATGGGAACAGTTTTTGAGTCCTTGATAGAATAGTGTTTTTGAGGTGATTTTGTTTGATGAAGAAAGAAATGTGTAGTAAAGCAATGTTTTTTGACTTTCTTGAGTATGGACCTAAGGTTAGCAATAGGCTGGCTTGAGCGCGGGCCTAAAAATGTTTTTAAACTCAAGCCAAAACTAAGCTTGAACTTGAGTCCGACCTCGAGCTCGGTCAAATTGGTTTGGTTATGGCAAGAATTTTGTATGGTTTGAGCCTGAGTTCAATTGAACCTGATTTCACAACCCCGAGTTCAATCTTGAACTTAATCAAACTGGTCTTGTACCGTTGATTTCAAGTCGGATATTAAAACTATCAAATGGAAAGGCGAGTTCTTATACCTCTTGTTTGATCCTGTCTACTATCTTTAACTTAGAAATTTCCTTTATTTTTGTTATTGCAGATCCTCATAACTTGGGATGAATTTGTGAATATAGCATTTAGAGAGGGAGATGGATGAATTTGTGAATATAGCATTTAGAGAGGGAGATGGCTGCATTAGGAAACAACCTCTCTACTATTTAGGGATAAGGTTGCGTACTACTAGATCTCTTCAGACTTTGTATATGATTGTTTTTATTGTTTTAGAGAGAGATGGTTGCATGTAGAACTGGTTGTATGGATATTTATTGGTGTGTAAAATTTACATCAAATGTGTTTATAATAATCTATGTTTTGTGTAGATTGGCAATGGATTGGGCCGTGTCTAAGTTTTCTAGAGCTCGATCTTGAGTTTGAAAATTTTTTGACTTGATTCATTGACCTCAGAATTTCAAAAAAATCCAATCTGATAGTTGAATTTAAAAGAAAGAATTAAACTCGAGCCTAAAGTTCTCGAGGCATGTATATCTTCAAATCTTATCATACATGCATAAAATTTTTAAGCACCATATTAAAAAAAAAGATTTCTAATGTTGAATAATAATTTGTAACAAGATTATAATACTAAAATTAAACTTTAATTCTAACTAGTGAATAAAAAGTTGGATTGAGTGGTGTATTGAGTTTTCCTTATCTTGTTGGATAAAGAAGTCTATTAAAGCTCAAATGAAGAGTGAAAGATGAGAAAATTCAAAGCAAATGCATCAACTATTCAAGGTGAATGTATCAATTTTTTTTTACTTTTATTATTTTAATATGTATGTATTTTTATTAATTTTTAATTTATTAATTAGTTATTTAATTTTTTTTAATATAGGTCTATAAGAAACATCCACTCTACTAATTAAAGGTAAGTTTACGTATTTGTGACCTCTTCAAATTCATGTTCAGTTAAACTTCTAAACATGGCTAAAACTTGGGTTGGTATCATCGTAAAAAATGAATTATACTACTACCAAATATTTGTATCGAAGAATACCTAGTAAGAATCATAAATTAAAAAAAGTTGAAAGGGTAGATTGAAAAGAAAATATTCTTATTTTTAGTTAATAATTATTATATTTAAAAAATAAATGTTTTTTGTTAATTTTGATAAATTAAAGTATTGAGTGAACACTTGATTTTTTAAATTTGAATTATAATAAGAAACTCAATTTTAATTTGATAAATAATTATTTTAGACTGTATTAGGTATTAATAAGCACTAATATTATTATAACTTAGTTTAGTGTGCTATTAAGAATGATCTTAGGCTAGATGAATTAGTTTTAAACCAAAAACATATTTATTTTGAGGAGTAAAACCAAAGCAATAGTTGGGCCCTTACGCGGCCCTTGACCCGATCTAACCCGGCCTAGTAACAGTCCTAGATGTTCTAAAAATTGAAGAGAGTGGATGAGTCACCAAAGCAAAAATAGTAAAAACTAAAAAGATTTGAAAATTGAACTTCTGATCATAAACAGTCATTTATACTCACTGTCAACATAACAAGAATCTGTAAAGTTAGCCTTTTTCTGTAGTGCTCTTTTAAATGAAGAAGACATAATCATATATCCTATACATACAACATTGCTTTTCTCTCCTTTTTTTTTTTTGGATTGACTAATTTACAAAACAAAATTGGAAGGGAACATTCTATTTTTCTACACACTATCCAGCACAATTTCAAGATCCTTGATCAATTAGCTCATGGTAGTGATGCCATTGTACCTTGGCCTGGTTCTATCTGGAGAAAGTCCTTCTTCCACAACTTTCCTCTTATTATTGGAAGCTGGTTGTTGTTGTGGTTGTGGTAGCTGTTGTTTTTGTGGTGGTGGAGGTGGAGGAGGTGGTGGTGGTGGTGTTGGTGGCTGTTCTTGGTGCTCTTGTTGTTGGCTCTTGACTTTGGTTTTCATCATATAAGGTACAAGCCTATTCAAATCTGACAATTGTACTGGCTTCAAGAAGAATTCTTCTGCTCCTTCCTCTAAACATCTGTAATCAAAATCACAGTTGCCTTAACAGTCAAATTTTCCCCAAAAACATAATTTTACACGCTCTGAATAGTACAGAACAGGGTCAAGAAATTGAAAAAAGTAATTTCCAAATTATGCTTAATATGATCTTTTACCTGGTGATTCTTGAAGGGACATTCTCAGATGACATAATAACTACTGGTATGTTTCTCAGGGAAGATGATTCCTGAAAAAACCATAGAGAAAAGAAAAATAAGTAGCTGTACCCACTTGATGTTTATGTATATAAATGACATGTATATGTACAAAAGGATAAATCTTGGGAGTATCAGAGCCTGATCTGATCTGCTTAGGTACAGGATAGGTGGTAAATATTCTTAAGAGAATCATTTACATTTCCTTAGCAATTGACGAATGAAGGAAAATTTTGGCTACTGGTAAAAATAATACAACTTCAGGTTTCTAAATCAGGGAAAGAGATTCAAAGGAACGTATCTTGCCATGAATAGAATGGATCTTAATAGAAAAGTTTTAAGAAAGGAGAAGAGAATAGAAACCAAATGCAAAAAGGTAGTAATACCTTTACTTTCTTCAGTAAATCATAGCCAGTCATGCCAGGCATACAGTAATCAGTAATGATAAGATTCACTTCCACTTCCTGTAAAATAACAACAAAAGGAAAAGAAAATAAAAGATACAATCAGAAAACCAGACAAGAAAGTTTAGGAACAATCACTAAGGAATATGAGGAATCTATGACATTACAGAGAAAGGGTAAGGGAAAAAAGGTTTTAAAAAAAGGAAACTTGCATGATGGTTGTTTGGAGAAACAGAAGGTGAATTTGCATTGTTCTGTTCATCTTCATGAAAACCCAGAAATTCCAAAGCTTTGCTTCCAGAATCAACTGTAGTAACTGCTATAACATAACAGAAATGCATTTCTAATCAGAATCCAATAAATACCAACTAGAATAATTGGCAACTAAAGCCATGAAAGTTCAGCAATACCTTGATAAGATGAGTTTTTTTTTAGGAGTTTTTCAATCAGCTTCCTATCTATGAGGCTGTCATCAACAGCCAAAACATGAAACTCTGACTCTGCTGCTATAGCCATTGCAGCAGATTAAAGATTCAAGACGAGTGAACAAGAAGAATCAAAAGAAGAAGAAGAAGAAGAACGTAGACCGATTGATTAAACAAAAAGAATGGTGCTCTGCTTCTTTTTTTATTTTGGTTATGAAAGTTGCTGTCTTTAGGTGGTGTGAGTTGGTTTAATGAGAGAAGGAGAGGACAGAAGAAGAGGAGGCCATTTTTGTATTGATGAAATGAAACCCAACAAAATCCACAGCCCCACAAAGCAAGATCCGACCGGATCTCCTGCCAAATCTTGTAAATGTTGATTTCAGAAATGAATTACAGAGTAAGCAATGCAAATAATGAGAGAAATAGCAAAAACGCCAGTAAGAAGAAAAAACAAAAATGCAGAAAAGATCAAATCTTTATAATATTTAAGGGAAAATGGGAGGTGGGATTTCTTTATATATACAACACAACAATGCCCATGGACATATCTTTGAGAAATGGGTGGGTTCTGGATGAATGCAAAGGAAAAGAGAGGTGGAAAAAACATTTGTGGGGGACCCAAGCAAATCCTTCATAGAGATACAGGTGATGTCAGCTGAGGTGCCCTTTTTCTTCCCAACATGAAATCATGTGGCGCTTACCATATCTTGAGCAGGTGGGGGAGTGGAGTGGTGGTGATGGTGTCCAAAGAAAGAAAGTAGGAAAGAAAGATGAGCCCCGTCTTTTTTCTCACTTTGATTCCCTTTTAAGATTTGTTTCCCATGCCCATACCCATGCCCCCCATGGTCATGATGATACATTCCCCTTTATTACAATTTTTATTACAATATAATATTTTAAAAAATATTTATCTCCTAGTAAATTTGGTAAGATTTTGAATATTGATATTAAAATGATATCGGTACTAGACAATTTTTAAAATTATAAAATAGTATTTGTAATTTTATATAATTAAAATTTAGCTTTTATTATAAAATTTATTATATTATTATAAAAATAAGGAAATTGCATGAAAGCCATTAAGTCTTTTACATGAACTTCCGGAGAATTTTATTAGTAACTAATATTAAATAATCAGATAATATTACTTATTTAATAATAAAATTAAGTTATAAAAATTAAAATACAAAACTGAAATTACTTCATATGTTATAAAATAAATTAAACCAACATGTATATATTAGAAAATAAAAATAATATTAAAATTGAAAAATATATAAAAGAATGTTTAAACAATGCATAAAACACATTTTTAATTATATCTCAATTTAATTTAGTCTTATATTATGATTAAGATTTAAAAAATCTAAATTTTTATTCAATAACTTTATTTATTAAACTTAAGATAAAAATTTAGATATAATAAATATTGATATTTTTCATTTTAATCTTTCAATATCTAATTTAAAATTTTAATCTTTTTTTAAAATAGGGCCTCCTTCATACATGCATATGCATTGCATGCATGCATCTACAACTTCATATTTTGGTTGGTAATTTCTTATAGCACCTGTCAAAATTGGAATATTATTAGCTGAGTTGTCCATTTCCTAGATTTGCTCCCCTCAAATCCTGCTGCTTTTAGCACAATTTATGTTGTCTGCAAGAAATTTGCACTTAATTACTGCACAATGAAGTTAAGTTTATATGAAATTCTACATAACTATTTTAACTTTTTTTCCCCATGAATAATGATTGCTTCTCCTAGTGGAATCTTTCTACTCAATGTTATGTGGAATTGGAAAAGTTAGATTGTCATTGTAGCAACGTTTTAAAGGTTACACCTCAACCTAAATTGATCAGACACGTGTTTGTTTAAGGTTTGAAAGGTTTAATTAGTTAATGTATGTCATAAATTTGGTTAAATATTGACTAAAATTAAAAATTTTGAATTGTGATTTAAAAAATTGTTATATTCATGGAAGAATTTAAAGTTTAATTAAATGAAAGCTATTTAATTTATTTTAGTTTATAAGTACTTATAACTTTATAAAAATTGGTTGATTAATTAATAAACATATTAATTTTTAAAAACAAAAGTTATTAAAATAAATGGAACTAAAATTTTGAAAATTGAACAAAAAATTTAGACAGTTCAAGATTTTTACGACTAAACTGGTCGAATTAGTTAAGTTTTTTAATCATTAGATTGTATTGTAATGTATAAGGATGACAGTGGATTGAGCCGGATCCTGCCTATTTAAAAAAACAAAACAAAACGACATCATTTTTTTCAAAATGAAGTCATTTTGAGTTATCCATTGGACCTCAGGTCAAGTTGAGCTCTGGCAAATCGAGCATGACTCAAGAACAGATCAGACTAAGAAAATAGAATCCAAGGTTTGATCAACTCAAACTTAGCTTGTTGATTTTGAGTCGTGTCGAGCCAAGCTGACCTACCATCCCTATTAATATATGGTGTGATCATTTTTTCCATTTATATAACCTAAAAATATGTTGTTTTTAAATATATATTAAATAAATTATCGAATGTATATAATAATTCAGAAACCATCTATTCCAAAAAACTCATTTATTAAACTAAAAACTTAAAGTTAAATAACAAATTTGAATACTTATTATTAAATATAATTTTTTAAAAAAAGTTTGATAAATTATATGGAAAAGTAATACTTTTTCTTTTCTTTTCTTGTAAGTTTCATATCTTTGAATTGTATGAGAATTTTTCTCACACACCTATGATTTACTTTGAAGATATCTCATTGATCATCCCATCTAAAGATCTTCTTGTTGAACTTTAAAGGACATGTGTAAGTTTGAACATTTTTTCACCATCTCTATCTTTGATTGCTTACCAATTTTCTTCAAAGATTGTGTCAAAAAGGCAGAAATAGTAAAGAGATTTCCTTTGAAAAAATCTGAGATTGACCCTCTAGAAAATGCAACCTTTTGAGTGTACATGATTAGACCCCTCGTTCCTGATAAAAGTTGAGTGACAATAGAAAAGAAAAAAAGTCATTGTACAGGAATAATTGAATTTTCAGTAAATTTAATAATTTAAACTTTAATAAAAAGTGAAAATAACAAGGTACAAAATATTTTTATTCAAAAGTACAAATTCTCTATTTAATAGGGGGAAGGACAATTTATTTTTCAATCATTAAAAAAGCTAATCGATTTATCTGTAAAAATCTTGAATATTTTAATTTTTAAGTTCGATTTACTTTAATAACTCATGTTGTTAAAAACTGATTAGTTTATTAATTAACTGATTAATTTTTATAAATTAACAAGTTTTTATAAGCTAAAATTAATTAATTAATTAATTAATTTTTATTTAACGATATCTTTTTTTAATTAAAAGAATAATCTCTTTTAGTCATACTTCATTCTTTAATTTTATTCAATCTTTAGTCGATTTTATGACGGTCTAATATCAATTGAACTTTTTAAACCTTAAATTTATTATTTTTCCGATTCAACCTTCGGTTCAGATTTTAAAACATTGCTATTTCCTTTGTCACTAAACTTAATAGCAAACAATCTTTATTAAAACAAATTATCTAGATGATAATAATTGTGATAGGAGTGGTGCTTATTTAATGTAAACTCTTACATCAAATATCAAATTTTAGTTTTGACCTTGCTCACACACACAAAAAATTAGTCTTGACTTGCATTTTTGTATTCACATTAAAAATATTAACATTTTAAAGTTTTTCTTCTCCCCTTTTTTTATAACAAAAGTACACTACAAGATTGCATTCATTTTAATCTGTATTAAAATTAAATAAATTAATTTTTATTTATCAATTTAACTTCAAATTTTTCGATAACTAAAAACAATCTCTTTGATTCATATTTCAAATACTTTAATTTTATTTAATCTTTGACGTCTAATATCGATAAAACTTTTTAAACTTTAATTCTCTTATATGATTGATTTAACTTTCCGATTTTTAAAACAATAGGTAGCAACATACACTTCATCCACAAAGTTCTATAATTACATTACATTTTTTCAATGCTTCAATTTGTCATAGACTCATTTTCTTTCAAGAAATGACACACACACACACACATATATATATGTGTGTGTATATATATATATATGTGTGTGTGTACACACACACATATATATATATATAATTTTCTTTTTTTTGTTCATTTATAAATTATTTAAACATAAAAGATTCCCAGACAGACTTTGACACAGTGTACAACCTGTCACATAGAATCTAGACAACCTACTATATTATAAAACTCTCTGCCTTGGTGGAGCCATTCTCTTTCTCTTTCTCTTTTTTTTTTCATTTTTTTGTTTTCATTTTTTTATTTCATTTCAATAATCATTTATCTTTATAATACTCATAAGCCATTATACAATTCTGTTAATTATATTTTGTCAGTTTATTATTTATTTTTATTTAAAATTGTGTAAATTTAAATTATTAAATTTTAATATGATACCGTTTTTAAATTATGACTAAATAAAAAAAGTAACAGAATATGATAAAAGAGATAGTATGGTAGTTAAATAATATTACAAAAATAAATTTTCCTTTGTCCCAAACACTCACCTTTCTTCTTAGTGGTCCTCTTGTGAAACTCCAAACTAACGAATGGTGAATAGGACACCTCCAACTGTAGCAAGAATGCTGTAATTTTGTTGGCATTATCTACCTATAATTAGTTTGTGTGTATATATATATATATCAATGAAAATTTATTATCAATAGAGAAAATTAAAATATATTTAAATTTGGAGTTGTCATGAAGATTGTTCAATTTTAAGTAAAAAAAATTAATAATAGAATATTACAATAAACAAATTGTAATTCATGAAGTTGAGTTCTAGATTTAGAATATGTTAATAAAAATTATCATTATAAAAAATAAATAAAGGCCTTTTTTTCGCTAAATTTAGAATTATCATGGAGTTTTTTAATTTTAAGTACAGAAATAATAAATTATTAAATTCAATTAATTGTAATTCATGTGATTGAGTTGTAATTTGCATGAATTAATTTTTTTCTATAGAAATATATCAATAAAATGTATTTTTATTTGTTAAAATAATAATCGAGTTATTTTTATTTAATACTTAATCTTAACGTTTAGTTAGATATTAAAGCTTATATTTCTTTTTTAGTCACTCAAAATTAATGAATTCATTTTAAATCCATATCAACAGTCTAAGTAAGTAGACAGTTTAAATATTAGGATAGCAGTTCAAAAGTTGATTTTGAAAATTATAAAACAGTACGAATTTGTTGCTTCTTCATTTTCTTGGATCATCAGGTGAGTGGATTTTCCATTAGCTATGCATGAATTTGATTTTTACATGGAATCAAAGACAAAATCAAATCTTCAATTTGTGTATAATGAGTTGGAAGAACTTAAAGTAATTCAACTCGTTAGATAAGATCTTTGAATAGAATGGAATGTGACAAATTTCAAAGATTGTATATAAAAGTTTATATGCTAAAGTCTAACGTTTACAACATAATATAGACCAGATCTTAATGTTTTGAAGTGTTCAAATTGAACCTTAGTAATTTTGTAACATTCAGAATAAACTCTAAATAGATGAAAAATTTAACAAAACTAACTATTTGCTAGTTAAACGTCACGTAAATGTTAACATGACAATATTTTTTATTTTTTAAATAAAAAATAAACTTACTGTCTAAAATATATAAATATGAGCTCAATGATCATGTGACAAGTGAGGTATACCATCTGAAATATAAAAATAGTAGTTTTCGCTGCTACGTAGTTGCGAGACCCACTTTATGATTAATTTAAAAAAATTAATTATATGGTAGTGAAATTTACTTTCTATTTAAAAATATAAAAATGATGTCATGTCAGTATTAACATAGCATTTAACTAACAGAAAGTTAATTTCGTTAAATTTTCAGTCCATTTAAGGTTTGTTATAAACGTTTTGAAAACTTTAGGGTTCAATTTAAATAATTCAAAATGTTAACTAACAGAAAGTTAATTTCGTCATATTTTCAGTCCATTTAAGGATTGTTATAAACGTTTTAAAAACTTTAGGGTTTAATTTGAATATTTCAAAATGTTAACTAACAGAAAGTTAATTTCGTCAAATTTTCAGTCCATTCAAGGTTTGTTCTAAATATTTTTGAAAACTTTAGGGTTCAATTTAAATATTTCAAAATATTAAAGTTTAAATTATATTTTGTTATAAATGTTGAATTTCAAAATATAATTTTGGAAAAAGTTAAACCTGCTACTCAGCACATGGTTTGTTGTCACATTGTATAGCAATTGACGGGGAACAGATAGAGAAATACTGATTAGCTATTAGCTTTTTGGGATGACAAAAACTACGGTCCCCCAACATTTCACTCTCTGGCTTTTTTCTGTTTGGCTTCTTTTCTTTTCTTTTCTGTTTTCCGTTGGTCCCTCTTTTCCAGTTCTATTTTTTCGTCGACGGTCCCTCTTTTCCAACATTTACATATGACATAAATGAGATAATTCATTATCATCCAAGATAAAAGATGCGGATTTTCATGGAGGGATAAGAACGGATTGACCTATGGGATTAAATTTAGGTGTATTTAATGGGTCGATCTATAGGTCAAATCAGGTTTATACCAATTCGAGACCTAATTTTTCTAAGCAAAATGTTGTTTTGCTTAGAAGAATTAAGTTTATGACAGGCCTAGGTCAGGATAATTCTGTCCTAAACTTAATTATAAAAAAACATTGTTTTACACATTAAATTTTTAAACAATTATTTTAAAAAAAATTTAGCAAGACCGACTCAATGAACTGACTCATTGTCATCCCTACTTTCATGTAATTGAACTAATTTTATAAAAATCTCTTAATCTTTAATATTATAAAAAATTGTTATTTTCAATTTTTCAAAAAAATTCTTGCTTTAGAATTTATTAACAAAAATAATGACAAAACGCATGCTACATAAAACAATACATATGTAGATTAATAAAAAAATATCACTGACATAACAAATCAACTAAGCTTTTAAACATAACTGGTAGAACAAATTAAACTCAATCAATAAGATTCAAATCAGGTTTAAAAGCTGAGTTGAGTCACCACATCATAAGTGTCCAATTTGTCAACAACTTTTAATAAAAGTTTAAGAAAAATATGTTTTTAAAAACAATAAATCATAAATTTCTAATAACTTTAAGAATTATAAAGTTTTTAATTATAAAAAATCTTATTATGAATTTTATTTCATGAAGGGCGAAACACTTTTTTATCCTATAAAAAAATGAACTCAACATTTTATATACACGAGGATGTATGTAATTGCCTGCTATAAGATTTTAATACTTGACATGGAAACAATGGAACATTGTTTGGTCAATGTCAACTAGACGACAATCTTAACATGCCCAAAATGTCTTACCATGTGACTAGATTTGGTGGACCATAGTTTGTTGATGTCTATGCATCATTTGAGTAGTCACATTATAAGAATGAAAAAAAGACAGAGACTAAGGTTACACCTGACTTTAAAAATTGAATCATAAGTCAAATTAGTAAGATAAGAGGTTTGAGGTTTAAGAATTTTAACACGTATCAAATCATTATAAAATTGACTAAAATTGAATAAAATTAAAGAATTTAAAATATGATTGAAAGATAATGTCTTTATTTATTGAAGAATTTGAAATTTAATTAAAAAAGAGATATTTAAATGAAAATTAATTTATTTAACTTATTAATTAATCAAAATTGATTAATTAATTAATTGGTTTTTATCAATAAAAGTTATTAAAATAAATTAAATAAAAAAGTTAAAAAATAAACCGAAAATTTGCATGAATTAAGATTTTTACGGTTGAACCTAACAAACCAGTCGAGTTTTTTAATCAATGGAAAAAATAGAGACAAAGGTTACACTTAATAATTTACAACAAGCAGGTGCAACTAATAATGACTAGCCAATTAATTATGAGATAATAACTTGATACATTGAACCCTCCAAGGAAAAGGTATATATTTAAGAGATACGGTTGTACTTAAGAGATCTTCTGTGGAGAATATATAAATATAGAGAGATTAGTTTAAGTGCCATAGTCTAATGGACATACAAAAGATTAGGTCTTAGGTGTATATTGTAGACAAACAATAGGATATTTCTCATGTGCAAGATGATTAGTTTCAAAGAAACCCACCACCGTATATGGCCAAGTATGATGATTAACAGTTCCATAAGAGAGATTTAAGTTTACTCCTTTGTTTTTTTTTTTTTTTTGGTTACTTGTGGTTATTATTACCCCATTATTTAAACTTTAGGACTAAAATATATTGGAAACACTTTTGATTGATGTTTAAAAAACTAAACTGAAAGTTAAACCGATAAGACAGGAGGATTAAGATCTTATTGGAATTAGACTGACATAAAATCAGTTAAAGATTAAATGAAATTAAAAACTTTGAAATATTACTGAAATAATTTATTTTTAATCGTAAAAAATTTGAAGTTCAGTTAAAAAGATATCGTTAAATGAAAAATAACTGATTTATTTTAATTTATAAAAACTTATTAATTTATAAAACTCACCAATTAATTAATACATTAATCGATTTTTAACAAAAAGAGTTATTAAAGTAAATCAAACTGGAAAGTTAAAAAATAAACCAAAAATTGATGGGTTCAAGATTTTTACAATCAAATTGATTAAACTAGTTGAATTTTTTAAATCATTTTCTTATTTGACTTTTTTTATTTATTATATTTTAAAAACCATCACTCATATGTTGTATTGTTTAATCATCAAATAACTCTTTTCGTCATATTATATTTATTATTCATCTATTTTTTTTTTTCAAAATAACACATTATTAGAATTCTTAAGTTTTAACAATACAATCTCGTTTTAAAATTATGAAGATAAAGAAAATAAACAGAATATAAAGAAAGAATTTGTATGATAATTAAATAATATTATAAAGAGATAAATGACAACTTTTAAAATATAATAATCTAAATGAAACAATTGAAATCACACAAAAAATTAAGTGCAGTTAATCCCTAACTTTAATTGTGTATCATGTTAATCCCTAAAAATCAGGAAGTTAAACCGATAAGACAAGAGATTTAAGGTTTAGACAGTATTTTGACCGTCATAAAATCGCCTAAAGATTAAATAAACTTAACGAATTTAAAATATGATTGAAAGATATTGTTATTACCTATCGAATAATTTAAAGTTTAATTGAAAAATTATTAAATAAAAATTAATTGATTTATTTTAGTCTATAAGAACTTATTAATTAATAAAAATTAATTATTATTTTAATTTATAAGAATTTATTTTAGTCTATAAGAATTTTCTATTTTTGATTTCATACTTTTTGTATGAACTTCATATATTTTATCTAATTTTCAGAAGAAAAAAAAACAGCTTCTAATCTTTTTTTTTTTTTAAAAATCCTTTGAAGTGAGTAAGGTTGATTTTCTATAAGAACTTATTAGAAAATCCTTTGATTTCATATCTTTGATTTGTTAGGTTGCTCCTCTAACCATCAACGTCAGAAAGAGGGTTGGACTTCACATTAACAGCCATATGAATTATTAATAATATGACTACTTAACCAAAAAATAAAAATTAGGTCAACCCTAAAAAAATGATAAAATTGGATTTTGTTAGATTTTCTTAGCACAAAAAGAGATATGGTGGTTGACCTTTACCAGATACAACATTCATAAGTGCTAAACGCATTATGTGACACTTCGTTTTGGGATATTTTATATTTTTCAGGATTAAAGTCATATCTTTTAGAGATTTATAAATATTTTAACTTGGATGAAATAAATATTATATATTAGGTAGCTTCCTACAAGTACGTCCAACTAGATGAGCTGTATTTACTATAAGATCTTAGTTTCAAATTAAGGAAATAAAATTATAGATTCAAATAAAAAATTAGTCTCTTTGTAAAAAAAAAAAAGGGTTATGTTCATTATAATCTTTCAGGCTTTCACAAAACGTAGAACCTTGTAATACATTTACATTGACTTTTAAGTAATATTTTTAAATTATATCACTAGCAAATTAATAAATATTTTCAAGAATTGACTTTTAAGTAATGTCTTCAAATTATATCACTAGTAAATTAATAAATATTTTCAAGAATATACTCCAACGACTTTGGAGAATTAGTGATTACATTATCTAAAAAAAGGCTTCAAGAGATATTTGTATAGTTTAAAGATTCTTTTTGAGATTATGCAAATCAAGTTATTAAAAGGCTTAATTGTATTTTACAATGTTTATACTGGACCAAAATTTAAATCCGTAAGATAAGAAGTTTAAGGTTTAAAAGGTTCAACTAATATTAGATCGTTATAAAATTAGGTAAAGATTAAATAAACTTAAAGAATTTGAAATATGATTAAAAGAGATTATTTATCTTAATAGAAAAATTCAAAGTTTAATAAAAAAATTTAAATTCAAAATTAATTGATTTATTTTAATTTATAAAAACTTATTAATTTACAAAAATCGACCGATTGATTAATAAATTAATCAGTTTTTAACAATAGGAGTTTTTAAAATAAATTAAAATCAAAATTAAAAACTAAACCAAAAATTTATGAACTGATTTTTAATATAATTTTGCTTAGTTAATTTAGTTTAATTTATGAACTGATTTTTAAAGAATTCAATTTCTCGCAGTTTTAATAAAAGGAGTTTTTGACATTAAAAAAATAAAAGATTCTTTTAATTATTAGACCGGTAGCTTTTAACAAGCCATGATATCTTGCCGGGTTTTAAGGGTCAACCGTTCTTTTTCCTAAATAACATCAAAAAAGCCTGTGGGGTCTCTTGCTCGTTCCTTCTATTCAATTCAATTAATGCACCACAAGAAGATTTTAATTTTTTGTAATAATAATTAGATGGTTCCATTCTCATTGAAAATTGGTAAAATTACTTACAGAAAAAATCAAGAAGGAAATTTGATTTACCAAAAACCAATGATTATCTTTCGATTAGTTCAACCGTAAAAATCTAAAATCGTTCAATTTTTTCGATTTGATTTTTAACTTTTCGATTCAATTTATTTTGATAACTCTTGTTGTTAAAAATTAGTTAGTTTATCAATTAACCGGTTAATTTTTATAAATTAATAAATTTTTATAGACTAAAATAAATAAATAAAATTTTATTTAACAACCTCTTTTTCAAATTATTTCCTTCAATCATATTTAAATTTTTTTAATCTTATTTAATATTAATTAAACCTTTTAAATCTTAAACCTCTTATCTTATCAGTTTAACTTTCAGACTGATTTTTAAAACATTGTCCAAAAACTTATATTTCATAAAGTTATTTATTTTTGTTTTACGTTTAAGTCTAAATCCTATAGTATGCAGCATTTGAGTGTCTATTTGGTTCACTAAGACATTAAATGGTAGCATATTAAAGTCTATAAAATGTAATATTCACATTAATTATATATATATATATACATTAACTCGGTATTTCAAATCATTTTCATTTTTGAAATAAAGTTTTGATTTTTTTGAAATAATAAAAACAAAATAATTATTACTATTATCTTTCAAATACTGATAAATAAAATGTTAAATATAAACTATAATTTGGAATTCACGTACTTTGAATAAACTAATAATTAAAAGATAAATGACTAACTCATACTTATACCTATATATATATATATATATATATAGGGTGATATTCCGTTAAAAGAAAACTATGTCTCTAAGATGCCCTAACGGGTCACATTAAAAGTGTCCCTATAGCATCTCTTTAGGGCACCATCTTTTCTCAATTACTTTGGGAAGTATTTAATTAATATTGGTTGGAAGAAGGTATGCTAATCAACCATATATTAAGTGTTAGATAATTTATGGTTGTATCGACACATCTTGAATTTAAAACTTAAATTAATATAGTTTTTAGTATTGAAACAAAAGTCATATCTTTTGTGGGGAAAGGAATTAGAATTTGAGTTTCATAGTTGATATGCTACAAATTATAAGTACTAATATTTTTAATAGTGGATCGGACCGTATTGAGTCAAATATAACCCTTCAAAATGCAGCTCGAGTTATATTGAAAATTTTGCTGAACCCGAATTGCGTGATCCGAGCTTACTAGAGTTATCGTAAAATAATTTCCATTTAGTCTTAAAATTTTTAAAATTGTAAATAAAAATAATGTCATTTTAAATATGATTTATTAATCACTAAATATGACAATGAAACTAAAGGTCCTTTTCTTTATGGCATGTTTTTTGGTACAAGTTTGGTACTTGTGTGAGCCAATTCTTGAGCTTTGATACATAACAATTCACCTTTTGAATCTCTAAGGCCCAAACTCAAAAAGGGCCCATATGCTCTTACCTAAGGAAAAAAACAAAAAGTAGACGAAAATGGATACTAACAAAGAGACTACCATCTTTTTGTGCTAGTGATCTCATTTTGTCTTCTTTAACAAGTACTGTTGCGATCCAAGTTCTAGTCTGGTTTTGGGTACATTGATATGGCAGTATGGCCCAATGTCCAATGCTAGTGGGCTGACCAAATCCTCAACTACAAGTCATGATATATAAGTTTGTGTTCACAACTTTTGGTCCAAATTTATTGGCTGGACTGAATCTGTCACCGATAGTAACCTAGAAATGATATTTGAGTCCGATTTGAAATTAATAAATAAAATTAAGTTATTTAGGTTCATATTTGAAAAGACTAACTTAACTAAATAATTAATTTACATGATTGATTAAAATAATGTTATTTTAATTTTAAATCCTAATCGAAATTTGAATCGAGTTTGAGTTACAGCTGACATCTGATAGAGTCCTATCAAGACAATATCTCACCGTGTAAGTTTTCTTGTTTGGAAATAGAGGAATTCGTTGAGATGGAAGAAAAAATAACAGCTAAAATAATAACAGATTTCAGAGAGAGATATTGGAAACAAACGATAGTTTTTTCATTCCCTTTCCAAGATAGATTACAATCCTATTTATAATAGAATTCTAAAACAATATCTCCTACATTTCAGGCATTATCTGCCCATCTAACTGAAAACGAAACTAACGGCTTTTTATTTGGAAACAAAGAAACAAACTAACAGAAATAACAAAGAGCTGGTGCAAGATAATAAAAACATCCTTCACGTCCTCATGTCCCTCATGTCTGCATGTCCCACGTCTGCACGTCTGTCTTTCCAGAAACTGAAGGTAATGCAGGACGTCTAATTTCTGGTGCAAGAAAAAGCATCCTCCACGTCTGCTGCTTGCATGACCCAATCAGCTTCCTCCTCCCTCAAATTTCCTTTGTCCGCAAGGGAAAAAAAATCTGGATAACGTTGTTTAAACCGACGTAAATCCTCCCAAGTTGCATCATCAGATGATGCTCCCTGCCATTGGAAAAAAGACTTCTTCCTTTGCACGATACCTGCCTTTTTGAATGGTGCGTTGATTGAGGATTGCTTCTGGCGATGGAAGAACGGGCACTGTAGGAGAAGAAGGGGGCAGTTGCGAGGAAGTAACTGGAGTGCCACCCAGGTGTTTCTTGAGTTGGCTTACGTGAACTACGTCATGTATTCTTGAGTCTGCAGGTAGCTCCAATTTATAAGCCACGGTTCCTACTATGGCCAACACACTGTATGGCCTATAAAATCTCGGTGATAGCTTCAAGGATGAGCGAAAAACCACAGAATTTTGGCGATATGGTTGCAGCTTAAGGTACACGAAATCACCAACATTGAATTCCACATCCCGGCGTCTTTGGTCAACTAAACTCTTCATCCTATCTTGTGCTTGGAGCAAGGTGAGTTTCAGTTCTTTCAAAATGGAGTCTCTGTCCTGCAAATATAAATCCACAGCATTCACTTTGGAAGTGCCAGGCACATAGCGGAG